>VXBQ01001306.1:789512-961703 GCA_013400175.1 Phainopepla nitens | reverse complement strand
GGCACCGGGCTGGCACCGGGCGGGCACCGGGCTGGCACCGGGCGGGCACCGGGCGGGCGGCGCCTCTCCGGCCCCGAGCGAGCAAGAACAGGGGCAGGAGCTCCGTNCGGGGCAGCTCCGCTCCGCGCCGCTGCCCTGCTCTCCTCCCCGCCGCCGGAGCCGGGATGAGCCGTGCCAACAATGCACTTACCATCAGGGTCTTCATTTTGTGCGCCTCCCGGCCGCCAGTCTTCCCGCTCCCCGCTAGGCTCGGCATGGCGGGGAAGCCGCAGACATGGCTCGGCCAGGGAAGCGCCGCCGTGGTGGGGATTAGGGGGGAATTACACTCGGCCGGACCCTCGGAGCCTGCCAGAGNGCGACTTCAGGGCAGGTGGAAGTTAACTTCTGCCTCCCGCTCGGCGCTGCTCCGCTGGCGAGCCCGCGGCGCGGGGCGGCGGCACCGGGCTGGCACCGGGCGGGCACCGGGCGGGCGGCGCCTCTCCGGCCCCGAGCGAGCAAGAACAGGGGCAGGAGCTCCGTCCCTTCCCTCCCTCCCTCTGCCCAGGCCTCTGTCCTGCTTGTGGTACTGGGGCACGACCTTCACGTTACTTTATTTGTATTTTTCCCTTGCAGAAAATTTCTCGTTCTCCCACCGCTACCTGGGTTTTCTGGAGCTGGCAGCGATCAGGCAGTACTTTAAATTCACGTTAGTAAAAAAATCGACTCCCTCAACTCCTTGTGCAGCGCTGTCAATACCCCCTCACACAATCTTGCCTAAGCTCTAACAACCGGTTTCAAACCCTTTTGACAGAAGCTTTCTTCGTCTTATAAATCAAATCTTACAGATTTGCTCCCCATGCCATCTCTCTGGTTTCTGAGGACAGACATTTTCCCACTCTCACAAGCAGCCTTCAAAAGTTTTTTATTCTTTCTTTATGTCAATAGCGTACAGTTCAGTTGTGAAAACTTTTTCAGATCTCAGATTACATGTATCTTTTGCTGTGGAAATTCAAAATAAATGTGCCCCTTCCAAACAAGTCAGTTTTAGGGTTGATCTCTTAGGAAGGTTTTAGACTGACAGCATTAAAAAAAAAAAAATCTTATCTCCTAATCATGAAGTTATTTCACTTGAAACTACTAATCGAAATAGTAGCTCTAATATATGGCTTCACATCTAACCTAGAGGTATGTAGTATTAAAAATTACATTAAGGAGAAAACTATCAGCAGGGTAACTCAACCATGGTCACAATAGCACCTTTCTCAAGGCTGGAATTGTCACTGAAATCCATTTTTTATCTTTGTTAATTCATTGGAGGACAAACAGTGAAACAAATGCCATCTCTAGCACGCTGCAATTAGTCCTTTTAAGGGAAAAAGAAACATGAAGGTGTGGTTCACCAGCGGATAACGAAGTAAACACGCTTTATCTTTTCACAGAAGAGGCCAGTTGCACACACACTTGCTATTTGTGCAGTTTGTAGGGTTGGTTTCAACAGAACCAATTGTTCAGACAAACAGAGCAATGTAAGAAGAATCTTATCAGGTCTTGGTAATTCTTTATTATGTGGTTGCACTTGACATTCAAATTAGTGAAACAAAGGGCCAACTTGATGAATCATTGAAAACAAATTATCTGTGGCTCTCCAAGGCTTCCTATAAGATACTACAAAGCAGCTCATGCATTTTACAGTGCTGTTTCTCAACTACCAGCAAGCAGGTTGCTGGTGACTGACCTTTCTGAGCCTTTCATATATATTTTGCCGTGCCAAAGTGAAGCATCATTTTTATGATTTAGGCTCATGGCTGTATGTTAGACATCTGTTACACAGTATGTCTGACCAAATTCATTAAACTTACGGGTTTTGGTAGACTAGGCTGATTTAAAAATCTACTGATAAAGGAGACAAACTAAATTTTCTAATTTAATGCTTGACTTGAATAATGTCCAGCTTTCTGCTTGTCAAATATTTAATTAGATTGCCATTTTGGTCATAGACCGTATTCTTGGCAGTCAAATGCTCACTGAAACAAATACAGTAGTGTAATGTAAATCCTACGGAGGTTTTTGTGTAAGCACAGGAACTTTAAAAATCATCTGGAAAACAGCCCAGCTATTTAATTTAATTTTAAATTCCTATGAACTAATAGTTTTAGCTATCTGGAGATTTGGGGGTTTTAACACTTATTGGAATCTGCATACATGTAAATATGGATCTGTATACCCAGTAGCTAGATTTGCAAGGAGAAGAGCATAGGCTGCACTTACAAGCATTTAATCAACTTGGAAATTAGTCAATACAGAAAACTTCCTAACGCCCATTTAACTTTCTGCTTCAACCAATTTATTTTCTATATGCAAGGGATAATGAATGATCTATGCATTTCTATTCTTCCTTAGAGCTGAGGGTAAAGGCAGATTAAAACATAAACAGCTGCTTTCGGTAGCCCAGGAGAAAAAGTGGCAGAGTGGTAGTAGGGCTTTTCAACCAAGTCTGACTAAGGAGATCTTTTCATCTGCATGGAATGGTCTGGGTTGTCTCCTCTTCAAACTTATCCTTCCCATTTTCATCTTTCTTGCAGCTACAGGCTGACAAAATAGCCATATGGAATAAAAATCTGCTTGTGGCAGCTTCAGGAAGACCTCAGATGCTAATGACAACATAAAAATCCATGCAGAGTGAGAAATCTATATAAGAAGTAGTGGTGCAGAGAGAGACAAACCTCTCAAAATGACAATGGATTGGAGCAACAGAGCTCTTTCACTGATTCCTAAATAAAACTGCTCAAATGGCAACTTCCCGAGATGTCTGGTTGTACGAAATAACTAACTTTTTATAATGCATTCTTAGCCCAGTTTGTCTTTCAGAGATTTCCTTAGATAGATATAAAATAACCCTTTCAAGCTATGGCTGATTTCCCATGAAGTTCATATAGAGATTGTATAGCATAATTTACATCTTAATATAACGCACAATTATAAACATACTTTCCACATGATGGTTGGCCTGCAATGAGTATTTGAGAGGAGGAACCTCTATGCCAGTGCACCTCAGCAACTGGTACCCAAAATAGTGGATTTTTGGGATGAGGGCAATGGTGGTGTTTCTGTTGATGATCCAGATGTTGTTTTCCCTAAGTGCACTGTCTACTACCTATGTGATCTTGGTGTCCCTGTCTCCTTTCCACCATAACCAGAGGGAGGGTGTTTGCACATGCAGTCAGTACACAGAATGCCTCTAAACTGGAAGCTGCAGCTACCCTTCAGCCTTGTCACCTCCTCAGAAGAAAAAGCCCAGACAGTCTTAAATGTTTAATTATTTTGTGACTCACTGATGGCAGTATGGCTCCTTTGCTGGGAAAAGAAAGAAAAAAAAGATTATACTTTAGAGAACTGATTTAGATCTGTGCCTAATTTTAAAGAGAATAAGAAAAAGAAACGTTTTGTTTATGAACTCCCTTCACAAAAGAGTGAGAAGAAAAGGGATCTGGTGTGATATAAGTAGTTAAACTCTAGGTGAGTTCTGCATGTCACTCTGCAGGAGTGCTGAAAGCACTTAAATACATTCCCATCACACTATGTGTATGAAGGTGTTTTTCAGAAAAATATTGGTGATAGAAGTGCTTAAAATAGATTGGGACCACTTTAATATCCTTATGACTTTGAAATGCAGAATCTGAGTTACTAAGATTTCATAGGTGGGAAACATGACAAAATATATGTTAAATATTTAAAATTAATCTAAAAGTGACTCCCTTTCTGTTGCATCATTTTGTCGTTTCCATTATATTCTGTGTTTTGTGAAGCCCTGGATCTGTCTCCTCAGGAGCTGGCCCTCCTGGCCCTACTGAAATAAACTCTACAGCCACTTTGTCCATCTCTGCTTGCTGGGGCAAGGAGCTCACTTGGAAGTATAAAGCTCCCACTTCTGCAGCCTCATGAGGTTTGAGCTTAAACCATGATCACTAGCATAGAACAGAATATTGCTTGTCCTGGGCCTGCAGCCAGTGACATTTGGGAGGATGGCTGAGAGTGCCACATTTCAGAGGAAAGAAGCAAGATTTTTTTGACTGACTACCTAGAAAAGCAAGACTGAAGGTGCTAAGGAGCTTGGAATAGTATGGGAATTTGTGTGGATTAATGGACAGCAGGGCAGTCAAAGGTGTATAGAAAATGAAATATATCACACTGATATCACCTCCATTTATTGTTTTATTATTTACGTATATATGAAATTTTAACCTCTTTTTCCTGAGAGAAAGGACTGCATTTTTGCCTTGCAACATAACCAATGGAAAACATTCAGCAGCCAGCAAAGTAATGAGCCTACACTATAGATTTTTCAAACTGCCCAGTGATTCATGAAATGCTTCTCAAAACTGGAAATATGCATTGAGGATTGGTCAAAAAAGGTAGAAACAATATTATAGATCAGTCAATACTGCCTCTCCTTTATGAAAGCAGGCTGCCTTTGGACTTCTGACAGAAGCAAACAGTGATAGATGCATAAAGAAATGAAATATTGCATGGAAATAGAAGTGCAAATGAAAACAGGAGGGGAAAATAGTGAGATAAGATCTGCTGAATCTGCTGGTTTTTTCCCTCTTATTTTTTAGTTTTCTCCCCAATCCAAATAAAGGTATTGGATGTTTCAGAAACAATGTCTAGCGCAACTGAATTGATTCATCTGCTTTAAAACCACACATGAAACATTGTGTTTTATTCTAATAACTTTTTTGGAAAAGTTAAACAAGGCATATCCTGGACTATACAGTGTACTCAAAATTCCTCCTCTAAAGTCAGAAACTTTGAAGATTAAGATATTAGCAAGGAGGCCTAAGATGGAGTTTATCCAATACCACTTTTGGAAGCAAAACAGGCATGACCAGGAACTCCTTCATGGCCTTTTGTTTTACCATTCACTACCAAAACAAGAGAAGGAAGGCATATATCCTGTCTATAAACAGAGCACAGACTTAACACATGGATTAAAGCAACTGAGGACATCATTACTATGATTTGGTGAGAGAATGGAAAAATTTAAATATGGGGTATCTTTGCTGTAATATACAAGATCTTAAGAGGGTCCTGAATGGCTCATATTTCAGTCTATGTATGTTTGTTCCTTTGGAGAGAAAAACTACACCAAAAGGAAGTCAAAGTGTTAAATGAAACAGAATTTCTAAGCTTAAAAAACCCCACACTTACCAAGCACATATCAGACAAGAAGCATTAGAGCATAAGAGAAAGCAAAGAAGGATAAGTGCTCATTATGGATTGGTTTGCAGTTCTTTATGTATTATTAGAAAGTCAATAAAAAACTCTCCTGCTATTTCTAACACAAACACAAACATCGCTTATGATGACAGGCTGAGCAACAACTGTGGCAACAAAGGGATCCACTAGCATCCAACTGAAAAGGCACAGGCATGTAATCAAGTAAAATCCTTCAGCGACGAAGCTATATAGATCTTATGTTGGTAACAGCTACTATTCTTATCTACAGGTTTAGAGGAACCATCTTTACTGTTCACATAGTATGTCACTATATAAGCATATGTTCTAATTCAGAGCAATAATGTTAATTTACAGTGTGAGAGTAACTGTCAGTGACTTCTGTCATAGCTCAGCAATTTCATGCTTGTGTGTGCTCCTGAAATTATGTAGTGGCCACCTTTGTAATGTACAAATGCCTTCCGTTTACCCAGCATACTCCAGAGACAGATACATGAATAAACTCTTGGGGGGCTCACCATAGTGCTGAGGTCCTGGGTACTCTTGCTTCCCAATGAAGTTGATAGAGATGGAAGGAGGATCTCTGCATTCAGGTGGGCTGCCTGAAGACAGTGTTGGTTCTGGCCTTTTGCAGAGCCAGATGGGGACAGACCTCTGCTACCAGACACCAGAGGTCTCAGGCTGGGGTGCAGCCATTTGAAAGGCATGGAGAGAGCGACCATGTTTTTGTAGCCTACTTGGTTAATTGGAATTGGACATGAAATCTAAACCTACATGAGAGTACGTGAGAGCAGCTATAAAATTATTTCTTGTGTCCAAATCAGGTTCTCCAAACCTTCCTAGACAACTCTTCAAGCCAGGATAAATGAGTATTGTAGGAACTAGACTGAAACAGTGGGAGTTTCTTCACTGCAATAGATACCTAACTGGATGCTTGAAACCAGCTGCTGAAACATATGGATTGTTTTCCTTTAGAATGTGCCATGTCCTTGTTTAAACATTTCTGCCATATTATTGATATTTGTCACTCTTAAACAAATACAGAAAACAAGCCTTCTCTGTTCCATACAGGATAGATATATTGGGTGTCTGCTGGCCTCCTCAAATCATGAATTAGAGCAAATCCATGGCTACATACACTCATTTTTATTTCTAACATTTCAGGGCAGAGGACCAAGTTCAGCTCAGCTGCAGAGCTGGATCCAACATTTCCTGCAGCAGCTGTAGACTTCTTTCTTTGAATTACTAATAATACATGTTATCACATTCCCTAGCCTTTGTCATCCCCACCTGCCTCATGGTTTTTATTCAAGTGACAACTTCAAAAAATCCTGTACTTTTCCCAGTCATGACATATATTTTATTCAAGGTGATGATTATATGTCTATCCTCTCCCCTAAACTACAGGGCAGGAACATACTAACTGGAGTTTTGCCACAGTTTTACTGCCATTCCCTGGTGGGAATTGCATTTAACCGCAAACACTCATATTTATTTACATTATTTTTCCTTGACAATAGTTTTGCATGGTATCTAATTTTATTTGTGACCAAAAGTCCCCAAATTCCATACAGTTGGTTCAGTTTTACATATGCTTGCTACTTGAAACGTGAAGCTGAGCTCCGTAGAGCATGTGCTGTTTCTATCCTGACTTCAAATAAATGAGGCCTTAGGCCATTTATGGTTTAGACCATAAATTCAGATGTCAAAGGAACAGGTGGTAACGTGACACAAGCTGTTCTTGCTCACTGTAAGAGCTTCCTCTGCACAGCCTCCTACCACTTCATCTCTGTCACAATCCTGAGTCACTCTCCAGCAATGGTTCCTCCACTTTGGCGGGTTCAGTTTCTGCCACTGATAAATGAGAGCTTCTCTGCTTCTAAGCAATATCAGTCTGGAAAATGCGGAGCTTGGAATGTGAAAGCACATCTATTTTGGCACATTAACTCAGGCCCAGAACCTCATCACTGTGACTAAAGCCTTCTGGGATAAGGCTGGCTCACATCACCCAGTCGGAGGCTGTGCAGAGGAGCTCGGGTCCATCTGCACATCAACTCCAACTCATGAGCAGTCTGCTGGGTTGAAGGACTGTGGGATGTGGTTCAAGAACTTGCAAACACTAAAGAAGAACCAAAGCTTAGCAGAGAAGTGAGTAAATGGGCAGATATATTAGTTTGAAATAATGTAATAGTTCATCTGTGTTTGTTCAGTCACTGCTTTTGGAGATTTTTTTTGAGTGTATATTTTAATATCCTGCTAGTAAGCAAACATGGACTGTTTCCTCCTAAGAGAGGAGAGAAGGAATTATGTACCAGTGTTGTTTGTATAGCTGGCTCAATCATTTTAATCTGACTTTGTAAATTTCTTTGGATCCTAAAAAATGTTTTCCTAAGCACTATTCATATTCAAGGATTGTCTACACACTAACTAGTCCTCACAAAATCTATGTGGCTTCACCCCTTTCCAGAAGACTGTTGTGTAGTGAAGGTAAAGAATGTTGCTCACTCAACTCCAAGCTGTCACCTTATAGCTGTGAATATTCAGTACCTTGGGTATTGAAACCCACAAAGCCTAAAGCTGGGCACTGAAAATTAGAAGGCTGTTTTGGAAATCTGAACCTTCTTGACTTCTCAAACCTAATAATTCTTATTTCTCAGCATCACTCGAGGATTGCTGCAATAGCAACCTCTCCCATCTCAGCTTGAAAGAAGTTTCAAACAGAATTGGGTGGGAAGTGACCTCACACAAATACTGGCTTAGAACATTACTTGACTCTGATTCTGCACATTTCTAGCTACCATAAGTTATGAAACCTTAGTCTTTGCTGAATTACCATTAGCAGTTATCAAAGACTGATGAGACACAGGGGAGATTAATGCACATTGGAAAAAAACTGTTTTCTTCACTCTCACCAGAAGACAAAGACAGGCTGTGCACGGGCTCATTTCATGAGAAGCTGAGCCAGCCTCTATTAGCAAATGTTGTAGGCATATGGTCCAACTCTGGTTTGCAGTTTCCTTTCCTCAGCCCTTTTTGCTTTGTATCGCCTCTCCAGACAGCAAGGCACAAGGACCTACAAGAAACCATGCAGACCTGAACCAGGAACCATGATCATTGCAGTGCTTTCAAATTACCTCTACTATTTGTTCCAACACATTACACGTACAACTAACACCTGACAGAAACAATTTGCAAATCCCCCCATCCTCATCTTCAACTAAAACCACTTGCACTCTTTTGTTTTCCTTTTTTTTTTTTTTAACTTTTCTTTATCCATTCATTGAGCAGCTGGACTAGGTCCTCCCTGGCTTCTCTTCCCCACCATCTGCTCTACCACCTATGTACCAAATCCATTCCACACAGAGCTCCATGATGTAATTGGCTAATGATTGGTCTGCTTGGCAAGCTGCTTTTCAACAGAGCACCGGGTGATTGCTAGCAGAGCTCCTCGTCTGTAGCTATATTATTACAGCATGTCTTTCTGATTAATTAAAAATACAGTACTGTAAGTTTTAGTTTCACAGTCTGGATATTATTAACTAACATGCAGAAGAAAGACTGCTCTCTTCACAGCTTTACATATTTGAAGGGTGAGAGAGGAAAGTGGAAAGAGTATATGCAGCAAATACAGGAACAGTGCAGGGTGGGAAGCGTTTTGAAGGGTTCATCAGGGATAAACAATGTCTTAGCATCACAGACAGTCAAGAAGTCAATCAAAACATTATGAAAATAGTGAGTCTGATCTGCACAGTTTCACTCACACAAACAGAAAAGAAATCTGTGTGGTCTAAAGCTGCCCATGGCTGCTGACATTTCAAGCCAGCTAATCAGGATTTAGAAGCTGAAGATGGTACACAGAAAGTATGGCATGCAATGGATGCTCCCTGATCATACCTAATATAAGTGAAATATCATTTCTGAATCTTAATAAAGAAGTGGTGTAAAGGGAAATAACATCTTTGCTTCCCTGTGCCTGGAGCTCAAGATCACTGAACAGGGAGGCTATTTATTCAAATCTGTGTGATAAAAATATGTTCCTAAACTCAAACCTAAAAATTTCTGCATGAAGATGTTACTGCTCAGCATGCTGGGCTGTCTTGAAAATACAGCTCTGGATCTAAGCTGGATCTTTGCCTTATCTTTTATCTCACCCAAAGCTGCTTAGTCTTTGTGTACACGTGGCCTGACCTATCACTTTTATAGTCTATTGGTATTGAATTGTTCATAAATCTTGTAATCATTAGACAAGGTTAGCCTTCACATACCAAAAGGGGAACTTTTTTTTTTTTGGGCAGCTGATGTTGGCTGTTTTTTCATCTTTGTAACACTACATTATGCAAACCAGGTGCTGACCAGCAGATACTTCCCTGACTGCAGGGTGCTGATTCTGGCAACATTGAAACAGACTGAAACAATATAGGTTACATAGATCCATTTTATTCCTAAATGCAGGTATTAACAAATTGGCAAAGTTATTGGCCAATTGACTCAAAGTATAAGCATTAAAATAATTCATCCTGAACAATGCGTGGTTTTATTTTATGTTTAGTACAGTAGGCTCACCTGCATGAATTTGCTGTGCTTGTTTAATATCCTCTTTAAGATGAAAAATGATGCCAGTCCTGTGGTAATAGCATCTTTTGACGCTGAGAAAGCATTTCACTGGATTGAATGACAGTTTCTCTTTACTATGATGGAAATTTTAAAATTTGCTGTTAATGTATTGCATCAGTTACACTGTTCTGAGCAAGGATGCTTACTAATGCCACAATACTCTCTCAATTTTGACTTTCGAGGGAGGCTAGTCAAGGGTGCCCACTTTCAGTGCTATTTTTGCTAATAGAAGCAAACCAGTCTTCAAAATATTGGGAAGATTGGGTGGAGACTCTAAAGTAGACTACATTAGAGCTGAAAGCTTGTATTTGCAGAACAACCCTTAAAATGGTGTCCCATTTTGTTATACATTAGTAATCCTTTGGAGACACTAAAACAGAGTGTGCAGGGTACTACAGTTTCTAAACTACTTCCAAAATATGCAGTAGATTGCAATTCAGCTAAAAAGTTTGGAACTGAAGTAATGATAACTCTGGAACTGCTCTGAGTCTCTCACTAAGAGCAAAACTGAAAACCCACAAGTCTGAGGACCTTCACAATGGCCTGCATGGGGTACAGTGAAGCTTCAAAAGAAAAAATACTTCACTTCAGTCTTGGATTTTCACATGACTTTATGAAGAAAGAATTCTTTAGAAGCATTATGGACTGCTCTCCCATGCTGTGATCACTGGGGGGATGTAAGGAAAAGTGGCTCCTCCCCTTGCAGTAAGACATATCACCATGAAGATAAAGGAAAATCCTTATGAATTCTCAAAAGGCTAGGCAATTTCTTTATTACATTTTTTCAGTGTTCTGAAAGAGTCAGAAGTACGCTAGCAGTATTAGGATGAATAAGCCTTCGGGTCTACAAACAGAAAGAAAACATCTTCAGTCAAATCGGGCATCATGTGAGCAACTGCAGCCCAGGTCCTTCCTCCATTCCTTGGCTTCCTGCTTCCCCACTTTAAATATAAGAACCTTCTTCTGTGATATTGTAGACTTTTTTTGTTTTGCTTTCCTGCATTTTGTACTGCTTTCCTGCATCAATAATGCTGAGAGAACATCCTACCCCACAGGTGCTCTCCATGCACACCAACCCTTACCTGAGTCTTTCCCATCCCTAGTTACTGTTGCTCTTCTCTCATGCACCAGGTGAACCTGGAAGTTCTTGCAGACAGGCGTTGGCAGAGATCCTTCCACTGCCAGCTCACTAAGAGCCACCACCTGTAACCTCCCACCAGTCTCGGTGCTACGGATTTGGGAAGCTAGAATTAGTCCCTATGGCAACAGGGAAATCTGCAAGGTCCAGGTGAGATGCTGAGAGGTAAGGTACCTGATGAAACTCACTAAGCAGCTGGTTCCCATTTACACAGGCTTCTGCAAATAAGTGTAATCAGATCATCATTCCCACTATGAAGAAAATTGTTGGTAACACTGCATGGCCAACAAAATACATTTTTTGGGTGGAATGTAATCCTATTTTAGCACACAGGTGAACCAGTTAAGGTGACTGGCCATATAGTGGACCCTGAAATCAGCATTGTGTAACTGCCATTTGCTCTTGCTCACTTTTGCCTTTCAGTAACATGGTAAACTGAGGTATCCTGAAGGAAAACCAAGCTGAAATGCTTAAATACCAATCTTCCATTCTCATGCCATAAATCATGTTGCAACTAAAGGCACTTTTTGAAAATTAGTTACTCTTATTCTCCTCTGAAGTTATTTGTATTTATGTACTTGTTATGGGTTCAAATACATGGTGATCTAAATTAAATACACATCAAGTTAAACATTTAGGAATAAGGCTTTCTAGTTACAAAACCTGAGATTTCAGTAAGTGCTTAGAAGTTAAATACAAAATCAGTAAATAAAATTCAACAAATGTAAATTGAAAAGCAAAATGAACTCATTCTGATAAGTTAATATAATTCCCTTATGGAATGCTGGTTTCCATACTATAATTAATTTTAAAAACTAAACCAGTATGTCTAGGTTTTGATAATTATAAAAATGCATTCATCCGTGTCCTTGAAAATTATTAATATTTATCATAAGAAATATCCTGTAGACATTAAGAATCAAGGGAGACAGTGTTTTCAGCAAATTCTTAAACAGCTTTACTAAAACAATAATGGAGTTTTAAATACTTGTGAGTCCAAACCAGAGAGACATATAGGGCTAAATCCTCAAGCCTCCTTCTTAACATCTACCTCACAAATCACTCAGGCAGAACTTGCACTGAATCTCAAAATCAAAGACTTCAGGACTAAGTATCCCACGTGCTCACTTCATTCCTGTTCCACTCCAGGGAGCCAAGAGTATCAAGTGTTCTAAAGGGATGAAGCCATAATGATTTTATAAAAAGATTATGGAAGCCCCTGTAGTTCTCTTGCCTTTCAGGGATAGCTTCAGTGACAAGGAAATTGCATCATAACACTTTTGAGTAACTTCTCTAACATTTCAGCAACCCTGATTATCTATAGTTCTGTTCATGGATGTTTTTAAGCCTCTCAGCACATTTGGACCTAAAGCTTCACACTTGTAGGAACTCAAGCTCATCATCAGTAGCAATAAGATGCTTCCCTTAAGTCAGCAGGAGTCAGTGGGGGCTTTGCTTGCATAGAAGCTGCTGGATCAGATTCCTGCAATCTGGTTACGTGTTGGCTTACAGGTTACAATAGACCTGAAAAGCAGAAACTGAAACCAAATATGAGCCAAAGCATTCTGTGGTTTCAAAAAATTAGGCTCCATTTCAGTTTCTTTTCCATTAAAAAAAACCAAGCCCACATATTTCACTACTTATTGAAATGAAATTTGACCAGAATGTGCTTTCCTTCAAAATATACCCCCATCCAAAGTCAAGAAATAGCAATATCATGGAACAGATGATTCTAACATACACACAAACGTATGCGTGTTTATCTATCTATGTATACATATGTGAGTATAAATGTTCAAAACTTCCTCGGTTGATAGGTTTAGCTAAACTTTAGATAATTTGTTTGAAAGAGAAAGCAGAAACTCACCCACAATAACAGCAAGGATTACAATAGCAATGATCAATAAAACCCACTGTCCCCTTCCAAAATTATAGGCAAATATCAGTTTACATTTTCATGAATTGGTGGGAAACAACTGTCATCTCCACAGAATAGGAAAGGGAGCTAACACTGGGAATGTTAGGAAATCCCAACATTTCCTAACATTTGGAATGTTTGGAAATCTTTACAACATTTTGTGGCTAATTTCTGCAACAGACTGAAGGAGCTGGATTTTCAGAAGATACCCCGAGTTTTTCTTTTTTCATTTTGCTGAAGCTGAGCAGCTGAGCTCTGTTTGTGATGGGGGACTGTGAAAACACAGAGGACCAGAGGAGACAGAGCTAGATAAGAAAAGGCATGTGTTCCATGTCCTATCTCTACTCAGTAACTAAAGGAGGCAGGAGCACAGTGGTGTTGGTACAGGCAGATGTGCATCACTCCCTGTGCAGTGATGATGCAGCAACCTGTGCTCCCACAATGCAAATTAACTTACTGCTGTTTCATGTACCAGTGGAAAGACTCCAACCAGCAAGTTAGATAACATGCTAAATATAGGCTGACAAAAGAAACAATGAGATTTACACTAATCCAGAAGTATTGAGGCTATACAGGATAACCATTGTGGTGCAAAACAAATGGAACAGCCGATGATATTTTAAGGATGAGCTCTTACCTCTGAAAGTGAAATTTTAACTGGTTTGCCCTCTCTCTTTGACATTCACAATTTTGTTCACCTTGCTGACCACTGAGAGAGGAGTGAAAAGAGTTGGAGTGTGTGATTGTAAGGTGCTATTTTTTTATGTCAGCATTCTTCATTATTGAGTTGGCTGTTTATGCTGCTGGTGTGTAATGTTGTGAAGCAGATGAGACGGTAAAGTCTGAAGGGTATTCTATAACCTTTGCTGTACTTTGAATTACCATACAGTAACTTACAATTCACAAAGGCTGCTCTGAACAAAATCAAAATAAAATAAGATAAACTCCATTAGGAACTGATGCAACTTGGTTGTTTCTGGAGGAGGGCAAAATGGTCTAATTAATAGCTATTGCATTAAACTGATGCTGCAGTTGCAGTAATGACACTGATAATATTGATGGCATTGAAGATAGGGTTTAGTTTAGAATGGAAATGAGCAGAGTATTCATCTTGAACTGCATACTGCTGTAGGCAGTGGAAGGCCTCAGAGCTTCTTTGTTTTGTTGTTCTGCTGTTCAGCTGTTTTTCTTTGATAGTGCAGCTCCAACCTATTAATATATATATTTACTCAGGACAGAGCTTGTTCATTTTACTGAGGCCCCACAGCTGACATTTGGCTGTACTGAAGAATAAGCATTTATTGGATTTCATTCCTGCTGTTAGGTTTTTCAGGGACAACTACATGTAGGTGGATAGCTATCTAAGGGGGTCTCCCAACTTCTTTATAATTTTTATAAAACATTTCTCTCTCTTCTTTGGCTTGTGAAAGCTGTTGACAGCAGGGAATGCCAACTCCTGCATCCTGAGATAAGGTTTCATTCTCATCAGTATTTGGTCTCCATTCAGACTCCTGTTGATATGTTCTTTCTTTTCATTTACTGATGTATCTGTTTGGCTTATGTTATTGTTCAGAAATAAACACATCATGCTCTTCCAGAAACCAAGCTGATTTATGTAGGTAGATGAGCTCTTCATCAAATGTCAGGGTCAGTAAAGCTCCTGCCCACTCAGATATTAATGCCCACTGTCTCACAAACATCATTTATTAATATGAAATGTCAAATCCCAGAACTAAAACAAAAATGACTGAATAGGACCAAAAGCTAGCAAGCAATCCAGAGCTTGGAATATATCTTGGGAAATCATCACAATAACTGATACCCAAAAGCACTTTGATTCCGAATGGGTCATGCCATACAACTAAGATGAAGACAGCCCTGTGATCAAAAGAGAAGAGTCAGATTTACATGTACAGGATAAAAACCTTTTCTGTACCATTGAATTTGGTGGCAAAATTACTCTTTCCAGAGAAAGATTAATTTCCTTGCCTTTATCCAGACTTCATTCACCTGTCATGTAAACTTCAAGGTTGTAAGTGCCATCCCAGGTAGGACAGAGTTGCAACCAAGCATCCTTGGAGTTTACTCGGGTAAAAAAATCTCTCAGATACCCAGTTGGACAAGCTTACCATGCAAAGAGTGTGTCAGGCCTCCAGAAACACTGTACAAAACAGCTAGAGCATCCATTTAGCCAGACATGCAGATTCAGCTAATTAAAGGAGAGTCCTCTGGTGAAGAACTGGTGTAAAAGCTCTGAACTTCCTATTTCAGAACAACAAGAAATTTGTATCCCCTTTAAATATCTCCCTGACTTCAGGAATGGTCTCTCGTGATAGAGGACAGCCTTTCTGCTCCCTCAGTGGCAGTAAAATTCTGGGTCACTTTGAGTGAGTCTTATCTGTTGCCTCAGGAGCATACTTATTACTTGCTTTGTTTATGTTTTAATTTACTTTCCCTAAAGATAACACTTCAAAGCAGCAATTAATATTCTTGTAACCTCTTTACGGGTTCATCTTAACACCTGTGCATACATTTACAAAGAGAAACTCTGCATAAGGACGACAGCAAATGTAGGAAGTATTGAAGAGGTCTTGACATATTCCCAGCCTTTACCATTAATTTCTATGTTTAGTATTAGGAGTAATTGTAGGTTTTGGTTATTCTAGGTTATGAATTTGTATGATGACTTAAGCAAATTATCAGCTTGGTCTTGATCTACATCCTAAAATCTCTTAGTCCAGAGCTGTTGATAGCACAGCTGACTGCTCCATTTCACCAGTTATAATGTCCCACAGAGCCTGAAAATTCTCCTTTTCCTGAAAATTCTCCTTTTCCAAGACCTTTCTCTGCTGGATTTTATAATGAAAACTTTTCCATGCATTTGTCAAGCTTGTCCAACCACTGGCATAGATCAAAACCAGTCATGATTGTAGCTGAGAACACACTAGAGCAGTAGAAGCAGAAGCACTGAAAACTTTCCAAAAAAGCCATGGTTGTCTTGGTTTGTAAGGTCCAGTCCCAAGTTACTGTGTACAGGACAGCATCTCTATCACAGGTGCTCAGCAAATGTCACTCCATCCATGGCCACCAACTCCAGGGCAGCTACCAAAGCAAGCCTTAGAGCTGATTCTGCTATTTGCTTTTCCTAGAATAAAGAAGGGTTATTTTTCATCTGCATTTCTGTCAGTGCCTTGCCTCGCTGTGTGTAGTCTTACACTGATATGTTCATATGTGGTCATTTGTTCATGATTTGGATTAGGAATGGCTGGCTGGTATTCAGACTGGATTCACCCATTTCTAAAGAGGCAAAGTTTGCTTTTCCATTAGATTTAAAGGACCAAAATCAGACCTGGATCCAGGGAGTTTTATTATCTATGATCAACAAGCAATGAACAGGGGCAATATTGTTCATGTAATATGGACACAATATGTCCATCGGATATCGGAATAGCATTCAAACAAGGAATCACAAGGCTAGTTTGCTGGGACATACCATTTACTAACGGAATTTCTGTTCAGTTCTTCAGTTTAACCAAACTGGGGATAAGTCCTCTCACCTGCCCTATATAAATGAGAACGATATCTTGGTGCAGGATTTGCAGAATAATAATATCTTATACTAAGACAAAGTTTATGAAAGCCGAAGAAGTATTTAACAGATGTTAGATCTTTAAGGACCTATGTTCTCTCTCAAGATCTGTGCAGAAGTGCTGAAATTTGTCCTCCTGCTCTGACACGCTATGACTGAAATAATCTTCAGACTCACCAAAGCTTCCTCTTATGTGGGAATCAACAGAGGGGAAATATTCTCGCATTTTTAACAGAAAGCTTCATTACGCTAATTTTGTTAATTGGTTACTAAGCTTATCCTAACCCTTCATTTCAAGTCTACATCTGCTCTCATTTTTCACCACAGAAAATGCTAAGGTATTTTATACAGTATTTATTTTCTTTTTCCATTTTTTTAAAATGGGTGTCAATGCACCTAAGGCTATTCTGCTGTACATGATCCTGCTTCACAGCTTTTTACCTTTCTGTGAACTACAGAACATTTGTTTGCAAAATAAGCTTCATGAGTGCCTTACTGCATTCAACAGCATCTTTCCCCCTCTCTTCTGCTACCCCATGCAGGGTGCCCATTCTATCTGGCTGAAGTAAACACAGCAAAACCAAGGCTGCCAGATAGCAATTCGTATTTTGTTTGACCTTGGGGACAAGGGGTGATCTGTGTTATCTGCATATCAAAGGCATCCTTCAGGGTCAAAAACTTGCCATTAGAAAGCAAGGATGAGTAAGAAGGCATAAAAGTTGTCCCCAAATCAAATGCTTTCTAGAACTGCATCAGCTTTAATGAGAAATGGCAGCTCACAGCACCACAAGCATCTTTTTATGCTGTCAAACATAAATGCATAGGAATATATAGGACACGACTGGCAAGTGCAACCACCAGATTTGCCAAAAAATCTGTGCACCTTGCCAAATAAATGCCAGTCAGATTGGCCAGTACAGACACTGACTCTGCCCTTGGCACCTCTGAGCAGTAAACCTTTGCCCTGATAATAAATGGTAAAACGCAATTGCATTTTGGTTTACCAACATATGTCAGAAGAGCATTATCTCAGTCCTTGAAAAGAAGAATCACTCTTCTTTTTACTTCCCCTTTCTTCTTCATTTTTTTCTCATTTTTTTAGAAAAATAATTTCATGTTCTCCTCCCTATGCAGCCAGTAGTATGTTCTATTACCAGTCATGAGTGATGTTCTGTGCACTGGAGTGCACAACCTGTTTTAATGAGCTCTGGCAGAACATCAGACTCATTCCCCTGCCCCCTGTCTAATTACTACCTTACATTTGTGTGACTCTGGTTCAGGATCCATCAGCAGATCTATTGGATACACCTAATTCTAGGGATTTATAAATAAGCAATAATAATGAGCTTTAAAATGACTGAAGAATGGTATGCAGCTGCAATATTTTTGGATCCTTTCTGCACTGTTTACCCCATTGGCTTAAGATGTTTTTGAGGTCTATGTAAAGAGCAAAGTTTCCTGCAATTAATGTATGCTGTCAATTAATTCATTTTTTGGTACTTGAAGTAAAGTGGTGAAACTCTTCGGTGACAAAACAGTTTGCGAAGTTTCACCCACAGTTCAAAGCCCTCATCCTGCAAGGACAAATACACATATTTTACTTGCTGCAATTTAGGAGACCTGTTTATATCTAAAGGATGACTGATGTGCTTAAGAGTCAAGGCTGACGAAAGCCTTCAGCAGACCTCGATCTGCAGTAACAGGCTGAAGCTACATTTGGCTCCCAAATATTGATAAATTAGTTTAAAACAAAGCATTTGAAAATTACTTTGAGTTCTACTCATTTGCCAACTGTGATTTTTTCTGGACTCAGATCCTGGCAGAAAGATATAGGATATATATCTAAGAATTTTGTATGTGGACCAGCCAGGACATGAATTGTTACAGAAAAATGCTATTCTGATGATTAAGGAAAGGTCTTTGCCATCCTTTTCTAATTTTTCTGAACTAAACAGGAATTTTGCTGAAATAAAATCTGCATGTGACCCAATCAACACGGTGCTCAAGTTGCTTTTGAATTTTCTAAGGCTTTGCGGAGAGAAATACATACACAGACTCACCTATATGTGTACAAAAAAATGTTGGCTTGATTTTCTAACTGTCATTCATTCTCTAACAACTGTAGACTGTAATCCAGGACAAAATCAAAACATACCCTCCCTGTCTGCAGAGATGGGTCATAAAGGTTTTAGGGTTATAAAGTCACCAGCTTACACACTAATCAGATCTTAAAATATTTGCTGTCTCTTTAGTAGGATTGACTTAGGGTCCACTCAAGAGATTTGGAAAATAAAGGTATCAATCTTCACAGTTGTTACCTTGCTTTAATACAGGAATGAGTAATTTACTCTGCCTATTCCTGTAGTAGGACACAGTTCAGATTTCCTACAAATCAATCTCAGCTTCACCTGGTTACTAAGCAGTCAACTGCAGTACTATTTTATTAGCCCACTTTCTTGGTAATTCTGATTGTGGCCTGAGCTCAAATTTGGGGCTCCCATGAGGTCCCAGGAAGAAAATTAAAGATGACTGAACAAGTAAAACATCTAAAGAGCAAAGGCAGATCTGCAATTCCCACTACCCACTCATGTCTGGCTTGACTGAGTGGTCCAAGTGTCACTGCAGTGCAAAGAAAATTAAATTAAATATTTCATTTACATTCTACACCTGAGATTTTCTTACTGTTATGCCAAGAGTATACAATAAAGACTGCACTTACTCTTTTTTCTTTCTACATAGCTATCAGTAGAGCAAAATTGATAATCTGAAGAAAGAGGAGCATTTTAGGAGGTCACAAAAAATTTTTATTATCACAAGTCCACTTCACTCCATACAGCTATTTAATATGCTTTTTGCTTTATTTCTGTATTGCATTTTCGAATCTCTGCTTTGTTCTCTGAACACTGCATGCCATGGCTCATGGGCTGACTTTGTCTGTGCCCAGTATCTCCTGCTTTCATCTACAGAGCTTTTTCTGGCTCTGTTATCTGGCACGTGTTCCTCAAGGGCTGATTAAAGAGTGGATGGTGGAGTATTACTTCCCTCATCCAACACACATGGATCTTCCCATAAGACACTGCACAGGCAGTATCTGTGCTGTTTGTCAGTCTTCCTTTGCTTTTGTAAATCCAGAATGTAATCTAGTTAATAGGTTTCCCCTTGTATGACTATTTACACTTCTACAGCTTAACATATTCCATTAATTAAAAGGTTGAAGGAGCATATTTTAAGTTCAAACTGTGGCTACTGTTTTACAAGGGAAGGCTACAATAGCTGTAAAATCCCAGTTTCCAGAAGTACTACATGTGTTAATTTTACAGACAATGGTATGATGCTAAACACAGATGTAATAAGAAATATTATCAAATCATTAGAAATTAAAAGTAGAGTAGTACCATTTACCTGCATCTACCTATGACTGCATCAGTATCTGATGATATATATCTCTGCATCTTATGGTTTCACCTTTTTTGCTGCCTGTTTTTCATGAATCCCTTGTACAAATAAAAACTTTACTCTTTAAACCACTCAGTCATGAACTGCTGCATCTGCAGACCAACAAATTCCAGATTTTATTAGCTGGGATCGCTATGTCCTGTTTTGTGCAGAACTGACTGGCATTGTTTGAGTAAAGGGATTGCAGGTACTAAAAAGATGGTGTTTCACATTTGAGGAGGACATTCAGAATCTGTTGATTTTGTCAAAATTTTTATTTTCCAGTTTCATTACACTTGGTAGAAGTCACTTGCTGCTCCTAGAGAAGTAAGATGCCTAGTGGCCACAGCCAATGATGATTTTTTTTTATTATTATTATTTATAGGTTATTTCATTTCATTCAATCTTCAGGTATTTCTGCTCTCAATAACCTGAACAAACATATAATTTTAGGGTTCCTATTGACCTGGGATTTGCTGCAAGCCTTTATGACTTTTAACATGACTTTAACCTGGCACTTACTTTTCCTTGTAGAAAGCAGAAATAACAGTGGCTTTGTGGGAATGGTGTGTGGACAGACAACTTTTATGGCTGTGAGACATTCCAAAACTTGAGAGGTAGCCACAGAAGAATTCAGGTAAAATCTGTAACACTAATGGAGTGATCCAGTGAGAGTTATAGCAACCATATACAGAACCACTTCAAGCTGGCTGAACACTTTTGGATGACCAGCCTTGGTTCTCCATTTGGTTTTCTCGTTCCTGTTCCTTTTAGAAACAGTGTGAAAAGGTTTTCTCGTTCCTGTTCCTTTTAGAAACAGTGTGAAAAATGCAAAGAGAGGTTCAGATTCCCTGTCTGACAGCTGCCAAATGAGTAATTCTTCATACTACTTTTACTTGCATCCTATTACCTATGTCAACAAAACAGTAGTAAATAAAATGAGCTCCAGTGTGGTTTTGGAGTTCTGTATACAGGTAATAATTTCTAGGGGTGATCAGAGTTCCTGAATGTATATATAGAAGGCTGTATAAGGTCTGGATATAGCTCCTTTGTATTTGCAAAGTGGCAAAATAATGGAGTTTAAATCTGAAAATTAAGGTATACAAGAGAAAATTTCATGAGTCATAAAAGTAAAGATTCTAGACGAAGACTGTTCAACACGGATCTAACCTTCATTACTGTAATTTTACATACTATGAGCTGATTTTAAATAATTGGGATGCTCCCTGGTAGTGCCCATTAGTCCTTTGGTGTATGCTGAAGAATGGATTCCTAGAGTCGTAGATATTGAAGTTCAAGGATGCTGAGACTCCTGAAAGGCATCAGAACACAATATAATCCTGCTGATAAAGGAAGAAAAATGCCAAGCAGCCAGTACAGCTTCTCAAATGTCTACTCAAAGAATGGAGGGCAAGAATGTTCTGGAAATTGAAAGAATTATATATAAATGAGCAGAGCTGGACAAAGATAAGAGCAAGTGAATGTGCACTGAGGTAATTTTAGTTAAAGAAGAAAGAGCAAATAAAAGAGTATTTGAAGATATCAAAAAGAAAAAGTACACTAATGAGAAATTAGACCAGGTAATAAATGATCAGAAGGACTATCTTACTAATAATTCAAAACATGGCTGAGCTGCCCACACTGTGGGTTTGGATTTTTTTTCTTTTTTTCCAAGTTTGGGCTGTAAAAAAGAGAAACAAGGAAAGATGGTGTGGATAGTTAAGAAGCAAAGAAAATCTGTTATTTCTCTGTGCCTGGCTCAGGAGCCCAAAGTTTTACCACGATGCCCTAGGGCAGACTCACCTGGAGACAGGTATGTTTTTCCCAGATCTCTACCTTCAGGGAAAGTTTGCTGAACCCAAGTTTCAATGAACTGTTCTTACCAATGAAACTTGACTTCAGAGTATTTATTTCTACAAGAAGCTAGACTAACATTTGCAAGAGGGATCCTGAGGGTGGCTGGGCTGTAAAATAAGGAGTTTGTATCAAGTCAGTCCTCTCTGACTCAGTTTATATTGCTTTAATTCTAAGAGGTGGGAACAGAACTGTGCATGGAGATACATGCTCATACTGTAGGGAGATAGACAAGGCCTTAAGAGGAGTTCTCCTTACTGTGAGACAGAATAGGTAATAGTTGGCCTATTTCCTTTTCCCTAAATCCTCTGCAAAATCTTGCAAAACTTCCAAAGGTAGCCTGCACCCAACTCTTTTCTTATAAATCAAAGGGATTTCCTAACATCAGAACAACAGCATATGTTTCAAAGAGATAAATTTCTTTCTTTTCATTGTCAGTAGAAACAGGGAAATAAAACTCCCATAACATTGTCTTTTTCATGTCAGCATTTCTTGCAGGTGATTATTACATTCAGCTGCTTCTCTAGCAATCAATTCTATCAACCTTTCATTTCTAAACCTTGTGCTCTTGCTGGCATTCTCTCAGCTTTCTCCAAACTGTCCACATGTTCAAGTGTGAGATTGCAAGTGGAGTACAGTGGTCCTGGAGAGCACCAGCAGTACTAAATATCATGACATAATTAGATCACACTCCTGTTCCACACTTCAGAGTAGCATTTGCTTTCTTTTTCATCCAGCGTACCATTTGTGGAGTGATTCTTATTCAGTTTATGGCCAGATAATTATCTGCAGTAATTTTGCACAGCTAATCAATTCACAGTGTGTTGGTGTTTCCATCTAGAGATCTGCCTCTATTGGATGTCACCTTACTGATTTCAGAATGTTTATCCAACATTTGGCAATGTTTTTCCATCACCATTTTCAGGTTTAATCTCTCCCTTACAGACCCTCCCAACCTTTTGGTCTGATCAACATTGAATTTGTTTTTTTATCCTCTGTTTCACAATCTCAATCAATAGCAAAATGCTTATAAAACCAGACACAGGAAAGATTGTTCTGGGATTGCACTTGCTTTGTCTTTAGAGTTTGATGTATCAACAGACTTTACAAAATATCTCTCATACAATCTTATTAAAAATGTATTGAAATTATCTCAGATGTCATCACTGTTTTAGCAACAGCAAGCAAAAATTGCCACAAACAGGGGGCCAGAATGCTTCAACTTTAACAATTTAAAGGAAGTAGAAAATAAATATTTCATATATTTCATATATCAGCATATAATTTCATACTAAATTTGCCAGTTTTATGTTTTAGTCAAAGAATAATCATACAAAAAACCCTCTTAAATGTTAGAAATATGAGTAAAAATATTAAGAATTAAATCCTTCCTCCAAAAATCCAATTCACACTTTGTTATGCACTGCAATTCCACAGAAAGGACACACTGAAAGTCTAAAGAGAGAGCCAAGCTTGGTAAATTAAACGTTACAGTGAAGAGCTGAAGAAGCCAAAGCAGTAACTGGCTGTGTGTTGTAGAAATATTGTATCACAGCCCAATGAGGTGATAATCTTTCTCCCTGTAGCTTTGGTGACATTGCACATGGATTTCTGTACACAGCTTTTGGCACTCTAATACTGGGAAGGTGCCAGTGAACTAAACACAATTCAGAAAAAACCTGAGAGGATGATTTTTTTTAGAAAGGATGCTTTTGAAGAAGGATTAAAGGAATTGTTAAGATTTGCTAAAGAAAGGCTATAGGGACTATTATAACATCTACAAACATCTACATTTGACAAGGAAAAAGTAAACTTTTTCAGTTATAAAATGGATCGCAATAATGAATTACAAAATGAAGACAAAAAACCAAACATAAACAGAATATTCGAAGGAGTTTCCTAAGTCTGTGGCCAGTGTATGTGTTTATTGCAAATGAAAGAATCTCCCTCTGTCATCAGTAGCAGAACTTGCTTGAGAAACTCAGTGAAAGTCAGAAACTGGATGTCATCCTCATGAACTTTCTGAGCACATGGTAGAGTGTCATTTCACTTCCATCTAACTTTCTATCTCACTGGATGTTATTAAAAACTAGACTCCAGATTCAATTTGCAGCATGGAATTTGAAAAACAGGATCTCCCAGTAAACCTTTTCAGAAGGGAGTGAAAGATGATCAAGTCAGGTAAAACTGCTATTAAAGATATTTCTCAGACTTAATGAATAATCATTGCTCACAACTGTTAAGAAGTGAATGGACTTTTAGCTGTGTTCCTGTCTGAGCAGCTGAGCAGAAAGGGAGGAAGTTACCAAAGGAAAAAAGGAGCATCCTGGTCACATGGATGACACTATTAGATTGGATTCAGTTAGATTACTAGGAGTCATAGAAAGATGCAACTTGAAATTAAAAAAAAAAAAATCCTACCAAATAAATGAGAAATGGAACTTTAAATCCATGCATTATATCCCTTTCCTCCTCCTTTAAGTGATCCTGCCTTATAAATGAGATGGAGGTCAACTGGGGCAAGCCATGTATTTTGATATCCATTAGAGCTTTAATTATTGCACCCTAAGAGTTTCAGGTAAACCAAAAAGGGGACAAGGAGCAAGAACTGATAATCTAAATAGGTGACCAGGGTTAACATGAGCCCCAGCAAAGCAGCCCCAGGGGAGAGAGATGGGCCACAGCTGGTACCAGGCCACTGTGCCACAGGTGTTTTCAGAAGTGAGAGAATGGGCCCCACAGGAGTAGGCAAAAGTCTGGTATCACTTTTATTTTAGTCTGGGTGCAGCCTCTTGGGCCACTCTCAAACATTTGCAAGTATTCATTGCCTTCAAGATTTGGCCCTAGGTGAAGAAGCAATGACTTAAGTAATTGATGTAGGACTTCAACAGGAGGCTTAGAGAACCCCTAAAATTGGTTCAACAAGAGAAAAGTACTAGTCCTTTGACTAATACACACAAACCTCTTTTTCTGTGAAAGAAGTCACTTAGTATTTTCCATTGTTTCTACCACAATGTGGTTTTTTTCAAAAACACTGTTTCTATCTGGTTTTAATACCTAAATCAGACTATGAAAAGGTGTATGTTTAACTGCAGTCCATATATATTTATTGATTTTTCGAAAAAAACATCCTGTGATTTATTTTTAAATAGCGAGTTTCAGTTACAGTTCTGTAGAAGCTCACACAATTTATTGACAGACATTTTTCCAAAAAACTTAAAACAGAGAAATATTAGATACATGACTGCTTCTGTACTTCAACAACCACCATTGATAGAGAAAATAATGGAAAAAAACAGAGATAAAGAATGAATTTTTTTTCTGACAGACAGATCAGCATTACCTTAGACATTATTATTAATATTCATATTGTGCCCCAGGATACTCACACAAAGCACCAAGAAAATTTTAAAAGGTGAAACTTAGCAGAGTCTTTTAATCCATTTCAGAGATTTTACCAAGTTATATTAAACTGACAGTGTCAAAATCCAGAGACTGCTACCTGTCTCTGACAAAGTTATCAAAATCTGATGAAAGAAAGCTGTGCTACAATTGTTAGTCAGGAAGCCTGGCCAGGTTTGCTTCCATACTTGCTGATGAAACAAAAGTTAGAGCTTGTAGAGAACAATTGAATATTTCCACGTGTTCTACCAGTAATAGCTTTCCCTGTCTCCTGCTCCCAGCTACCAGCAACGCTCTCTCCCTAAAATCTGACAAATGGACTGTGTTCAAAGCTGGCTAATTGGCACCTCAGTAGTGTGAATGTGACTTCTGTCGCTTCAAGCTCTGACAGTTCATCTGCTCTCAATGGGAGCTTCCAGAGAAAGCCCAGACTACTCTTTCATCATCCATTGCTGTACAGTCACAAGCACTTGCTGTCGCAATTGTCAATATACCCAAAACAATACTATTGTAAAAACAGTTTCTATGCAGTCTTGAAAAATTTGAGCTGGTTCAAAAAAGCCTTATGAAGATAAAATAGTATGGTAAAACAGCTTCTAAAATATTCCCAAAGCCTATAGAGAAGATAAAATTAAATCCAATTTTGGAAAGTGTAGGATTGGGAATTTCAGAAGTATGCAGCAATTTAAATTTAGTTTGGACTCTTAAAATAAATACATTTCTGAAAAAAAAATGAAAGATGTGGAGGAGCCACAATTAATCGCCCCATTTGATTATAAATTTTGTCTTAAAATACATGATAAATATTGTCAATAACTGATAGTTTACACTGATTTTAGAATAAGTCAAGTGTTCACTCCCCTGACTGCTTTCAGAGTGGAATTTATAATGGCAAATTAGCAGACAGTACACCTACTTGGACTATGCCTGTTGCACATGACAGGGAGTCCTCACTAACATTTGGCAAAAAGACTATTCATAGTCTTTACAGCCTAATAAACACTGATAAAACCACCCCAGTCAGCTTGATTGTTCTATTACTTCAATTAAGCAGTGTACTTCGAGAGTACGTGGTTGAAACAAGTAGGTGAGCAACATCTTTGATACGGGCTCTGAGTGCCTGCAGTTTGTTATTTGTTCACCCAGTCTTAAAGCAAGATGATGCAGTAGGAATCACACAGACACCATGTGGATTTCAGACAGTCTGATCAGTAATGAACTAATGACATGAGATCATGGATATGTATGTTTTCAGGACCAGCATCTTTGTGTTGGTTAACTCCATTGAAATTAATAGAGTTGAAGTAACCAAAGTGAAAATACGAACTAGTATTTTCTTCTTGTAGCTTAAATAGATTTTTTTTAGTAAATCTCAGATGTCAGCCTGTTAAATTTGGAGTCTTCAGAAAATGGATAAAACCCTTTCCTTTTTTAACTGCAAGTTTTACAACAATTTTAAGTGTTTTGTAAATTAGATATAGCAGACTTCTCGAAATTTTGGAAGAAGAGAGGGGACAAACATGGCCAGACACTCCATAATGTATGTCAACTATGAGGTCCCACCAGAGATTTTTCCATAAAAACATTTTTATCCACTGCTATAGCAAATCATTGTTGACTGTATTAACAATTTCAGTAACCACTAACACGTGTGAAGTGTGATATGATTTTCATATGATTCATCGCTATCAATAAAGCTCAAAATGAAACAGAATAAGAAATATTGAGTTGATTTGTAACTCATAGGTCAGTCAGAAAAACTTTTTTGAAAACAGATTGTTAAACAGTTGAATTTGTCATGGTCTCAAACTAAAAAGCCTTCACATTGTTCCAAAAAGCATCAGTAAAATGAAAATAAAAATTTTCTGTTTGTAAGAAATATCTTGGCAAGCAGTGACCAAACAAAATAACCTTATTTTACTCAGTCTTCACTCTTCCAAGGCAGCAACTTCCACTTTGTGTTCCACCACCCCTGAGTGCAGGACTAGTCAAAAACAAATTGATGCCAGGATGTGAGAGAAAGGGCATAGCAGTATTTCCTCCCACTTCTCTGAGCTGGCTTGTAGTAGTCTGAACTACAACTAACTCTGAACATGACCTAATACATGGCAAGGCAGACCTCTTTTTATCATATCTTGCACACCCAGATGAAACTAAGACTAAAGAATAGATTCACTTCCCTCAGCATCTCTCAGGAAGCCAAACCACTGGTGATCATAAGGCCATGTGAGGCAAGGCATGGTGCCTGGGTGTTTGTGAGTGTGTTTGAGCCACATGCTTGAGGAGTATTGCAAGAGCTGGCAAAAGCTGCTGACAATTGTCACAAGCCTTGTGCATCTCTGCTGGTTGAGCTCTGAAAGGCACTGGTGCTTGCAGACAGTCCTGGGGGTATTGGTAAGAGTGTGTGTATATGGGCAGTGATTCCTCCCAGAGATCACTGCTATATATTACACAAGTTTCTAGTAACTGTCCACTCTCTTGTGACATGGGTACATATTTACAGCTGCAATGCCAGGATCTAAAATAAAGGTGCATGAAAGTACTGGGTCTGATTGTAATTTCCACTAGGGTAACTGTACCTGCTTTTGGGGTACAAAAAAGCTTGAGGCTGTAAACGGGGGACAAATCTCAGCAGATCTTTTTAAACACTCCTCTCCATTGCTCAACAGGTGTTGTCAGACACTTCCTGTAATCATTAGAAACAGGCCCCACCAAAAACCAGCACAATATAAATTCAAATGGCTAATAACTACAGATTCAATGCATGTCAGCAACCATATGGAGATAAATTCATAATGTAATTAAAACAGTTCACAAATTCAGAAAGTGAAACACTGTATATGCAGTTTCATTCACAGCCAGATTAAATGGTGTTATTTTGCTCATCTCATAGAAGATTTTATTCATATTTTCTGAGGAAGTGTATACATAAGCATCTTTTTTGTACAGTTCATGAAAATAACAGAGGAGTAAGACCATTTATTAACTGGAACCTGACAGCATGCATACATGTGGTCTTATTTGCATAATTCAATTTAACTTCTGTGGAACCACAGACATGAGCAAGCACCTCACATCTTTAAGAGTTCATAAGATCAACCAGTGTCTGTTTTTCTCCTTCAGTATTGTTAAATTTGGTCCAGTGTAACTACATGTGAGTACTGGGCTGCAAAAGCATAAACTAAGGGCTGATGATCCTTCACATACTGGTTTATACTGTAAAATAATATTTGCTAACTTATAAAAATTGAAGAAAGAATGACCTTAGGCTTGATATTTTCATTACATTGAAAAAATCGAACAAAAAAGAAACAAATCCATCTTAAAAAGGAAAAATATGAACAGTTAAATGCCACTGTATTGACTTGGCAAGATAATAGAAAAAGCAGTGCTTTTGTTTGTAGAAGTTACTTTTCTGCAAGTAGTTTTCACTATTTTAGCTATTATTTTTCTATTTATTCTCTAGAATTTAGATAAGAAAAATTAGCATTTTTATTCTTTTACACTGTCCTAAAAAAATCAAACATATGTATCTCCTGCAATGGAGATGCACACAAAATCCAGGACATCTATTTTCCTTTTTTTATTTAACTAATACTATCACAGAAACTTTTTAGCTTTGGATGAAAAATCACATCTCGATGACTTTACAGAATGTCAAAAACTGTTAGGCTAATATGGCAGATTTTTAGCTGCTTGCCTTTATTCTCCTGTGCATAGCTCTCACTACCCCTATTTTCCTTCATTTGATCATAAGACTTGCAATAAAACTTCACTTCACCTTAATAAAATGGAGTCAAAGCATATAATCTAATATATTTCTATTTTATTTTAAATAGACACTGATTACTGATCTGAAAACATATCATTCTATACTGTGGTACCTTTCTGCCTCATTTTTCCATTTATATCCATTGTTGACTGTGATGGAATTATACTAGCAAAACAATATGATCCCAGCCTTGAGAAGGTGTCTCTCTGCTAGGTCAAACAATTTGCCATAATGAAAATTGCAAAAAGAAAATAAGTGCATTCACTAAACAGTCAAGAACATTGGCCTTTCTTCTCCATGCCTCATGATAACAGATTGGCCTTGCCAACTTCCATCACAAAAACATTTTCATCTGTAGAAGATCTTATAATTCTTGTTTTGAGTGATTGCTTTTAGATGACACATAGCAATAAATATGAACTTTATTTTATTTAGTGACCAGCGCTTCTGAAAGACTGCAAGCCGACTAGAGCAGCAGAATATTGAATACATAAAACTGCTATTAAAGAAGGTTAAGGCTGTGTCATAAACCATCTAAAATGCTATTATTATTTCAAGCTCAAGCTGATATGCTGGTGTACTGTTGATAGAAAAGAATACAATAGCAGGAGTAAAAGTAGAGTCAGTCAGAAAAAGTCACTGTAATAATGACTTTGGGATTATTCCAACACAAAAAAGGGCAGATCCACTGTAGGTTACAGTCAACATCAATGATACCATATCAAAGTCATTCTACTCCCAAACCACAGGAAATTTTCTTTCCAACTAATAGGCTAGAAGATGCAAGGATTGGCCTTGTTTGCAATTAATACAATGTGAACAAGAGCCATAATTTGGGAACTGAAAGTTAAACTATATTTTCTGTTTCCACTACTACTTTTACATCTGGAATGTAGTTGATGGTGTTCATGCAGAACAGAAAAAAAGTCATTTACTGCACAGATACTTCAGTTGGATGAACAAGCATGAGCTGTTATGGAGCTTTACCAGTCAAACAACACCTTTGTACACATGAACTCCTCTCCCACTCCCATGCAGCATACTGGGGAGCGGGAACATTTTTGAGGTTCTTTGGCTCTTTAAGCCTTAAAAATGGTGTCGGGCATCCATCAGTGCCATAGAAGCACGTTCCCAGATCACTGCTATGTGTACTTTTATTTACTCCCAGAAAAGTAGGCTCAACTCTGCCTTTCAGTACTGACTTCAGCACTGTCTGGTAGGAAAAAACCATTTACCTCTTCCACAAACTTGAGGAGCAGCCTCATACTTTCACAGAGCTTGGCAAGAATACAGCCTACCCCTGACATTACTTCTAGCACATTTTAGAGATCATGATATATTCCAAGTCCCCACCCAGCACTGTTCCTCTCCTTGGGAAGCAATTTGCCTTCACATTCAGCTTATGGATGGTCCTAACTCTTTCAGTGAAATTTGACCTATGAACTTGAGCCTTAAACAACTTGAACTTTTTAACTCTTGTATGAAAAAAACAGCACAAAAGCCTTGCCATACTTTTCAGATTATGCTGCAGACTATTCCCCCAGCCTCACAGGCCTACCCACAGCTCCTATAGGGTGTCAGGAATTGCCTAAGGCACATGGGCAGGTTTGTAGGCTGCACAGCCAGCCAGGAGGAGTTTCAGCATTTGCAGGCTCCTCGTGATAGCACTGCTGAGTTAATTGATGATTTCTGCACAATTGTGCTGTTATAGCCATAATGGTTGGTGGGTAAAAGAGAGAAGATGATGATACTTGTAAAAACTCTAATGAAAAATGTAAATGGGAATTATTTCTAGCCTGTGTGAATTACAAACTCTATTTATTAACTAAGTGTTACAACTTGCAGAATGGCTTGTGATTTACTTGTGAATTGTACATCTGGTTAAAACATCTGAAATTCACAATTTGATAATCTGCTGACTGTGATACTCTTGGATTTTAAATCAAGAATATGTTCTTCTACCCAGGGCCCCAAAGAGCTAAAACCAGGGTAAAAATAATTAAATATCTTCTACTACCTATTTGCTTATGTTAACATTAATCCCACAGTAATTTTTTTTCTTCAAATTACTAGCTGATGGGGTTTTTCTCTCAGCCTTTGTATCTCCTTGAATTTTATAATCCAGGGATCCCGGAAAGCGAAGCCTGTTTTGTAGCTGTAAAGCTGACAATTACAGTAGAAATTTGCCACATCTACTTTGCTCAAAAAGAACCCCTCTACAAGAGAACAGATCATCTGAATGGTATCTTCAACACCTTGGCATATCTAGTATAACTGCAATCTGGTGCCAGGCACTGAAAGAATTAATTACCCACTACCTCAGCACTGGAAACATGATGATAACAAGCAGATAAATGTCATGTAATGTACACAGACATGATGTGGTAACAACTTTCTTCTTTGATAAAGATGTAGATTTGGGCTGTAATTTAGAAGTAGGGATCAGAAGGTTTTTCTTTGCCTTCCTCTGCGGAAAGTCTACCTCCACACAGAAAAAAACAAGCTGATTTTCTTTGTGACCTCTTTTCTTTCTGTTTTTGTCTTGAGTGTATGCTCTACAATATGAGAAGGAATTTGGATGGTAAAAATGTTTCTCTTTAAAAGTATTTAAATAAAAATTTATTTTTTATATGAATCAATCGTATTCCGTATATTATTTTTATTATAATGTGTGAGGGAGAAGATAGGAGATACTGCATATACTGATAGGAAATGCTGCAGTTTTAGGTTAATCACTGAAAAAAATTAGAGCTTGGTAATGAGGTTAAGAATGAAAATGTGGTCTATAAAAAAACCTTATGTGATATACATTTCAAATGCAGTTTTAATCAACCTGTTATGGAGGAGGATGAAATCTAAGTAATAAAAATGTCTTACTGCCTATGAAAGTTTTAAAGTGACATGAAGTTACATCCTAAAAAGAGGCTGGATAACCTCACAAATAGTTATTGGGTATCATGCTTCAGCTTTCCCAGGAAACTGATTGGGCCTGACAATGGTTGTTACCAGCAATTTCCAGGACAGCTTCTCTACGCTTGTCAGCAACAAAAACTAATGCAAAGGTTAGTATAGGTGTCTCAAAGCCATTTTTCCGTGTTATTTTAAAAAAGCAAGATGCGACCAGATATCACACACAAACCAGATAGATGACAGTGTCTTACAAAAAAAAAAAAGAAAATAAAAAAGAAGATTCCTAATGTCTAAATGCAACATTTCAAATCAAGAAGTCCCTCTCATACAAATAGGAAGTAAACCAATAAACCCTAGCATATTTATTAATGTGTCTAGAAATGCCAGGTAATGAGGCAACGGGCATTGGAAAAGTTGGTTTAATACCACAACTGTAGCTAACACTAGGAGCTAGGCTTCTTTTACAACAAAGAAAGAGCCCAACAAATTTAACATGGCAAAAGATAAATCAGTGCTCTCAAAAAGCTATTAAACCATAAGTGTTAATTTCCCTTAGTTAAATCTTTGCTCCATCACCTTGTTATATATGAATCATTTCATAAAAGTGAAAAAATGGTGCTTTAGAAATATTAAAGTCATAGTTTTATGTCTTCTTGAATAGGTCAGGTTCTTAAACTTTCACTAAAGGGTATCTAAATGCAGCTATCTTTATCAAAGCTAAAAAAAGATGATAAAGTGCAGCGGAGAGAATCTGTGAAAAATCAAGAATACAGACATATCTCAGGTCTCATTGACTTTTAGAAACATTTTGAACAACAGCTGTAGCCACTGGGGTGCTGTAATGACATAGCCCATTATAAAAAGTAACACTAAGTAAATGTAGGAGTGGAAATTTAACAATTGGACGCTTAATGGCTGCAATTATGGCAAAAGAATAATGAACCTATTAGACAGAAGAACTGGCAATTACTCTAAGGCTTATTGCAATACAGCTGTGAAAAAAGTAATACAGAAGCACGCTTAAAAATGGTTATTAAAGGGGGATAATGCATTCTGTTTACCTTGACAGAAGCAATTTTTCTTCTGAAATGAAATGAAGCTTTTTGGCTATCAGACATGGGAGCTCAGATGTGATGGATCTTGCTATTTAAAGGTAATGTATTTTCCGATATGCTTTTCTAGGTATAAATGATGTCTACACCAAGACTATAACAGCTAGATTTATCAGTCAACAAACAGACAGAGGAAGATGTTTAAGAACATATAGAAATCAAACAGAAATAGCATGCAAAAATTTAAGGTACCCTCTAAGCAGTCTAAGTAGCTACTCTTCATGAATGGAAATATTAAGTATTAGTTGTCTCTTATCAAGACAGGTTAGGTGCCAGACCCATTAGGCACCTTACAAAATTCCCACATTGGGATTCAGATATAATTGATTTGTCTTGCTTAATTTTCAGCTGTATACATCCAAGTGAGGGTGTAAGGGAATGTAAAGAAGTAAAGAGTGGTCCAGGTGAAACACGGAAGGCTGTACAAGAAAGCCTCAACTGTGTCATATGGAACTGTAATGTTTGATTGGAGCAGTATATAATTTTTTAAACTAGCTTCCCTTAGATAGCCAGAGGCAACAATTAATGGAGGGAAGTTGGAGAAAGTTTTGGTACAAGATACAGGATGTGTTGTTTGTCCACATATTTAGTGATCTGACAGAAATTCAGAGGACAGCCATGCCAGCCTTGCCCAGGCCAATGATTTAACTGGTGACTCTGTGTTAAGCACTGTGTAAGTAAATGCTCCACACCAGGTCATGGAAGTGTTTTTAAAGCATACAGCCTAAGCTCAACTAATAATCAATAGGTGTTGATCATCTTTCTAGTTCATTTAGTGTATCATGACAGATTTATTAAACACACTTCAGCTCTCAGTCATTCCCACAGAAGAACTCAAAACTTGGAATGGCAGAGAGTGTAACCAAAGAAAGGGCCTCGGGGCTCATATTTTATCGTTTGGTGCAGGTGGTTAGAAAACAACCAAAACTTGACTTTAAAAGGCAAAGCAAATAGGATCAACTAATTAAGGAATAAAGTGTTAAAAGACACAAATCATAGTGCCTTATGAATGCCTTTTTAAGGCCAGGAACAAAACAATCAAAACCTTATGCACAAAAAAAGTATTGACAAGGGTTTTGCCCTAAACTTGCTAAGATCAAGGAAATGAGTATGTACAAAAATGGATTAGATCTTGGCTTAAACAGCATAACAATTAGCAATCTGTGTGTATTTGGTCCAGGTTCTGGGACCACCTTTGCCTGTTTTATGTAGCTATGGCTGCTCAAAGCAGTTTAAAAAGCTGCAATGAGGGACCATAAAGATATTTCTGTTTGCTCTAAATTATTCAGTAGGTGATTTAGGCCCAAGGCTAGTGTGTGAACGTGGGTATGGAGAAATGGTTTTGAGCTTTGGCTCAGTTTCCTAGCATGGGAATTAATTTTGAGAATGAAAGGGTGAGTTGAAAATGACCTATTGACTTAAAATGGTGTCCATCTAAAAGCAACATGAAATGAAAATCAAGCTGTTCTTAATGTGTATCAAATGTCCTCCGTGCACTGTGGTCCTTTAGTTACATGCTTTGGTTACTCTATGGAACTGGTTCAATATACACATATTTCCTGCATACTTTCCTCAGGAAGTGTCAGTTGCTGAAAATGAGTCCCAGATCCCTGAGAGCAGCAGGCTCTTCAGGCTCAAGAGTGGGGACCATATAGGCTACAGAGAAACATGTTCTAGAGACAGCAGAGAAGACCGCTAAGGAGCTCTGTATTTCTTGTCCAGAGTCAGAACTCATTTACTTCTGAAATGCAGGCTGTTTACTTATTCCTAAAATATATAAATATCTATATTTATAGATGACTTGTGAATGATAAAGTGAAAAAATACATGATAATTCCCCTGAAAGAAAAACTATATTTACCTGTAAGTGTACCCTGAAGTTAGTGGCACTCATACCATCACTTCCTAAGCATGCCTGCCAGACAAAATGTCTAAATTACAAATGACAAAATGTCAAAATGTATAAATTATGTCTCTTTCCCCACATATACTTCCTCCTTGCTTCCTTCATCTTCCCTAAGACACTGCTGCAGAGCTTTCAAACCATACTTACACTAGCAGTGTATTGCATCAGCATGCAAATTATACTTACATCTTGCAGTGTGCAAGGGGCTGTTTTGTCAGTGCCTCAGACACTAGACTTCTCTTTAGACTGCAATGTATCAGTGGTGCCTCTGGCTGGGAATGTGGTGTTTTCACACATTCAACCCAAGCATGACTAAGAATGAAGATTTAAAAGCATAGCCTGTTTGATTAGTGTTGATGTGCACATCAGAAACTAGTAAATAGAAAATACAAGGAGGTGAGCATGAAGGAAAGTGGAAAAAAACATACCATGAAAAAGTGCCATTAAAGCAGGATGTTATCCTCAGTTGTCATCTGCTGAGAATATATTTGTTCCCCAAGCAATAAATAAACATATCCTCAGGTTCCCTGCTTTAAAACGGTGCTACAGAAAACCACATTGCTATTACAATTGAGTTTAGGCTATCATTTGGTTTATGGCAAAGAGATAGCAATAGTTAACTATCTCTGGGAGGAATGATTCATTCAGAAGGAGGAACAGTATTTTGAAGACCTCCCTTCAAACTTTTCAGTTTCCCAGAGATGATGCATATTACACAAGACTAGAGAAGAATAGACACTGTCTTTGAAGAAGCATTAACATGCAGTGCCATCTTTTAAAGGTTTTAATTGCTGGTATTCAGCATTTGTATGAGTCAGACGGTATGTTTATATCAATTTTCTCTTTCTTGCTAACTTCCTTTTTCCTCAGAAATTGCTGAGAGGAGTTTGTGCTTTTTTTCTTTACAAGCTGTACATATTCATCTGGGTGCCCCTCTGCTCATTATCCTTCAGAGAGAAAGCCTTCGCTCTTATACTTTCTGAAACTTCTTACAATATGTGTGTTTTTTCTAGCATGATTATCTTTCAAATAGTACAGAAAGTCACTGCTAAAAAATATAAAGACTATAGCAAAGGATAAAGCAAGATTGGGTAATTTTTAATCTTCTTGACTGTGCTGATATAATTGATTCCTGAATTCTAAAAATTGCCATTCAGATAGTCAATACCCTAGGGACAGACACTCAGGATTATCCCATAAAGCTTCCTCCCTTTTTTTTTTTTTTTTTTTAATTCTTGTGCTACAGCAGACCTTTCTAAATGAGCTGTAGATTTTCCTAGTTCATTTAGCTCCATCTGTCTGCTCCAAATATGGTCTTATTATATGGTAGACTGTCTACAAGTATCTTCTTTCCACAGAAAACTTTTAAATTAAATGTTACCAGAGTATGAGAGCTTGCTAACCAAGGCTTTGCCCTGTTTTCCCAAGAGGTTCTTCTCAAAGAAATATTCTCTTTTCACAAAAAACCAGAAGGAATTCCACTTACTGTGTGGGGGCAACTGTGCAGTGAAACAGAGGCCAGTTCTGTGAATCAGTGCAATCCAAGGCTGGTCCAGCAGCACACAGACGCCACAGCACACAAACATCACTGGATCTGGACCAGGACAGTGCTGATCCAATGGCCCTGACCACCCCAAGAATCCCTGCTGTGACACTAAGGTGTGTTTTGGATCCAAGCTGCTTTGTGTACACCTGTGTAGGTGTAACTAAGTTGGAAGATAGAAACTCTACAATGCAAGATACGTCTGTCAACATGGCTAAAAATACATCCAAAGGTGTGTCTGTGAAGAGCAAAGTGGGTAGTGAAGAAAGGTTTTAAATGGACTGCACAATATTCCTGCCATTAGCTACTCAGTAAGATGAGTGGGAAACGTCAGCTCAGCTGGCACTGACTGTGACAGACTCTCTCAGGTCTGGTCCATCAGAAGTTAAATATTTCCTGTCACCAGACTACAGCATCAAATTCCTAATTGAAATAATTATAAACCTCTGAATTCTCACTATTTTGGGGAAATAAATATGAATAATTAGCTCACATATTTTAAATTATTGTATGTATTTTTTTCAGACTGTAAAAGGGAATTCTATGCACAGCTTTTTTGAGAGTGTAACTAGACAATATTATTTATAAGACAAGGGCATTACCTGTTTAGATTTCTTCTATGTTTTAGAACTGGACTGGCATCTTCATAGCTAGCACCAAGATGTTGTTGTTTAAAAGAAAGAACAAATCATGCCTCCCAAAGTTTCACAAACCTAAAGTACATCTGCAAACATCAGAAAATGTTTGGAAAGTTTGGGTAAACTCAAATTTCATGAGAATTGTTTATCCTTAATTTGCATGCATGAGTCATGTAATTGCCAATGAGTGATGAAATAGGGCAGCAGGTGGTAATGTCTGCATACTGAGTTATGAGTGGAGCATTCTGAGGCAGGATGCTTTTCAGTCTGTGGGAGAGTTACTGGGAAATGTGACAGACCAGGTTCTTTCCATTACTGGACAAACAGAATAGATCTGAAAAAGCAGTTTAACAGGCCAGCTAGAAAGCTATGTTAGAAGGTCTGTTATAAAAGAAGAAAGATGTTTTCTCAGATAAGAGATATGAAAGGCTCAAAAAATACAAAGGATTCTGAGGGGTCCTAGCTCATCCAAAGATAAGAGAATAAGGGAGATCAGAGACATGTATTTGCAATGAGTGAAAAAAAAAAAAGTCACACCCTTTTTATTCTGCCCAGTGGCCCCATTTAAAACAAAATACCTTGCTATAAAACTGAGATCCACTGTCTCTGTTCTTCCACTCTAGCACAGGCTGTTGTATTGCATGACATTTGCATATTCCCATCAAATTTAGGCTGCTTGCACATCTTTCTAAGCAGCATTATACCACAAAAAGTAATGCACTAAATATCCAGTAATACACCATCCTTTTGACTAAAGACAAGAAAGGGAAAGAAAAGGCATATAGTCTTCAAAAATACCATTTTGGAAACAAAATATGTAACTATATTGTATTTCTGATATGTTTCTAACCAGCGCTTTGTATGTGCTGCCCTTTTGACTGCTAAAAGAAAAATAAGGAAAAAAAGAAACTAATGAGATGGAAGCTCAGCTTCTCCAGTTCAGCTCAGGATCAGTTCAGAAATTAACAGCATCATAAGAACTAGACATGCATATACATATGTCATAGCTGTAAAAGCACTGCACAGCATTTACAGTGCAAAACTCTTCACCTGTAGGCTGGTTGACAGCTACACCATATTTCAGATTACAGTAGAAATAGTTAAAGCTCTCTTTATTGCTGGGTCACTAAATTAGAATAATGAAATTCAGTAGAAGCATTGCTAACTGTGGAAAACATTCAGGAGTGCTCTGCCACTGAGATCAGTATTTTTGACCTGTCCATTTTGAAAGATGATAGTTCTGTACTGAAAGCTAAAGGCAAATGTTTTGTAAACTGGCTTGTTGCATTACAAGCTCCATTTAGGACTAAACCATCCGTACAGTGACAGGAGAGAGAAACCATGTAAACCACTACAAACTTGAGAGTCATTGTGGGATCTCAGCTGTGTGTCTCATCCTCAGTGAAAGAGGGTTTCCAAGCAGTAAAGTCTTTGAATGGACTTCAGAAAGCAACCTGTGTAGGAAAGAAGTGAAATTCTCCTGTGGTTTGCTCTGAAAGCTGCAGTTTGTCTACCTGAACACCGACTGAATTTGAGGAGTTGTCTGAAAAGTGAGATCCATTTTATTGCAGCTAGGAAGCAGAATTAGCTGGAAGAACAAAAGGCAGGAGGGATCTATTTGGACCAAGGTTGCTAAGCAGAATGAAGCAAGACTGATCGAAAAAAAAATTTCTTGTCTTCAGATTTTCAATGCTCTAAAGTCTTTGAGAAAAAAATGTCCCTTGGATTAAGAAATGCTTTGCCAAACATGGTTTGTGATTATTACCTCAGTACCAACCCAGGAACATACTGAAGTTGCTAGGCTTTCTGGTTCTCTTACTTCCAGTGCATCAGCAGATCAGGGCAAAGCAAATTAACTGTCTTGCACTTTGCTTTATATGTTCTTACATCTCTTAATAAACATCTTAAACAAAACCAATTAATATCCAACAAAGAACAGCCTAACAGATTCTAGCATTTGTGAAATATCAAGTAGTTTTGTGTGCTCACAGAATCCAGAGCATATTTCTAGATCTAAAAGTCTGACCAATGAAATCTGGATGAAATGAGAATTCTTACAAACCACCAAATTACTAACCATTAGTGTTCAAGAATCTGCTCTGATCCTATATTTATGATTCTTAATGAGTAGACTTCTGTGACGAATGTGCATAAGGAGAAATTATCATAACTGTGTCTGCAGGAAGAGTGGCACTTGGCAAATAAAACATTCCTTGAGATAAGGTGGCTGTAAAATTGCATACAGGTCTACAGCCCTCTGCTCTTCACTGCTTAGAAATAGTTCTCTTTGGCTAAATTAACTTCTTGATGATTACCAGTTATGATACTTGTTGCTGGTTTCTGTTATATTCTGCACATTTCCAGTTTAGTTCCACTGTGATGTACACTTCCTGACCTTCAATACATTAAGCTAATGTATTACCACATTAAAGTAATCAGATGACCACAGCACTTCCCACCATCTGCAATTTACTTTTACAGTGATGAGTGCAGAAGCCATCATGTTTGTGTTGTCCACTGTAATAACAATCTCCTTGCTGTGTAGCTTTTAGTTCATTATTATAATGCACACTTTCCAAAAGAAAAAAAAAATGCTAGTGGTTGTGAGAAAATTTTACTTGCTGAATACAAAATCAAGGTCAGCTTTTATGAAAAATGTAAGTTTGACACATTAGGGAGAGGTGATATTCCTTTTTTATACAAGTGAACACAGCAAGGACAAACAACTCAGCTTTGGATGTGCAAGGCCAAGTGAGGGGATTTCTTCCCTCGAAAAATTGTAATAGCTGTTGTAATAATATATATGACATTTTCCTGAAAACCTTGCATTATCTGTATTTTTAGATCATCACAACAACAGTGATTTTTCCCTTTATATGTATACCAAACTGAAACCCTGGAGTTTATCAAAATTCTTTGTAATTGTTCTCTGTGTTGTAGTGTTTATTCACCTTTACACCATACACAATGCTGCATAGACATGAGTGTGCAGCACTGAAATTGCATCACAAGTATTTGATAGAGAAAATGAAGAACTTTCCCTGGTTAGAACTAGCAGAATTAAGTTAGAATGCAATAATTACAAGAATTGAAAGCCTTGTAGTTTTCCAGAAGAATGTATAAGGTCACACAGCCAAGGAAATCCTAAAGAGGGCTTGCTGCATGTCAGCAGCAAAATAGAATCAAATTCTAGCTCCAAGAGGCATCTGGACTTGGTCACAGAGGTGATGGAGCAATGCAACAGAAAATGCATAATAAATCTGTATATGTTTTAAAACGTATAAACTTATCTTACAATATGGTTACATGATATATTCTCTTTGAAAATATTATAGATAAACCTGCGCCAGCTACAGTCCATCAATTTTATGAAATGGTATTTAATGAATGCAGCAGATTCCCATAGCATGAGTACAGAACCATCATGAATAATGAACATAATAAAATAAAAACACCTCCAAGCACAGAACAAGCTACTGACTAGACCATCACTTAAAAAAAAAGAAAAAAAAAAAAAGAGTGACTTAAAGAGTTATCTGCAAATATCATTCTGTAAACAAATTTGAATATAAAAGCCATACAGAGTTTTTATCTTTCAAATTTGTATAAAGGATTTGTCATCTCTGAAATGACAATCCATTCAAAGTACAAAGGCAAGCATCCTGAAGACGCCAGTTTGATTTACCAAAAATACCAGGAAATAGGGCAGAATGCAGCTGAGCATAAATTCCTACGAAAAGTTATCCTCAAGTGAGTGATCACCAGGGAGCAAAATACTTCTGCCTCCACTTCACAGACATATCAAGGAACAATAGTGCACTTATCCCTAATCAGTATCATTGCCACTGTACTCCAGAAAATTATATTTACAGAGGCTTAGTGCTTCTTTTTTTTTTACTGTCCCCAAACATAAGACAGATCAAAAATAGCCCTTAACTTCCCCTGAGCAGAAATAAAAATACACAAAAAATCCCCAAATCACTTGCCTCCTCTTTCAGACAACAGATTGAAAATAAAAATTTATTTCCCTGTGTTTTCCCAGTGCATGGCCTACCACATTCAGGCCAGTATCACACACTGAAAGATCAGCTAGCCGACAGTGCGATCGCCCGACAGAGCCGGCACACCGGCAGCTCTGCAGCCCGCGTTTCCCAGCCAGCTCAGGCCGTGCGCCTCGGGCACAGCTCGGTCTGCGCCTGCCCGCCCGCGCCCTCCCGGCCCCTCCGCCGCCCTCACAGCTCCTCAGGAAAGGGGAATGTGAACTCTCAGCGACGAGGAGGGAGAAGCAGACACCCCAAACAGATTACAGCCTCCAAAACCCTTTACAGAAGGGGAGAGGCATCTCCCACAGCAGAGAGAGGGTGAGAACAACCCTGAAGCAAAGCCCTTCCTGCATGTTAGCTGGGTAGCCTCACCTTAGATCAATGTAAATAACCACCAAGGCGGGGCAGGTGAAAGGAGTCTGGGTTTATCTCCTCCCTCCTCTGAACAGGAGCTGTGCTTCGGTGGGAACCTGCCCTCTGAAAGTTCTCCCCTTCTGCATTATAACGTCATAAACAGCAATTCTTGTTATGTAAAAAATGCTCAACGAGTCAGTGAAGACTTAGGCTGAAAAATGCTGGATCTAACTGTACTTCTTAATAATCATTAGTAAAAACTTGGCAAAGGCAGAAAAGGCACACGTATGGTCCCACGTCTGGTATGAAGTTTGAAAATCCAGAATCCAGAATTTTATATAGCGTGCTTACATCTCAGTTAATGAGTCTTTTAACTCAAGTGTGCTGCTTAGTGCCAAAAGAACACCTGCTCTGGATAGCACAATATTACCTCCACTACAGACAGAAAAGTTTTCAGCTGGCTATAGACAGGAAGAGAAACTGATTTTATTTATGTGAAAGGTACAGTCTCCTATGCACAGAATTATCAAGGAGAAAGTATGAACTTCTACCAGCTGATAGAACAGGAAAAAATTGGCAGAGAAGTGGAAGAAATATAAAGAGCAAAGCACTAAGTGAGAGATGTGGACATTAATTTGAACACAGAAATGTTGGGTAGATTTTAAGGGATCTCAGAATTAATCAGAGGCTTATTCATGCAAAGCAGTGATATGCATGGGACCCTGTATCAGCAACTGTGCTTTTCACTGTTTCTTTTTTAATGTTTCAGGAAGCCAATTAAAAAAGCACAATTATAAGCAATCTGGTTATGTCACTGCATTTCCTGGATGGTAAATCAGTAAAATGAGGCTTGGACTTTGTATAATTTGCCCATAGATGTCTCCCTGAGGAACTGAAATATACATGGGAAAGATACATGGGGTTTTGGTTGGGTTCATTTGGAATGAAAAAGCACAACCCTACTGCAAAGCATATTTGTGTCACTGGGAAAAAAAATAAATGTGGTTGTTGCCATCTGGCTCTTTCAAAATGATCCCTTCAGAGATCTGTCTCTGCCTATTTATACCATATCCATTGTCATCATATCTGACCGTCCTGAGAGACAGCACTCTGGGCAAGAGGCATGTAGGATGATATTCTGAGAATTATGGAGATGGTTCTCAGTGAAAATCAGCATAGCAAGATAAATGAATGAAATATGTAGTTTACACCAATTGAGAATCTGTCCTCATGAATTAATCACCTGTTCTTAAAAGATTTTAGGAACATTCTTGCCATGGCTGTTCTGAGTGTGCTCATCCTGCCTCAGAGACTGGGGATAAGGGAAAATGGCTTTTTGCTTTCTTCTGAGGAGCATTTCAATGATCATGGACCCTCTCTAAGTGTATTCACACACAAACAGACCTTATGTTAGAAAATTTATGCCTTCATCTCTGAAATTCTCTGTAAGGAGCAAGGCTAAGAGGAGCATGGAAGGGCACTGAAGAGACAGAAACTAAAGATAACTTAAATAAACTACTACAAGCTAACAGTGAGGTAGGCAGGTAGTCCTTGCTATTTCATGTGCAATACTCAGGAACACAGAATATTCTGCCCTCCCCCTTTATAGAGCCATCTCTCCCTTTTTTTAAGGCAGTAATCGCCTAGCAGGCCCTACCAAAACTAATTTTCTGATTAAAAGCATTGTGGGCATCCACTCAAGGAACAGGAATAATACCATGTGATTAGGCATCCATTCACACCATTCAAACATTAATTATTCACTAAAAAGTTCATGAGGAAGCCATGGAAATATCAATACCTTAACAACAAAGGTGCTAATAAAATATATTTGTGGGAGGGACCTGGTTTCAAGAATTAAAAGTGGCCACATTCAGGCAATGAGTTGCTCCTTTCCTAACTTCATATTCCACCCAAATGATAAAAACTGTTCAAAATATTTGACCAGCCAAGATGAAAATCCCAAATGAAGTCCACAGAGTTTCTTGGTACAGCAAAAGAAATGCTGTAAACTTCAGGTGATTGTAACTAGTGTTTTACCTGTCTTTGTAAACTGTGCCATTCAGACACACTAAAAAACCCCCAAACCTGACAAAATCTTTAAAACTAAAAATGGGTTCAGAAATTCTGTTTTCTTAGCAAAACCAGTCTAACATAAGGCAGGGGGCACAGACAGTTGCAGCACTTACATATGTCTCCAGAACGCCCTAAAAGGGAGAAAGGGAGTCTCCTATCATTTAACTGTTCAGTGATTTCTGAAAGCTTTCAAACTGGTTTTTCCATCCAACACCACAGACCTAGCATTACTGCTCCTTAGGTATGTAAAGACCCCATAAAAATTGCTGGGCGTTCAGATATGAAGGAACATCTGCAGCCATCCCACACACGTGGCTTAATCCTGCTCCTATTTAACTCCCCTGAGAGCAGTAGGGGTAGTTCTGTGTTGCTTTAGGTTTCCACAACATGCCCTAATCCCTGCTTGCCACTGGCCCAGCACCAGGACCAGTTCTTTTGGCAAAGCATGGCTGTGGAAGCCTTACAAAGATAAGGGAACTTGCACTGGGGTGAAGGACTAGGGGGAATGCAAACATCAGAATTTTGATATCTCACTGAACCCCTCCCGGACTCCACCTCACAGCAGATGGCCTGATTCCAATGCACCACTTAGTGTAAAAAGGTATGAAATTTGAATCAAAAGCAGTCCTACAATTCGCAGAGGCAAATCCACTCAAGATATTTGAAGTAGGACGTATTCCTAATTGATCCACCAGGATTTTCACACTAACCACAGCTGCCAATAAAAAAACCAAACCAAAACAACCCAGTACAGAGAGTAGGAAATAAGGTAACAGTGACAGCTTTTACAAGTGATCACCAGGTTAATGTTAAAATATTCACAAGAGCTACTTTTGCAAAGGCTGTGAAATGTGAATATTTATCTGAGCCTGAATACATACGACACAGCAAGTCTCCAGGACACTCATTTTTCTTCAGCATTTTGCTATGAATAACTCCTCCAGAGAGGTCTGGTAGTTGATTCTTTCACTACTTTTCAGCCACTCTTAGAAGAGTTTTCTACTTTTCACTCTTTAGGGATCACTTTTATATCTTTCTTCTAATCACATCTAGCTCTTTTGCTGGAAGTTGATTTTTCTTTCACATTTTTATTTCAAGAAAAAATACCATTTTTCCAACTACAACCTTTTGTTCCTTTCTCTTCAAGTCATAGAATTATCATTCTGTAGCTCCCTCTAAAAAGCCCATTCTATTTTATATAATTACTCATAGAGGAAAACAGCAAAGAATGTCTTTCCTACTGTAGTTTTTTTAGAGTGTTTCTGTTAACTATATATTGAGAAAAAGCTTTGTGTTGGCCTGTATCCTAGCTGGATATTACTTGTATTTAGATCTTGACAAACCAGAGTTTGAAATTAATTTTCATGAATATTTATTGTAAAAGAGGACACATTTGAAACGATAATATTTAGATTCTGTTAAGGTGCAATCGACCAGCTTTCAGACAGAAGAACAGAGGCTCAGAAACAAGTTACCTAAGATCCCTGTAGGACTCAACATTTAGTCCAGATCATCCATTTGTCTTCAATGGAGCAATGCTGATGTACTCCCACACACAATCTGGCCTTGTTCTCTGTGGTACTATTGCACCAACACTTCTTTTTAACAGGTTTGCCTTTGTCTGATTCAAAGATTTTTTTCTTTTCTTCTCATTTCTGATGCATCTCCTGGAGAAGCATAATAATTCCTGGAAACTCTTCCCGAGATGAATATGCTGAAATTTCACTGTGTAGGGGCAAAGTATTATATTACATAATATTGAATTTTAGTCCTATAGCAGAAATTTTCATCTGGAGATATTAGAGCCCTCAAAATATAATATTCCAACTTCTGTATTCAAGCGTCAAGTATTTACCTGTCAAATAAATGCACTTTCAGCTGGACAACTCAGGAACTCCAGTGATACCTGAAGCTCATCAGATAATTCTCAGGTTTTTTTTCCCCTTGATTTCTCGAGTAAGCTAGACTGCACTTATGTATGAGCAGCAGTCCTAAAGCAAAGCAGTGCATTCATCCCAAATGCCCAGATAAAACATCTTCTCCGGTTTATGGTCCAGCATTCTGCAGTTACAGATGTGAATGGTGCACAAACCCCAGAAATTACTGAGATGCTTTCACGTACGTGTCTATGGGGAGCCTTCATTAACACCAGAGCTGAACCCTGAAAGGGATGACTGGACATTTTTGCATGGCATCCTCCTGGCCCTTTGCCAAATGGCCTTTTATAGCATTGGCACTGAGGTGTTATTTATGTAATCAGAGTTTACAACAGCACGAGTGCTTGTATGAGAGGCCTGCACTTACACTAGAACATATTTTCTGACATTGCGTATTCTTCATTAACTTTTAAACATTTAACTAATTAGATTTCACTTTGTGAAATGGACACTAAGTAGGATGGCTTTTATCCTGGCTCCTACTCAGTGAAAAATTATGGGATTGTGAGCAGCAAATGTTAATCGACTATACAGCAGTAGCTGAGTTCTGCTGCTGCCCTTCTCTTCCTGCTGCCCTTTTCAAGACTGAAGGCTGCCATTATTGTTTCATTCCTCTGACCTCTTATAAGGGCACCACAGAAAGGTCAGGCTGCTCTTTTCTTTCCTCTCTTCCACATTAGCTGGCAATTCAGACCTCTCCAATTCTCTTTCCATAGTTTTCTGTTACAAAATGTCTCCCTACATACTTTGCTTCTGTCCTTACCTCTGATTTATTGTTCTAGTACTAATACATAAAAACCAGGCACCTCCAGCTCTCCAGGTACCAAGACAACTTCTTAAAAAACAAATGACTGACACCTGTCATATGATCAAATAGGAACAAGAAAGACACGTAAACCAAAATGTGATAAACCCTCTAACAGTTTCACTCACTGCCTCCCCTCAGCCCGTCTATGTCTGTGACCAAAGGGGAAACCAGGAATCTGCCTCATAACTGGTCCTGAAAGTTAGCAAAGGTGTCCACAGGATTAGTAAATCACTGCCTCCATCTTTCCACTTATTTTTGTGTAAGCCTAACGTGCCAATGCAAACAAAGCCCATGTGATCACAGACACGCTGCTTGTTTGCATGCCTGTCTACCTCCATTAAGGAACTTTGGATTTCACTGGGTAATTTAAAACTAATTTCACAGAAAAACAAAGGTCTCAAACATAGGCATGAGTTTTACGAAGCTCAACAGCCAGATAATAGGAGAGAGCCCCTACTAGAACTTTAAATGAAGGAAAGGCAGGAGCAGTTTCAATTGTCCATTTTTTTTCAGTTTGCTCAGAGAGAGGAAGCAGCAGTGAGTGGGTATGCATTTATTAGCTGGACCAGAAGTCTGCACGTAACTTTAAACCAGCCAAAGTATGTTCTCTTTGGACCATCAGACAGGAAAAAAGGTAGTAGAGAATATGTGAAGGAGCTCTGAAGCCACCTTAACTTCAGTTACCACAGTAGAAAATCTCTCTGGAAACACACATGGGATAGGCAAGAGACATAGGGGCAGTGTGGAAAAAGACAGAGGACAGAGGGATATCACAATGTATGAAGGTTTTTAAGGGACATGGGGAATGTGGAGCAAAATCAATGGAGAAATGAAGACTATTAAGGACAAATCCATTGCTAACCAGGCTTCATTTCTCCCAGAACTGGTAATAGGGCTATGGCTTATGTCCTTTCACTGATAATAAATAGAGCAACCATATCAGATAGAGTTTCTTCTAAGAATTCATGCAGAATTTTTAGCTTTCTAGATCAAAGAAAAAACTTCAAATGAATCTGGGAGACAATGGCATGAATGGCCTTATGGGGTAACAAGAAACCTCAGCTCTTATTGATACTAGTGAAATGAGATCAATAAATGCAGTCACACAACCTTCAAAAGCCCAGGCATGCCTGGTTAATTCATTATAAATGAATGTAGCAGCACTTGCTCTGTTCAGGTGTCAACATTTTCAGATTGAGAAAATATACTGATAAAAAAATTTTACTGTGTTATCTTCCCAAATAGCCTGACTAGAGTATTTATGCTGTTCCCTGAAATTGTGGAGTTTCCAGAGAGCCCCTGGCCAGGCCAAATACAGGCATTTGTAAAACTGTCCATAGAAATCTCTGCACGAGGAATCAGGCTGATCCTGAATAGCAAAGGCACTGTCTTTATTAATTCAAACATTTTCTTATTAAGAGATTTTAGTACTCTCATTAACATTAACAGCGGAAGAGCAATACCTTGTTAAGAGGAAATACCATAGAGGAAGGAAGAATGCTCCAGAGAGGAAGGTTTTCAGGAGGCTTAAAGATCTTTGGCACAAGATACACATGAGAAAGTCTTCTGCATCTCAGAAGAGTTACCTCTCTGCCCATATGTCTGACTCTGAGTCAATTAAATATGCCCCCAGGCTTGATTTTTATAGCCAACAAGTTGGATGTTAACTATTCCTTATACATTACAAATTATGAATGTATTAATTTTTCACAACTTGGATGAGAGTAGCTCTTCTTTGTAAAATCCAAAGCAAACATCAAGTATTATTTTCCCAACATCTGAATACAACTGACAAATTTGTTCAACAGAAATAAGTAAATTTGGAATAAAATTCAGGAAAAATGATAGATTCCTTACTTTTCATTTCCCAGTTCACATGCATTTTCAAGCAAAACATTATTAAGTTAAATTATGCAAGTAAATTTGAATCACCCAACTCAGAAGACAAGCCTAATCTATCCTGAATCATCTTTTTGTTCCCAGAAGTTTTAAACCTTTAATACTGAGGAAAAAAAAAGTGAACCAAACAGGTAGTATAAGGGGGGGCTGATGACATCTGATCTAGTGCATGTTGTGCCCCAACAAAAATGACTCTAGGCATACTTGAAGGTGGGGCATGGGAGAAATAAAAATTATTCTTTCATTAATTCATAGCTAAAACCTTTCATCAAGCTAGCATGTAGACTGATCACAGGAAGAGGGTTTAAATACTTGGCGACTTGTCACACTGGAGCCTTCAACTGCTTGAAACAGTAGATTTTTTTCAGACAGTTGCTGCTGTTCAATTATGCATTTTTGTTTTGTGATGCATATAATCAGCCACCATATTCACAAACTCAGCATTTCCCAGTGGGATAAGTTTTAAAGATAGGACTTCTATTGCTTTCCTGCCTTATCAAAATGGCGGCAAGCAACACACACTTTCAGCAACAAATATCTCAGGAAATACCCCAAGAATAAAATCCAGTGTTCCAGAGTTCCAGACAGAAAACTGTTTTGGAGGCTATCAAACTACAGACCAAAAGGGTAATGCATGTGTCAAAAAAAAATTACACAAAATAATGAACCTTAGGTTCTATTGTTCACACATTGTCAATATTATCAACCATTCTGGTGACCAAAACACGAACAAAAACCTTTAACCGGGGCTACAAACTCTCCTCCCAAGTAGGCAAAGAACCTGTTCCCAGTCAGGAGGAATGGGCAGTGTTGCATTTGTCCTTTGTGGTACCTGCATATCCCAGCCTGTGACAGCCCAACAGCAGCAGCTGCAGACACAGCAATGGGCACACACCTCCTCTGGGAAACAACTGTCCTTGGTGCCTGCACATACATGCTCTGGCCCCTCACAAATCCCTTCCATTTTGTATTAAATAAAAAGGAGACACATATAGGAAGTCCACCTAGATTTACCCCATATAGCCCACCAGGAACTTAGATTCTGAATTACGTACAGTCAGAATCTAATGTTAAGTCACTGAGAGACTGAAACACAATTCTTGATCTGGAGATGCACAGTGATGGAGGCTCAGGAAGTTTGGGAATGTGAGTGCAAATTGTGAGCTCTTAGCTTGCTGGATGCAGTCAAAACTATCTAAGATTTCAGACCTTACAAAATTTAAGGGAAAAGAACACCAAAATGCAGATCCCAGCTTTATCTGGTACATTCCCCTCTATTAATATTGTGTGGAGATATTCCCACAGGATGAGGAGCATGTCAAAGATGGGCTATCTTTGCTTATGCATCATTGCCCAGAGGGGAAGGATATTAACACAGTTTTTACATTTCAAATCTTTGTTTCGCTTAACATCAAAGATAATTCTAGAGCCCCCTTGTGAGAATCAAGATGTCATTACTCTGTGTGCTGAATGGGGAGTTGGTGAAAAACCCAACTCTGGCCTGAAGATTTTTCCCTTCCTAGACAAGATGTATGTAGCCAACTTAGACAATAAAATTTCATGCAATTCTCTTTGATTAGAAATGTGCTCAGAAAACAGTCCATTAAAGCTGCATGAAAGGTCAAGTCTCCATTTGTGTAATTATGTTTTTTTCAAGAAAGATCAGAGAGAACTATGGCAACATATTGTGGATTAGTATCTGCCACCATATGGCATTTCAAAATGACAAATAGAAACAATGCATATACTTTGTTAAAGAAGCAAATTGTAACCCATTTAAAAAACTCTTTAACAAAAATCAACCCTTGGTATTAAAGACTAGGAACCTGGGGATATTCCCTTCTATTGCTGTTCAGATACAGAAATATACGAGACCAAGTCCTGGGAAATTCTTTTTTAACTTCTGACTATTTTCAATTCTTTTCATTTGCTAAGAAATCTTTATAGTATCTCTATGCCTAAGGAAACATTTCAGTTGATTAAATACATACTTAAAAGGCAAAGCAAAGATACCCAAGTACAAAGGTTTTGTAATTAGCCCTACTTAAATAATGGGGGAAAAAAAATCTATGAAATTTAAATGGGACGGAGTCTTCATATCAGGACTGCTGACAGAAAACAAAACCAAAACCGGTTGTTCCTTCTCCTCACTGCTTCTCCTTCCTACAAATCACGCGATAGGCGTAAAATCTTACAGAAAGAAAAAAAGAATTTATATTTTTACCTCCTTCTCCTTTTGAACTGCTGAAATGTACACAGGTCTGTTCCGAGGTTTTGTTGCAAGATGAACTGCGGGTTTTTGGGGGGGTTAGGGTTGTTTGGTTTTTTCTTTTTACAGAGAGTTCTCAAAAGGACCAAGTCTTCAGGGGGAAAAAAAAACCCGAATCAACAAAACCTTGTGCAGCCTGACACGGGGCAGAGCTCGGAGCTCCGCGCACCGGACAGAGCCCGGCTCCTGCCGGGGCCGTGGGGCCGAGCGGGGCGGCGGCGCTGGGGCAGGGCTGGGCCGGGCAGGCCCGGACCCGCTGCTCGGCCCAGGAAAGCTCTCCCGGAGCAACGGGGCGGCCCCGGGCCGGCAGCCGCCCACACGGAGCTGGGCGCAGGTGGCTGGAAGGGCTCTGCAGAGCCGCCTCGGCCATCGCCGGGGCTGCAGCGCACTCACCGCAGCCCCCGGGCACCGCCACAAGGCTCTGCCCGGTTGCCGAGGCTCCTCTGCCCTCCAGCAGCGCCCCGGCCAGCGCGGGGTCCCTGCGCTCTCCGGCAGCCCAGCCCCGCTCTCCGGCCGGGGAATGCCCCGCCCGAAGCCCGGGGCAGCCGCGGAGCGCAGCTGCCTCCCAGCTCGGCTCTCGCTGCTTCTGCCTCCCCGAAGGGAGCGGGATGAAGGAACCGAGACAGACAAACTTCCCCCGAACAAACCAAACGGAGCCGTTTTGATCAAAAAACCTGTGGGAACAAACCGTGTGAAACAATCATGCAGCCTCTCCCCTACCTTATCATTCCAATTACATTCTCCTAATCTACAAAATTGAAAGGTAATGAGCAGTTTTTCCTTAAACCACATTAAATAACACTGTCAAAATGCAAATTTATTCATTAAGTATAAATGAGTGTGTTACATATTCATGAATTGTTGCTTGCAGTATATAATTAATCCCATGGTCTGTGTGTCCAAAAGCATTTAGAAGATAGAGCAGAGAAGACAGTACTGTAGAATGATAACATTTAAAGCATGTTTTCAAAAGCAAAGGTCACCAGCCCTTTGGATTCTAAACTATTACAAGCGCTTATAATTCATTGTAATACCTCTTCAGCATGTACACATACTTTCATGATTCAAGGTTTGTATCCTCAACTCTTGCTGTCTAATAATCTATTCAAGGAAAGAAATACTTGAGAGGGGAAGGTGCGGTTAAATTATCCCATTCACTATTGACACACTCAAATTAATACAGTACTTTCCACATTTTAAAACTCCCAAGGACTGCAAGGCTGCCCTCGAAAAATGATGCAGTTCGACTTCCTTGTCCTCTTTTTGCTGGGGGGGGAGAAAAAAAAAAAAAGTGAATTCTGACACTTGAACCATCACTAAAGCTGGTTGCCATTTCAAGTATCATGAAAGATAAAACAAAAGCTTCACACCAGCAAAAGACTGGCCTCTTTTCTTTTCTGTGTCATTTGCAGATATGAAGAAATCCCTGAATCCTTGTACTAAGCTTTAAGTAAGTGCTCCTATTGATACCAGTGGGAAGTACAGTACATAAAGTACTGGAATTTTAGGTCTCAATGTCCTTAGTTTAAATATTCACTCTTTTCCCTGCCCTTCTTAAATTCCCACTGCTTCTTTTCATATAATAGAAACCATTTCAGAAACTCTTTGTCAGTCTGCATTGTACTTCTTTGGGGAAAAATCTTTGAGGTGCTGATGAAAAGAACTGATCTTTTTCAAGATAGCATGAAGAAATAACAAAAAATAAAATCATTATAGTGTTCATAATAATTCCCTTCACAATCACTTGATGTTCTCAAGGTGCTTACTGTATACAGCTTTCAGCCAGTTGTGCAAGCACCAACTCTGCTGTCTCCCCTTCCTTCCACAACACTTGGAGGAAAAAAGTACATGACAGTGACTTATCTTTTAGCGTACGACATTTTTACCATGCCATTTTGTGTGCGTATGTGAGTGTGTGAATTAATCAACACAATACCAAGCGATTCACAATTCCAAGCCACTTAACCTGTTGTTCCTAGCACAGGCCAGAGAAACCAGGAGCTGCAAGGCCGTGCTCTGACAGATTTTTCCCATGTTTTTCCTTGCAAAAACGTAACAAATGGTTTGCCATTTGTATGCAGGCATGTTTTGTTCATTCAGAGCCAGGAGGAATATCTCTGCATGGCATGGGGCTTGTACTGTACCATGTGGATTTATCCTGCAAAATTAGGTGCTGGAAGGTTTTTAGTTTCTATACAGTAAATTCAGGGGAAGCATTTGCTTAGCTCCCTTCCTAGTTCTGCAGAACTAATACAGAGGACAAGGCAGCAATCAGACTTTCTACTTGGTGACATCACCATACATCAAGTGTCTTTCATCAATCAGGTCACTAAGATGATGAAGCAATGTAACTTGTAGTGTGTCAGATTAATGAACTGAGCATCTTTTCTAGAGTGCTGACAAAAAAAGGCAATGTGAGACCAAATTGATTTGATTTGCCTTATTTTAAGGCCTATGCAGTAGGGCTTGATGAACTATAAGGCACTATAAAAACAGGTTGAAAGCAAAGTTTGTCACAGAATGCAAGATAATGTTTCATCGTGTCTATTAAAGAGGTAAGCCATCAAACCCCAAGGCAAGGCAGCTGCAATCCAAGCACTGTTGACATCCAGTTTACATGACATTTGTGATAAGTGCTTTTGCTGTAATTAAAAAGCTGTGCAAGTCCACCCAGTTGTGTCGTAACCAGTACCTTATCTCCTGTACCAAAATGAGGACAGACCTCACCTGTCAAAGACAATTAATTTAGATAGCTCTCCTCTGGACAGGAGAAGAGTTAATCAGAAATCCTCTGATAGAATGTTTTCCCTTTGCCAGTGAAGAGTGCTAGCTGATTGTAATTTAAATCTCCCATACAAAGATGCAGATTTTGATCAATTTTATGACAAAACAAGGCAAATCAATGTTTTATTTTTTGTCAGTTCCTTTGCTCACTTTCAACATAGTCTCAGAACCTAGACTCCCTAGTTCCCAAATTCTGCCAGTCCTCAGGAGAGATGGGAGCTGCTAGCCCAAGGACTGAGCAGTCCATAGAGGTCTGGTTACTCTATGCACTAATAAACAGAAGGGCCTGAGCAGATGTGTTAACACAGCCTACACTTCCCTTTGAGCAGACAGCTTCTCTCCATCTCCAATTCACCCCCACCCAAATCCCAGAATTCTCTAGAGGCAGAAGGTTTTTTCTAAAGAGGGCAGTTAGGGATCACGTGTAACCCAACCCGTCTGGGGAAAAGGCTGGAGATTAAAGACGACTGGAAAGACTGTACACATCAGTGGCTCTGCTGCATGGGGATTGTCTCACAGATCTCAGACAAGGTCAGGGAACCCTGAACATTGCTTCAGAAGAAGGTCTGTGTGATACTCGAGGATATTATCCTCAGCTGGTGAAGGAAGGAAGAGAGATAAAAAAGGATTCTGAACATGGAGCATCTGTCTTTTGATGCAGCTGAAAAGACAGCACCATTTAGGTGGACTGACTCCTGTTCTGTAGAAATGCAAGCAGCCTGCTAGGAAAGNCTGTCTTTTGATGCAGCTGAAAAGTGGACTGACTCCTGTTCTGCAGAAAGGCAAACAGCCTGATAGGAAAAAGCTAAAAATAAGTACTAAAAGAGGAAGTGATAAAAAAACCAAACCCAAATCCAACGAAAACCCCCCAGTTTCTCAGGATAAAATTAAGATGGCAAAACCAAAATTCATGAAGAATGTAAAAGTAGTAGATTTTCTATAAAACCATACCAGATAGCTGGGTAAAAAATCAAAGTAATTAAAATTACATATTTATAAATTCAGTGTAGCAGGTATTACTGAAATGAGATGGGAAGAACTGTGCAACTGAAACATTAAAATCAATGGTTATTACCTATTTTTGGAAAGATCAAGTAGAGAGAGGGAGAAGAAGAGTGGCACTCCACAGTAAAGAGCCTCACTCTGTTTTCAGGACGCTGGCAGCTCAGAAGCAAATGATGTGAATGCAATGGATCAATACTCTAACAGATAAAACACTAGATGGGATAGCAGCTGCTGTCTGCAAATCACCAAATCATAGAAGACAGCAGGATGACTGGATGCCTTTGCACCTTCTGTAATGTGTAGGAGCAAAAAGGCTGCACAATCATCTGAGACTGCAGCCTGCCCGACATATGCCTGAAGTTTCATGATGCTGGTACCTCTGCTGAATTACTGAACATTCTATATGAATGTTTCTTAAACCAAAACGGAGAACTCTCCAAGAATGAGAATTTTATGTGAGACAGTATCTCAAAAATAATGAAAAATTATCAGAGGTAAGAGAAGTAAATCAGTATTAGTGGCTATGATGATAACTTGGTTGCTTTTTACAGGCACAAAGAGAATGAAGCCCACAGTCATAGGGATGGTGCAGTCTTTTTACCAACCTGAAAATTATTGAAAAGGAGAACCAGCTAGGAGAGAAAACAGGTCAATAATTGGAAAATACACATTTTTATTAGCTGAAAAATCAGGAAAGAAAGTTGTATGTCTTCAAAAAATATCTAGATCAAAGGGTTAATGAAAACCTCTATTTAATTGTAAATCAATTAAATGAAAAAAGAAGGTTAATAACACTGAATATAGAGCAGAACTAAGGCATTACATATATAATTCCTCCAGTAAGTGTAGCCAAGCTGTAAGGAGAAATTTATGGCCAGAGAATTAAGGACAATACTTTTCAAAATCATTAGGAACCCTGACAATGGTACCAGTTCTTTATCAGATTGAAGTGGAAGATTTATTAAGAGTAATGAAGACAAGAAAGAAATGTTCAGTAAGTATTTGTGTTCAGTATTTAAGGAAAAGACAGACAATTGATGATACTCTATGAGGATGATAAACTACCAGGCAAAACAAACAAACAAAAAAATTAAATTAAATGGAAGCTAGTGAAATAAGAAAAATCAGAAACACTTGTGTAGGAAACTTCAGATAACTCACATCCAAGAGCTGTTTAAGAGCTGACTGCAGAATCTCTATTATTATTACTGCCTTCCGCTAAGTCTTGGAACAATTGGGAAGGTTCCAGAAATCTGGAAGAAAACGTATGTTGTGTTAATATTTAAGAAGGATAAACTTAATGACCTAGATAATTACAGTCCTGTCAGTCTGAAACTGATCTGGAGTAAAGTAATGGAATGGCTGACAGGGGACTCAATTACTAACTAATTAAAGAGGAGAAATATGCTAAATGCCAATCTAAGTGCAATATGGAAAACAGATACTGTCAAACACATTTGCTGGCTTTTTTTCCAATTGTGAGTACAAGTGAAAGACAACACTGTTGATACACTTTGATTCTATATGACATTTGATGTGGTATTCATGACATTTGAGTTAAGAAAACATGATAATACAAAATTGACATGTCTCACATTAAAGGAATGGAAAACTGGTTAACTGACATTTCAAAATGGAAATTTAAATGGGGAATGATCACAGAACAGGTATTCTGCTGGGATAGCTTTATGGGCATACACTAGTTCACAGTTTTATCAGTAACTTAGAGGAAATCACAAAAGTTCATGGAAGACTCAGTCATTACAGAAGAAATTGGTAATAAAAAGAAAATATCACTGAGATTGTTGACAAGTATTACTGGGTGATCCGGTGCAAACTAATAATAGAAGATCCAAATGTAAAGCCACAGGAGCAAAAGCTTCACAAGTCTAGGCTGGCTATTCTATGGGAGTTTGAAAGCTCTAATAGGGCTAATTCAACAATTAAACTATTTTTTACTTGATTATCTGGTCCTAAGACAAATAGTCAAATAAACTCACATTCACACCCCATGTCACTACTATCACGTCTGGATGTATTTCAAGAGTAATATATCCAACCATCCTGCATGGAAAAAGAATGAAATGAATCCATATTGCATCATGCTACTAATATGCATTCAGAGCTCACACTGTAATAGCTCTGAAGTGAACATTATGGTTTATGCAGAGAGTATGCCTGAAAAAGTAACACACAAATTCTTAACAAGCCCCTTGACAGCATATCAGACTTGAAGGACCCTCAAAGCTGAGCATGTGAAACGCATTTCTTCCCTTTATTTAGTCTGATCCTTATCACAGATACACTTTTTTAATTTCTCTTACTCTGGTAGCTGACAAAATAGCCCAGTTCTAAGTGGTATATACCAGAATCTGGCCCAAAATTAGGTAGTAACAGCTGCTGCATTATATATGCCAGTGCTGACAGATAAACCCAGAATTTCCAGTCCTTTCACAAACCCAGCTACTCCACATATGTTTACTTCAGCACATACAGACCAAGTTAAGATTTACAGATCAAAACTGTTGCTTGTTAATCATGTTCTTAGCTGGGAAAAGGAAAATAGGAAAGTTAAAGACCAGAGGCTGAACGAGTTCTAGCTCCCTTTCTCCCTTAGCACCACGGTCCACTGGGGAACAAAGGTTAGGTAGGTCCTCCTCACACTCTTGTCAACACTGCAGTTGCAAACAGAAGTTTGCACCTTTTCCTGAAATGTGATCTCTCTCCCAGCCTTTTAAACTTACATAGCTCTCTAAAGCATGTGCTCAAAGTCCACTCCTGGGGTTTCAGTGGCTTCACCCCCTAGACCACACGGACCTTTTCCACAAAGTGCATTTGTACCTGCATTGCACCTTAACACACAGAAATATAATCAGGAGTTATTTTAAGTGTAGGTTTTGTGGCTGGGTTTACCCAATATTACTGAATATTTTTAGGGCAGATGCCTTAAAATGTCTTTCAAGTGTGTACAGCTGATTTATAACACTTATGAGAAAAAAGATCTTTGTTTCCTTGAGTTCAGTGAACTGTCAGATATTATTATAGTGATGCATGCGTAAACAAGAATAAAAGTGTTTTGCACAGAATCATGCAATAAATTATGTCAGACAATTGGAAAATTGTATACATTTATTCATGTTTTAAAATAATCCAGGCACAATTTTGCAAATACATAGAAGCACGTTCTCCAAATGGGAGCAAAAACTAAGTAACATACAGCAAGAAAACACATAGCAAAACATACAAAGTAAGTATAAACAGTATGAAAGTTTTCTTAGTCTACAGTGGTATCTGCTATCAATACACTTGTCAGCATTTCAAAAAGGCAACCTAAGAATACAAGTAATAAATTGTGTAACATGAACCACCTAAAAGAGTTTGTTAGCAGCATATAGTAGCAACTTTCTAAGAACAGAAGAATGCTTGCACACTGTATATAAATGCATATAGGCACACATATACAGATACAACTGGAAGGCCACAAGAACAAAATTACCTGGGAAAATGATAAAGGGAATTTTTATGTGTCTTGCAGTATATAAAAACAATGCATGCATTAGCAAGCACCCAGCACGTTCAGGATAAAATTACATCCACGAGCAGAATCACATTAACTCTTCATCAAACAAAGCACTTACCATGCTGTACCCATGCTGGATCACTTTGTCCTATATCACACTCCTGACTTATGGAGCACATTTGGATGGTAAATTTAGGAAGAACCAGGAACCCTTGATTCCCATGATCTGACAGGAGGAATCAGATCTCAAATTTGAAAGAAAAATACCTGCAGAAAAAAATACCCATGCAAAGCCTGAGTTATAAGATGGTCTAGCAGGAATTCCACTTTCCTGTGGGACAGTCCAGTACAGTGGCCTTATTTAAAGAGCTTTAGTTTGCACGATGGAGCGTTCCTGAGGATGAGCACCAGATTCCTTCTGGATGAAAACAAAGGAGTGCTCCAATCACTAGTGGCATTCAGCCCCTGGGATCAAACTAGAGATAAGTGTGGAGATAGGTCCTTAGCACCAACAGTTTCAGACTCCAGATCCTATCCAGCTAAGCCAATTATTTGCTAACACGGACACAGGCTTTGGAAATACATAGAATAAACATTAATCAACAAGTACTATAAGCTGTATTTACCATGTAGATTAGTCTTAGTTGTTCTTGCTTGCCCCTACCTGATTAAAAAAGGGACCTTCCCTACAGACACTCACTGTGTTTGCAGATGTGTCTGTGTGTGTCTGTGTATGAGGAGGGCACAGGGGATCAGCCAAAAAAGCAGTGGACACACAATTTGTTTTTCCTTCAACCATCTTCAGAAATACTATTTTCAGTAGCAAATTATGAAAAATTCTGCAGGCATCTTAGCCAATGTTCTACATGTTCTATTCCCATTAAAAAGATACTCCCGTAAATATAAAAACTTCGGGATTATTGCTTTCCTAACCTCTTCACAACATCTGTGTCAAAAAAGTCATTCCCAAGTTACACTTTGGATGTGAGATTTCCTTAGAACATAGAATTGTGATTGTGAGTGCCAGAGTAGGTTCACAAAAGCAAGCTGAACTATTTCTGATATTTCAGTGAAAAATGTCAAACTCAGTAATTATTTCCTGTCTGGTTTCAACAGTCTATTTGCTGCCAGCTGCTAATGGCACTTACAGAGCTCCAGCAAAGTGCTCTGGGCAACACATGATATGAGAAAAAGAAAAAGTACTACTTCTGCTGCTTGAACTAAGTTTACACAAAACTTACATTATTTATTATAGTGGAGAATAAAACATGCTATCATGCATTATACATGGTAAGAACATGCATTAGTTCAAGTTTACAGTCTCTTTCCAATAAATTAGAACAGCAGTGGCAGATGTTGACAGCTGCATATTTTGAGGAATTCCAAAAAATAGCAGCAAGCAATGCAAAAAAAAGACATGAAATCAGCTGTTTAAGACACCCATCAAATAGTGACTCTCTGTGAGTTAATCATACAAACAATAACAAAGCCCAGTGATATCTTTCCTATCATATTCCAAGAACTTGAGCTCAGCACCTGAGGTGAGACTGTGCCCCAAGCAAATCACGCTGTTGACTGGGAAGCTGTCCCTGCTCTGACACTGCAGCCCCAGGGCAGATTCAGCACTTTCCTGATCCACAGAAGGGGAGCATGGGGAGCCTTTGTGTGGATCACAGGCTGCATAAGCCAGACAGAGAATTCTTCTCCAGTGGGGCTGGAAAGGGTACAAAGCTGCAGCTGGGTGGGGGCCTACAAAAGCTGGGGGAGCAGGCCCAGATGTGCCACACATGTTAGTATGGCTTCCACAGAAGTCCTGTCTTTCAATGGCGAGAGACCTTTGCTTTCTCCTTCAGCCCCGTTTAGAGGGCTTGCCTAGGAGACTCTCAATCAGAACAGACACACAAGACTTCTGTAGATTATGCTAGACAAGGTTTACTAAAAGCTTCCTCTTCCCTATAACTTTAGCTATATACATCACAGCAATAGCCAGAAAAATATATATGAACCTGGTGGCTGGCTTCACTCCTCTATGGTTAAGTTTCATTCCTGTGCATCCTCTCAGTAAAGAGGGAACAGAATGAGACACATCTGTTGAAAATGAAACATTTCCTTCCAAAAGGAACTAAATATAGTCAGGAAAAACAGGACTTTTTTTTAGTAAATACATGACTGTTGCTCACAGTACATCACAATGCCCACAGACGGCTCCTGTGTCATACTAACACTGAGGTTCACTCCTGTGGGTTCCCTAAGGTTCATCATGAACAAATACCAGGCTTGCTTGAGCACAACTAAAGACACATTATTTCTGACACATATGCAGAAAAAAAGACAGCAAATTATAAGCATCAATATGTAAAGTGCTTCTGATTTTCTACTTACTAAGAGCATCATCCAGTTATAATTCACAAGGGGTTACTTTTAATTCTTACCTACCTGGACATGTCTTCTGGTTGAGCATCTGTGCTCTGCTGCCAGCTATCCTTGTGTGGGGTCCTACTTCAGTCCAGCCCACAAGCAGGTGATTAATGGAAGACCACCAGCATCAGCCCTCCAAGAGCCAGATGGGCTTCTCTTTATTAATTCTGCAAAGCATTATCTGCACATGGTACTTCCCAGACAAAACACTGCTTACCCTAGCACCGAGGAGTGCAAAGATTTTACTGGGGGAGGTGCTGGATTCATGAACTTGCCAGAGCCACTTCCATTAATTTTGAAGAGTCTGCAGAGATTCCTAAATCAGTTAGTGTTCAGATAATTGGTGTCAAGCTGACTTCTTCATCCCTGGTGGTGTTTATGTGGAAATATTTAACGACACAGAATTTGCCTCCATTTTTTCCTGTGAAGGGCAATGTTTTCCCATTGCTGATAATTCCTACTAGAGAGAGTAGGACAATTATTCTACACAGGAGCCAGAGGCATTTGAAGAAAAGGAACACTTTAGTAAAGTATTTCCAAGAGAGATCAATGGGTACTCCTTGCCTAAAGCACTTTAGGGGCATTTTTTAGAAGTTGGAACACCATCTGCTCCTAAGTAGAGCTCTCCATCAGTCCTTCCCATTTACTGATGCAACTGATAGGAGCAGTCTGCAGATGGAACCTCCCAGCCCAGATGGAAAGGGAATTTGGCTGGATATATAGATGAATTTTTTCTTTCTGAGAAGAGGCCTTGGTATAAGCAGAAGAATGTGATCTAAACATGTAATGGGGGATGAAAAGGTTGGGATGATGTCTGTTATGTCAGTTTGGAAAGAAAAAAACAACACTTTTTTATTTTATTCAGTCAATGAATAGTAATTAGCCAGTGAAAAACATATTTTTTAATGAAAATTTCTGCTCCTATTTAAAACTTTCTGCTTTGAAAACAAAAAGTCACAAGGTAATGCAACATAAAACAAAGTATATTAAAATTTAGATGTTTAGTAAAACCAAGTCATTTATGCCTTTTTTCCCCTCTTTTTAAAAAAAGTTTATTTAGATCTACTCTACATTTTAAAAGAAACTTTTGATGACTACTCAGCTCACTGATGGCAAAAAAAAAAGGCCAAACTATTTTTGAGCATTCCTCTATTAGCATCAACATGAAAATACATTTTGAAAACCTCAGGTAAACTCCTTGCTTGTTTTATACTCATGAGTAGTTGATTAAAATAGGATTGCTTGAATGAATAAGCAATTAGGATATGATTACATTCAGGTAAACTGTAGTAGTTTTATCTTAAAGAATTATTAAGTGATTCTTAGCTGATTTCTTAACTGCTCGCAGGAGGTGAACCACCAAGATCTCTTATACACATCCAAGTACTGACATTCTTTCTCTAGTACCACAGCTGGTTTTTAACAGATTTCAACCAAGTTTTTTGTTTTTTTTTTTTTGTAGAATCATCTTTAACATGGTGGTCACAGTTACTTACTCATATAATAAAAATCATGTAAATATGCATTTAACTTATGCTAAAGACAGGCTCATTTAAATAAGAGAACTGATATGCATTTTCTCTAGTATGAATGAAGCCTGGTGCAATGTTTCTAAAGTGGATCTGCTCTTAGTGCAAATCCAGGCAGAGAGTAACACTTACTTTTCTCTGTGACACCTGAACTCTAGTTGTGTTCTCAATTTTGCGTACATTTAGATGTTCTTAGAGCTGTATTTTTCTTAGCTATCCTTTATGATAGTGCTTCAGCCAGCATGCAAGCACTCTTCAAAGAGCTTCAGAATGAAGCACATATTTTACAACACATTTATGGTGAATTGGAAAGTATTAATTATCTTAAAAATTTTCTCGGGCTTAAAAACCACCTTGCAGGTGAACACAACTCGGGCAGAATCGTTATGCTCACTGGGGAGAAACACTTGGGGAGAGAAACACTTTGCTTCATGAGGACACTTCCATGTAAATCTGTCCAGCCCAAACAATTTCCACATGCAGCACTTTCATAGCAGTTTTCTATTAACCCAAAAACCTTCTAAATACAACTTCAATTGGCTGATGTTCTTTTTTTCAGTTCCTCTTCCCTTAAGGGGATTTCTCAGGCTGCCTTGTAAAATATGTGTGGAACATTCTCCCTAATTCTGCATGTCCTGCATTTTTCAAATCCCACCTTACAATTTTTTATTAGCTTTCCATATATCCAGCTACCCATCTGAACTGAAAAGATGTACATGGTGATAAATCTGGTTTTGCTACTACAGCTCTTCATCCAACTACGACCCTCTTTTCCCCTTTTGATTTCATCCCATGTTTTATCCGCCAACAACTGATTTTAAACTCCAGGGACAAGAAACAGCCACTTTTAATTACTTGTATAGCATAACGTTGCCTGTAATTTTCAGACACTTTGGGCACCTTTTCTTCAAAGCATCACACAAATAGGTCGAAAATGGGAATATTCATCTCAACAGCTTTCAAGAAAGTCAGTCAAGAAAGGGAGTAGGAAAATACTATTGTTCTCCTTTTCCAAACAGGAAAGTGAAACATAAAGTCATGCCAGAAACCTGGGACAAAGCTGTGCTTGAATATAGATGTTTATCCAAGATCATAAGCATGGCCCCAGCCTTTGCATGACAACCAGAATGAATACTTAGGGTACTAAAGTAAGCATGAAAGCTGAGCTATATTAAAAAATAAAATCAGAGAGCTGCATTTATGGTAGAAAGTAGAAGGGGCAAGAGATGATACCCTGGAATCATCTACCAACAGGACCAAGAAACCACTGATCAGGAGGAGGAATACTGGTGAAGAGAATTCCTCCCCATCCTATGAGTTGGAGCTGTTGATGAGAGAATATGTATGCAATGAACATATAAAATATAGATTTATATATACAAATATACAATAGGAAATAGTCAGTATACAAATACTTACATGTAAAAATAGCTTTTTACTTTCCCCTTTTCTTGATTTACAAAAGCATACAAAGTTTCCTGTTGGTTAATGTTTAAGTAGTGTGAGTAAACCCTGCGTGACATGTTCCACACGTAATTCCTTCAAGTGTTCACAGTATTGGCTATTACAGTGTTGAATCTGACATTCCAGATGTTAAAATATTCATAGGACACATTCTAAACTTAAAGCACTAGTTTAAATACAGTTAAAATAAAATTCACATATGTAGTTGAATTACGGTCGTATTACACAAGTGAGTCTGCTGCAGTTGAAAACTTTCCATGACAGTAAGCTTGGAAATACATATTTAAACTAGAGATGAGTATATTTTAAGATTCTTGAACTGCCTTTTAATGTGCAAATAATACTGTGAGACGGGGAGTTCTTTCAACTTCATCTGAAGCAATGCAAGCTGAAAGAACTCAGTATTACAAATTATCCTCAGTAGGAAAGCAGATGCTCAGAACAATTTGCCATCAGAGCCAGACACACTGTCACTTTCCTCAAATACCCAACAGACAAGAATAAATGACAGGTATCATTGTTTTTGTGTTAAGACTAAATGATCTGGAGCATTCTGCATCAGGAAAGTGCTTTAAATTAAATTAAATTAGTCCTCACAACTCCTTCGTGAGGTAGATAGACACTATCCTTGTTTTTAAAGATGAAGAAACTGGAGGTCTAAAATAAATTATGATGGCTGCATGGGAAATACTGTCAAAATACTGTTATTTGGATATTGGAGCAAGTCAAATGCACAACTGGACTAAATGGAGATATTCATGAGACAACTTTACACTCATCAGCTTGGGTACTGACAGTAGGCTTGGTACAATAGCCAAAGGTTCATCATGGGCTGCAAAATACAATCTTTGCCAAGTGTCATTCTGCTGGAGCTGAACTGTGGGACAACAGCTTCACAAAGCCCAAAATACATAGTCCCAGATGGTGCAGACTGACCAGGGTGGAAGGAAGCTGCATTTCAGAAGTTATGAATTAATCAGGAGTCCTGAGTAGGTAATATCTTCTCATTCAAGAGTTGGGTACAGTTCAAGAAACATGCTTAGCTCATCTCTAATTTTACCATATATGCAAGTGCTCACAATATATTGATACTCGTGGACCTTGGAGGTCTGTATTTTTCCTCATATTTCTCTTGTTGAAAATTTCTACTGACACCACAAATGGAACTAGGGCTTCAGAACAGCAAATGAGCTACAAATAATAATTTTAAATATTTGAGATAATGGACAATTTTCAAAGGACCACCATGTTCTCTGTGTGCACCTGTATATACAGGAAATCTCATCTGTCTTTAACTGCTCCCGCCTTGAAGTAAAATCCAGTTAAAGTATAAAGTGCATAGTGTGGATTAAAACCCTAAGAAATAACAAACAATGTGTCTGCCTTCCACAGATGATTAATTTTGCTTAACAGCTGAACCACCATCCTCTTTGTCTTCTGGTTTTTAGTTTAGTGTTACCTAGGCTGAGAAAGGCCAGCCAGATGTAAGCAAAACTATTGTAAACTGAGACATTTTTGTAATATGCTGTTATGGGACAGTTAAGTAAACCAGTATCAAGACACTGTCCAGTTGGGATGTGTAAATATTATTGTGTGCTTCTTGGCCCATTTAGCAAATACTTTCTTTTCTGTGATAAACCTGTGGCCTCCATATGGAGCATTTTCATGGAGAAAGTATTCCTCACACTCATCTCTTCCTGGCTCGTAATAGTGGTAGGGAACTTTACGAAAGCCTTCTGACCTAAGGAGAAGAAAGATATACTTAAGTACTATTTTCAAGAAAAACATAAATATATAATAGACCTGAATACAAGATACAAGCATCCTGGCTTGGATCAGCAGAAGTGTGGCCAACAGGCCTAGGGCAGTGATTGTGCCCTGTTCTCAGCATTGGTGAGGCCACACCTCAAATCCTGTGTTCAGTTTTGTGCCTCTCCCTACAAGACAGACACTGGGGTGCTGGACTGAGTCCAGAGAAGGACAGGGGAGCCGGTGAAGGGTCTGGAGCACAACTCCCATGAGGAATGACTGAGGGAGCTGGAGGTGTTCATCCTGGGGAAAAGGAGGCTCAGGAGGGAACTTATCCCTCCTTACAACTGCTTGACGGGGGGTTGTAATGAGGAGAGGGTCAGTCTCTTCTCCCAAGGAACAAGTGACAGAACATGAAGAAATTGCCTAAAGTTGCATCATGGGAGGTTCAGACTGGGTATTTGGAAAAATTTCTTCACCAAAAGGGTTGTCAAGCACTGGAACAGGCTGCCTAGGGAAGTGGTTGATTCACTAGCCCTGGATGTATTTAAAAGATGTGCAAATGTGGCATTTGGGATACAGTTTAGTGCAGGCTCGGCAGTGCTTGGTTAACGATTGAACTCCATGATCTTAAAGGTCTTTCCCAACCAAACAATTCTGTGAATAATCTGAAGTGCTTTCCATGTGTCAGCACCTGAACTCCTTTGCTAAACTGTAAGGGCTTTCATTACAACATGATTTCTAGGAAATTTCCTAAGGCAGAAGAAGCCCAGTGAATCTCCCAGCATACACTGATCTTAACAGTCAGTAAGAAGCCGACGGGCTGGCTCTTACGGGTGCTGCACATTTTGTTTTACCTGGGATAACACAGCCCACAAGGCTCCCTCCCTAAGCAAAGTCTTCTCACTAGATAGTCCCAGCTGTTGAAACTGGTTCTTGAACTGGCTGAACAAGGCAGTTAGAAGAGTAACATCCAGCAAAAGTAGGTAATTCAGTCAGAATCACAGCTTTAAGGAGACATCCTTCTCTGCTGCCAACAGTGCCAACTGTTGACTGGTTTTACATCAGGACTCTGCAATGCCAGCTGAGCTCTCTGAGGATAACCTAAGTCCTGTCACCCCTCATCTCAGGCTGCCTACTGTGTGTTTTCATAAACAAAGAACAACATATGTTCATTCTGTTCATTCCATCTGGATGACTCAATCAGTGAGATCTGCAAGTTCTAAAAAGTCAGCCTCTAATGTTAAGATATCCTAATTAAGCAGCTGTGACTCCAATTCTGCTGTTTGTGACATTTTTTAGGTTCTGCCAGGAATGAGTCTCACACTGGAGTGACACAGAATGTGGAATGAGAATCTGCACAAAGGCTTGACTTGAGGAGCTCATGACACACTGGACTGGTTACATGCAGGACTTAGGCCAGCTTAGGTACAGAAGAATAGATGTGTATGTACTAGTACCATGCATTGTTCATGACATTTCCTGCTTCTCTGAATGAATGAGGAATAGTTCTATTTTATATTTTTCTACCATACCCAGTAGATTAAAGTATTTAACTTGGACTTTTAAAAATTGTGTTTGGAGTTATACTTCTGACCATAGGATTAATCCACTGTCATTGTAAGGTCACCAACAGTAGTTGGTTGGAATTTATGTCAGTTTATGGTGATAAAGCTCACAGGACTTGTTTTATTATCTAATTAGAAACCACTACTACTCAAAACAAGCCATATATAACCTAGAAAGTTCAAGTAGGTTGCTCAATGGTGGTGAACTGTAATTTCAGGTAAAAATCCTGGGCTAATAATTTTATTTTTTTTCCAGGTGTATTTGGTATTCAGAAAATAATGTATTAGTTTTTTACTCTATAGATTTGTTTTAGCAGTGGAAGTAAGTACATTTTGTCAAAAGAATATGAGCATACTTTGTTTCCAGCTAATTCAGAAACTGCAAAAGATCTTTGATTAAAAATAGTTTCTTATGACATCTGATGTTAGATTTTGTAAATGTTTTTATTTTATCAACAGCACATGCCATATCAGGAGTGAATATGCTGACAATAGTGCCACATCAATGCAAAACACTGGGAAATGACTGCCTGATCCATTTTTTGGATTTATGATGTTAAAATCAATTGTGAAATTTTGACAAGACATCAGAATTGTAGATGCAGGAAAATAATTTTGTATGATCTTACTTGCAGTAGGTGTCATTTATCATCCCATAGACGTGAATTCCATAGCAGGCATCCATAGCCAAAATTAAGGTAAACCAACCCGTGCTGAGATATGAACCTGACTGGACTCTGTAAAAATACAACATACACAAAACAAATTGCAATGAGAAGTTATCAACACTTTATCAAAGAAATAAAATCTATTGCCTGGGACAAAAGGCATTAAGCAGTTTGATAATCTGTCAAAACCATACAATTACTTTGAATTATTTATAGATATTCTCTCATTCTTCCCAGCTAGGGGCCTCCAGCTATTGTCCACAGAATAAAATACCATGTTAAATATCTGAAGTCAAACAATGCATCTCCAGTAAAACAGAAAATAATTTTTTTTTCACATCTGAAAGACAGCAATTAGTGGAGTTTGTAAAATGAGATAAAGTTTACCAAAATACAAAGATTGACAGTCTTTGCTCAAATGACTAGATATAGTCAATCAGCCCAGAAGTATTACCTGCACGAGTGAGAAAAACACATGTGTAAGGATTTGGCTCACAGACTGGTTATTTGAGCAAACACATTGCTAACCAGAAACCAAATCCTGTTTGCTCTGCTCATGCAAATGTTACCAATGGGGGACTGGGAGTCAACAGTTACTCAGACAACCTGGGCATGCAAGACTCACTGCTTTCAAGCCTCACAAGTAGCGAGAGCACACTCAGCCCTTGCTGCTTACAAACTCGTTGAAGTCCAGCTTTGTGCATGTATTGCTTTCAGTTTGACTGAAATCAGTGAAAATAATTATCTTTAAATTGTTTTAAAATACCCCATTTCCAAAGAAAGATACCACAAAACCATCTTAATAGAGCTGGGTGTGAGTGAGAGGAGGGGATATATGAACTTTCTGACACAGCTGTAATTTTGGGTATGGCAAGTTTTGCTGTAAAAGAACAAGTATGTCTATGTGCAAATCAGTTACTGCCACCAACAAAATCCTCTGAAAACATTTTCACCCTGGGGTAGGAATAAAATTTTCATGTGGGAAAAAACCACAAAACCCTATAGCAATTTATCGAGCCTATAAGCCCCAACTTCCTTGTGAGACCTCAGGTCGTGGTTCAGAGCAAGAACGTACTCTGGTCTCCTGCCTCCATTCTCCTGCATGAACAAACCAATCCATGGCTTTTGGCACAGATTCTGTGTTACTTCCTTGCTCAAGTTGAACTGAATACTATTTAAGACAAAAGGTGAAAAAGTAGTTGTACAACCTTCATCATGAAAATTACCTGGCACATTCAAATTCCTTCTCTGTGCAATAGTTTTTATTATGGACACTAGAAAAGCTCCAAGAGCTTTGCATTTCTAAAGAAACTCCAGTACACCCCAGTTTAAATAAACCTTTGTTTTTTTTAGTGAAAAACAACTACCTCAATTCCCAGAGCTGAATCCAAGAACACTGAAAGTAGTTAAATATTCTCTTCCTCGCCCATGTCTGTCATCCTTCATGGGTGAGCTGGTGTGAACTTTTATCCCTGCCTTTCCTGAAATATTCTTTCCCTTGGGAAAACAACTAAGTATCTGTTCAGCTGCTTTTGAAAAGATCATACTGGAAACAAGGAATAAAGGGTTAATTTAAACTGAAGAACAACAAGTGGAAACTCAAGGCAGGGTGTCAAACACCCATGTTTCATTAGGTGGATACCAACTGTAATTGTGCTTCTTTTTTTGACACCTTTATAGCCACAAAAGTGTACAGCTGTTTATCTGCCCCATCAGGATCTTCATCTCTTCAACCAGAATGTTCTGCTACTGTCTAGCAGGGAGAATTCCCTATCCAATCCACGTTATTTCAAAATAACATTCTGCCATGATAAAAGGCTGCATTGCTTCTAACTTGCTTTCTGCTCTTGCACCAGGAAAACACTGGCCTTGAGCTTTCAAAGCATTTCAGAATCATAATAACCATTTATAAGAACACGACGAAGATCAGGACCCTTCTGATAATGGAGGTTTATTGGAGAGCACTGTATTGAGAGTAGCATCTGAAATTTTCTATACTCAGGAGGAAAAAAGAATTTTTAAAAAGAATTAATCAATATTTCATGTCTTGTTTTAACACCATTGGACCTTAGTCCTCTCATCTATATACTGCACTGGAAGGATAAATAAAAACAGCAGAGTGTGTTCCCAGGTACCTTCCCTGGGAGATGAAGTACATGACAGAATACAGATTATATGCTTAAAACCAAAGCACTTCTATTCATCCCATTTTTTCCTCCAAAGACACACAGGGATACTAGGGTATGTACTTAAGCAGTAGAGGTTCTGGATGATTTGGTAACACCTTAGAATTCAATCCGATACCATAAACATACTTTTAAAATTCTAATGGAAGTAATATTAGAAATGTGAAAACAATTTTAGCTGTCCCTAAAAAGCCATAAATCTCTGAATACCTTTTAAAATATCATCCCATAAAACTGTAGTGCAAAGCAATGTCTCAGCCTTTGGTATTATGCTAACACTGTGCACTCAATTTCCCTCTCAACAGGAGAGTTCTACATGTTTCTTAGTCAGGGGTTTTTGAGACTCATTAGAAAAAGAGTTCCTCATGTTACTGTAATTGCACTCAAATTCCAAATTTTACACATAGGAAATAAAAAAATCCTCCATTTATGTGTAGCATAAAGCTATGTAACCGCACAAATCTGGGGGAAGGATATGAATCCCAAAATAAGGAAGAGTTTCCTAAACATCATCTGTAGAACTACAGTAGGCAGATCTGTTGTGATATATGTGTGTGCAACAATCCCAAAATTGTTTCCTATGGCTCAGAGAGACTTTTTTTAATAGTATAAAATTAATGGGGTACCAGATCTGGACAGAAAATTGTATCAACAGTTCAGAAGAAAATAATGTACTGTTTTTCAAAATACGCTTTTAAAAAGATGGCTTTGCTTTCAAGACATGATTTACAGCCAACTGCAGCAATAAAAAGCCAATGCTCACAAAAAGTTACTCTGTTTACCTTAAAAATGAAAGCTTATTTTGCATACTTCCTACTTTATTAGTATTCTTAAGGAAATGATAGTTATGGGTTGTAATTCACTCTGCTAAATACCATCCACCATTTCAGAAAAGTACATAGGCATATGCTTAACATTAAAGACATGAAAAGACCAGTGGAATCAACTTAGTTAAAATGCTTGAAATGAAGTATATGCTTGCTTATCTTGCTCTTAGTGAAGGTTTAACTGCTTAAAATGTCATTATTTAATCTCAGAATATAAAAGTAAGCTCCAAGATTAATAGTTACTTGAAAGTTTCAAGTCTCAAAACATAGAATTTGCATTTTTTTTAGCAATGCCTTCCATAAACTCCAGCAGAAAGAACTGACTGCACTTCCTCACACGTTACAAAAGAGACTTGCATTCTATATTTCAGAAGAAAATAGTAAAATCCACTTTTAGGATTGCTAGAGTTGTAATATGTGACACATAAAGCTTTAATTAAAAATTAATTTAAAATAAAAGCATTTAAAAAGGGCTCTTCAGCTTTAACTTTCCACTATGTCACAAAAAGAATAAGAAATTGATATAAAGATGGAATAGAGAATGCACCCTGAAAATGTTGGCAACTGAAATTCATCTTCATTGACATCTATAACCATGCTTTGATGTAGGCTAAATGAAGGAAAAACTCATTCCTTCTGTCACTGGGGGCAAATGGAGGAACATAAAATATTTTCTTGGTGATCCAGGGAAGGTGAGTTCAAATTGAGTAAAAGTTTTGTTGTCACTTGAGTTCTGATTTTAGCACAGACTTCCAGGAAGTACTTTTCTTCATTCAATTGTTCTAGGATTTTTTATGTGTACAATCAATTTTAGCTCTATGGTTCAATGGACTGTAATTTCCAGTGGGGACTTCAGTGGTAAAATATAAAAATGAAAAAAATGTTTGTGAAGGCAGAGAAGATGTCTACACAATCAATTGCATGTCAATCTGATTGCAGAAAAGAACTTTAAAGTCTATTTTTTAATTCTTTTGGGAGAAACTAGAGATCACAGAAGGTCAATTAAGAGTGTTCATTAAGATAAAAACCAAGGAAATTTAGTACTTCAAAAAGCTATTAATTAAGAGAGAGCTTGCCAAAAGCATTAGATAGATGCTTTTCCTTTTTGACTTAATTTCAAAATATTGCAGTAAAGTAAAATTCAACAATGACAGATTGAAATGACAAAATTCTCCAGGCCAATTAATTGACAAAAAATATATCTTTTCATAAAGGCTGTTTATAGAATCTAATCCTCAGATGACTCTCGTAACAAACTACTGAATCAGCAGCAGCTTTATTTGCAGCAGCCTGTCAGGCCTCTTGATTATTAAATAAGTATAAATAACAGTATTGGTCTAAACAAACTAAGAGACCTATAATACATGGAGTAGAGGCTTTATAATGTGAGATGCCCTTCCAACAAAAAGGTTCGTTAAAATGATCCAAAATAAACAGAAATATTGTCAAAAATATGTCAGGATTAACTTAGACTGTGTTCAGGTAGAATTGTCTTTGGTACTTATTTGTATCTGTGGTGCATCAAGAGACCATTAATCCTCAGGGGGGGTCAGGGTACTCTGGTTTTGCCTGGCATTCTGTCACATGCCCGGTGTCAGCCTCATCTGTGACAGGGCCTTGGAAATGAGGGTAGAAGGTACATGTCCCCCTCAGCACTCCCTTGTTAAAGACAATCAGCTCTTTTTCTCCCTGGGTTTCTCTGGATTCTTGCATTGCTAAATCACGGTATATTTCTTACAACTAAAAATACAGAATATTTATCTGCCTGTCCAGACTGGTAAGACACTACTTAATTCTATACTAACCAAATTAATGCTACCATTGTACTTACAATGAGTGAGACTTCTCTTTATTTTCTTTTTTTTTTTCCTTTTTTATTTTTCCTGAGGAAGTATCTCTGAGTACAGCTGCTGAAAAACTCTTCTGCTTTGCCAAATTAAACACTCACATTCCCCAAGTCACGGTTTTGGTTTATGTCTTTCTCTTCACATCAGTTGTAGATTTGTAAATGACAGATTGGAATGAGTTGACAGAAAAATGCACCCACCACTGAGAGAACAGCAAGGTTCTCACCTCTCCCCTCAAGAGCACATACACCCCTCTTGCCAGAGAGCTGGTTTTTTGAGAGGAGTGATGGAAGTACCTTTGGTACAGGAGAAGGGCAAGACTCTAAATCCTGAAGACTACCAGCCCTAGCCTGGATTTATTTCTGTTTTCTCTAAGACACGGTGCTTTCTTGCTAATTACCTCATTACATACTTTTTGCAGAAAAAAGAGCACAAGAAGAGCAAAGAAGGTGCAAGCACAGAGAATTGATTTCACCTGGTAAAAATGGTTGCTTTTTCTGCATTATAAAGATACCTTTTAGGCAGCCATTTATCATAATTATTCATTCTTTTGTACATGTGTGTGTGTGAGTGTAACACGTGTTTGCTTTGCATTCCATAATGGTGCAGGACATCTGCTAATAAACAGCCTCTGTCTCACACATCGTGCTTCAGGTTATTCTGAAAAGTGAAACATTTATACATGGACAGATGTTTTATTACCCATCATGTATAGTTTTATGCAAAGCTTAAACAAGTGGAATGCGCTATGAACAGCACAGACCACATTCTGGATTCAGGCAGGGACTGTGCCTAGCCAGATGTATGTGTATGGAGAAGTGATGCACTCCAGCCAGCCCAAACTCTTGATAGATCATCCTTACTGTGAATCCTGAAAATTAATTGCAGCTGGGTGGCATACTGCTCAATTAATCTCCAGAATATTGGCTTTCTGTTTACATTAATACTGCACCAATGAAACACAGGGACAAGAGTCCCTTTCAGTTGAGTTTGCTACAAACCTGCAGTAAAGGCACGTCACAAACTGGCCCATGAGAATCTCCCCCCAGAATGATTTAAAAAGAGATGTAACAATAAACCCCATGCCAAAATGGCATTGAAAAAAAGACAGGAAGGACACTTAAGAATGATCACAAAAAGGAGCAGAAATATGATGGCTTTGTATTTAACTGTGTCTAATCGAAAAAACACTGAAACTATTTGACTTAGTATTTACTTATTATTTTAGGCAAGACAGGCAAAACCAACAATAGAAATAAGGACCAGTCTGTTACTACAAGTACTGAAATACCTGAGGCATCTTCTTGGGTATTTAATTTATGGATATATTTCCAATCTTTGTGTTATGTACATTTTTCTAATTTATTTCCTTTCTTTCTTTGTCTATTCAATATACTCATGGAAACCTGAAACAAAAGGGGAAAAAAAAAAGGCAGTAGCCTGAGAAAATTGACTTCTGCTGTCCAAGCTTCTATAGTTTCCTTATTTCTGATTCCTTGACCTGACTTTGATGCATCTCAGTTCAGTTGTGAACTCAGGCAACGAGACAAGGAAGTTATTTCACCCAGGCCTCTGCTGCTGAGCTCAGAGAAGAAAAGCAGAATTCCTGTTTATCAAGGGTGATCACAGAGATCCAGCTTGCCGCAAAGCACACAGAAGAGAAACAAGACTAAAGAATTATAATTGTAAACTCTGCCCTCCAGCCTATATATTGCATATATATATTATTTCAAGGTGATTCTCACGCATTCTCAAACCTGTGCTAATCTCTTCATGATGAATGGCATCCCCTGAAGAGATCACAAATTAGTAGATGAATTTCTTACACCTACTGGGCTTCTACAGACTGTGGTCTGAGCCACAGCCCATGCTATTGCATGCACTCAAGTTACAGTAGATGCCTTTTGTGAGTGCCTGGGTTGCACTTGTCCCCTGAGGCCTGAAGTCGAGCAGTTTATGCACAGTCACAAACAACCTCGACCTGCTGGAGCTGCACTGTGCAGAAAGAGAAGCACATGGCTCCACACATCTCCATTTGCACTCGGATTTTGTTGCTGAACAAACGTATGTTTAAATCAGGACAGGATGCACAGAAATGGTGCCCATTACACACATGCAATTACATTTAGAATGAAGGAAGACTAAATTCACACAAGCAGGTTTGAGGGCTGAGCTCTTGGCCTCTTTACAAAGCCATTTTTCTCTTCAAAAATCACCTGAGTAAAATTCATTCCATGAATTTTATGGAAGACCGTTAGGAAGACTGTTTATCAGTAAATGCAATTCTTCTGGACAGTGGTAGCAGAGCACTTGCTCCACAGGACAATTACTTTTGCCTGCAATGGTTGAAGCAAATGGGGGGTAACACCAAAAGTTCCCTGGTTGTGGCACCGTGGTGTAACCCTGTCCCATTGCTCATCACTTTTGACTGGACTATGCTAGGCTGAAGACTTACTGCAATCCCTGGTGGCTGTGACAAGGGGAGTGACAGCTGAAACCTTGGCACAGGTTTCAGGGCTGGTGCCAGAGTCCTCTGTAGGGCAGCTTTGTGTGCTCTTCTCTTCACCAGTAGCTGCATCCAGTTAGCTGAGTCCTGGTTCAATATTTTCACACAGCATGAAAGGGAGTAGAGAAGGATTTAGATTTTCATCCTTTGTAACCAAAAATGAATCAAAACTAAAAACTGTGCCAAGTGGAAGAAAAAAGACAACAGGGCCTTTCCCCTGCATCTCCATTTAAATCAATATTTGCTGTCTTGGATCTGCACATTTTTCTACAGGGAGGATATAAACTAAACAGAGCTGCAGTTAATCCAGGATCCCTGAAGAGATTTAATTAAGGAGGCTTTCCCACCCTTTTCTTTTGGAATTAAAGGACACTCACTACTGCTAGCTGCATATTTTAGTGAAATGTATTGTAGGTGAATACAGAAGAAATTTCTTGATTAGCTCTTACCTTCTCAATACAAGATTCTGAAAGGAGTTCATCTAACCTTGTCTGAAAGCAGCTTAAATTTTTCATTAAAACATTTTCTATTAGGTTGGGTTTTCTTTATGTTTAAAACATAAATATGATACCACTTCGTAAAGTTGTACATTGTATTTCTGTGACACTGGGATGTGGGCAGAGGCTTTTATAAAGATATTTTATTGCTATGGTGGAAATGAAAAAATAGTTATCATGAGATTGCACCCTAACTCTGTTCATTTAAGAGGGAAGAACACTGGACCAGATAGCTAACAGAACCCACAGTGATGTACATCAGCTGTACATACCCTTCTAAATTTTCCACAGTCTGCAGTCATTTTGATACTATCTCTTTGATATTGGTATGGAAGGGAGGGTGATGTTACATTGTTCTCCACACATTTCACATTTATCTGAGAACTTTTCTTTTTACCAGGATGGATGCCCATACCAAAAAAAAAGCTTAAGGAGGGCCAGAACGTTAACTGTAAGTTTTATTTCTGAATAGATAATATTCACTGGAAAAAGAGAACTCAAACTCCACAGATTAGACCTTCATCAGCATGCATTCCTCTATCAAAAACCCTGCTCCCCCCAGCTGTGGTATTCAGAAGAGTGTTTCCAGGTATTCTAGAATTAATTCCTAATTTGTTGCTAAATTACTAACTGATTATTTACATTACAGTAGTACTGTGAATCCTCACTGTGCAAGGCACTGTACACATATGGCAGTTCTTGAACCAAGGAGGTGAACTGTCAAATACCAAGAGAAAGAGATTCTTTGGAGAACACACCTGTCCTTACCCCTAACACCACATCACATCATAAAGCCACATTATCTGGAATTGCATCCAGAGCCACAGAGCTCTTCTCTACACTGCCTACTTGCACTAGCCAAAAGCTCATTTGAGATTATGGAACATCAATATTTTTAGCAAAAATGAAGTCTTAAATCCAGACAAATAATTCTGATATGGAAAAAGGAGGTAAAAATAGAACTTGTGTGGGTCTGAATTTTAATTCAATTGCAAGAGGCCATAATGTAACTCATCAGTCAAGCTTTGAAGATGAACTGCTAATTAACACAGATGTTGCCTTCCTTTTTACTACTGTAACTTTCTCCAGATTAACTTTCCTTAAAGTATAAAAGGAACAAAATATTTCTCTTTCCTTTTTTTCCTTTTTTGACATACTCTTTAATGAAGCACATACACATATATAGGTATCATATTATGGTTTAGAATCAATATTAGGGTCTTTCTTACTATCTATATTCCATCAAAATGTATCAAGTCTTTCACTACTTTCCTAATTAACTCACCTCTGCCCAAATATCAAGAAAGAAACAAATAATCCTCACATCTGAGCTACTCTAACTTCCTCAAACTCCTCCACTGCTTGGCTTCCAGAGTAGGTGGCTTTCTGGAGGGCATCTTTTGCTCATGCACATTGTGGACAGAAGAGGTTGAAGTTTAATTAAAGCCTCACTTAAAATACAGGGTCCCAAATCCTGAGGACACACAGGATTAGCTTTTGTGATTCCCCTTCTGTTTCCCCAGAGTCACTACATTTATGCAGCAGGGTCTTCTGAAGGCCAGATGCCTGCAGCCACTGGTTTCAACATCTACACTGGAGGCGGCACCTTGACTGTAAGCATATTTGCCTAACCAAAGAATGGCACAAGTTCTCTCAGATGGCAGCCTTTAGAAAAAGCATGGTATAGCAAACAGTTCAGAAAAGCAGGCGCCTGCCACAGAGAACCTCACAGGAAGAGGAACTAGTGGTCACAGTTGATTTCTCACTATCCCACTGAACAGTTTCTTCAACACTGGACCATTTCAGAATATATTATTCCAATATTCATTGAATAGTCTGCAGGAGGTTAATAATGCAAGTGGAAACTTTGAGAAAAATCTCCATACTTATTAGAATGGCAGTTAAACGCTTGAAACCAGAATTTTTATGGCTTCTCTGCTATCAACTGAAGTAGTAAATTAGTTAATTTTCCAAGTCTTTAACAATCCAGCTTTTTGAGAATAATAAACACAAGAATCATCATGCTAATCATCTAGCCAGTTCACTGTCAGTCTAAACTAATGCTCAGGTATCAAGAATGGTGAGAACTTCAGTTAGCACCAGGAATATGATATCTCCAGTGAACCCAAGTTATTAGAACACATTCATGAAGTGGGACAGTGGTCCTTTGCTTTATAAACAAATGCTCTGATTTCTCTTCCACATTATACTGCTCTCAGTAACATCTCTTTTCAGCTATTCCCAGTATCAGCTAGTTAAGACTTGGCAGTGTTGCCACAGAATTGTGCAGGCAAGCAGCTCCTCAAAGTCTATACATGTGACAAGATCCATCAGGGGAGCCTGTGGCTGCTCCCCTGGCACCAAAGTTCAGGACATCAGAGTTAATTAAACTCTTATCTACAAGATTTGCATAAAAAAACATTAAAACAAGGTAATTCATCCCAACTACAAACTCCAACCTGCTTGCCACAATTTAGCTGACTCAAGTCTAGACTACAGCCTTTTGGCACCAAACTGTAAAATCTAGAACTGAATAAAATCTGTTCTATGGTTACATTACAAAACTTCAGGTAATAGTAGGAGCTACCCTACAGGAAGGAATACCACATTAAAAATTAAGAGTTCAATCACATACAATAGCAGAGATAGTGTCACAATTAGCGTTACAAAACAACATCATTCTTTATAAAGCTCTTTCTTTTCCCTTTCAAGCTATGTGCCTGATAAGCCCTTGCCAACAAAGGCATTATACTAATTACAATTAGTTATACAAAGTGTAGGACAACCTAAATGATTTATTGATTTTTTTCTTCACAAAATAAATGTTATTTTGAATTCCAAATATACAGTAAGAAAAATAAAGCAAAAGCCACAGATGGCATGTTCAGTCCAGACACATATGAATGTGAATATACTTACAGGGACACTCAATCCATTTAAAACTTTAATCTTTTCCCTAGAAAAATCAGTGCAGAGCAGGCTTTATGCAATTAAATTCATTTTTCCCTGAGCAGAGATATTTAAAATACAAAACCAAGAGCTGAGCTGTTTAAAAAACCCCCTTAGAATAAAGAGGATCTTCCAATATTTTTTTTTAATGTCTTCAGGCCAACAAATAAATGTGTGCACATTTATCATGCAATATTAACGTGGCACTATGTTTGCATTTGATATAATTATTATCTACATGCAATCTGAAGACATAAAAGAATCTGAAGTTGTGTTAAATATCTTTCTGTGTTAATTATTAAACTGTGGTAATGATCACTTCATACCTAGGCATGGAAATAACAAAGGAATCTTTTTGCTCCAGTTTTTTGGGAACTCTTTCTAAGAATTACTACAAGACCCTCCTTTGTCCTCCATCCTGCAACATCATGAAGGTCCTGTAAACATATTGAGAATTTGCTTCTCCTGTGAATATCCTCATTGTTAAAGTGTATTCCCAGGAAGGATTTGCAGCACAGAGTCTGAGCAGAACATAGCACTCGATCCTTCAGGGGGCCCTCTCATAAGCCTATTTTGAATTCCTCTGAAGTTCCAAAAAAAAATACCTGGACTCACTGAAAAATGAAGGACTGATCCAGTCTGATGTTCTCCCAGTCCTTTTTACACGCCTCATCTCCAGAGTGCCAATGCACTCAAGCACTTAGATGTAAACCTTCCATAACACAGACAATGTATGTACACAAGAAAAAAGGCTTGGACGCAACAGCCACCCCCAGGAAGCAGCAGGTTTACTCCCTGCTCTCTGAGTGCCTTTTGCCATTACATCAACCATTTTGTCCTCAAGTCTTGTCAAGTGAAGGCACAGCACTTAGGAAAATATATTTATCTTTTTTTCTGGTCTGCAAGTCAGCATTATCTGATTAGGTCTACTTCCTATGGCCTGTTCAGTCTCGCTTATCAGACACACTGGAAAATATTTCCAATAATAAGCCAGCAGAAATCTGCCTTCATATCTGGTGTCAGGCTACATATAACAGAAATTTTTTCATTTTAGTTTTAAAGTATTGCTTCATTCAACAAGCCCACTGCAGGCTGACACACAATCTAACCTAAAGGCTATGGATCAGCAGGTAAATGCAGAAATTCTATTAGTTTTCAGACCTGAGGTTTACGCCTTTCATTTCAAATGAAATCAAAATCCTACACATGAATAGGTAAAGCACAGAGTAAAGATCCTTTCTTAAAACCATCCATTACATATTACATGAGTGCAAGGAAGAAAGCGGTTCCTGCATCTTGTAGATACTGTATTTCTTGTGCTCAATGACTCTGGCAAGGATGGTAAATAGCAGACATAAAAGAGATCCATTTTGAGGAAAAATTAAAACCATGACGAACATTGTATTAGGCAATGTGAAATCCTGCAATGGTACAAAGACAGGCATATTCAGATATGCTCGGTATTAACAAAACCTCTCCAAGCTTGTATAAATTGGACTTCCTTACCTAAATCCGATTTTAAAAGTCATAATCAAACTTGTCTAGTTTTTAAAGGTTTTGGAAATGTGCATCCTCATACAGGACCAGAAGAAGGAAATAGTGCAAATTACTATTTATCCAGAATATTGAGGAGAATATTTCTTTTTCCAAACTGAAAGAAACACCACCCAACAAAGAGAGAATTAATTTCTTTGGTCTTTCTAGAAAAGTACACACCTAGCTTTATAAATAAATACAAGAGATTTAGGAATGGTTGACTCCTAACTTCATTTTACTGTTTGCTCTAAAGTGATATATTCACTGAAAGTTCTGAGCACAGGCATCAGCATTTTGACACAGTATATGGACTGAATCCCCAAACTAATAGCAGAGAGTATAATTCACTTCCGGTGTGGTTTTCCTTCACGGTGGTGGATCATGATAGTCTTAGAGCAAGAAAATCAATTGTGTTTACATGATCACAATTATGATCACACTAATAGTGGTTTGGTTATTTCTGCTGTAGGTCTCATTCTGTGCATTCACTTAAGGAAACTGTTTCATGGCTTTGCTGTTTATTCAGGAAAAAATACAGAATAAAAGCATGACTTTTTGTTCCTTGAAAAGTTAGCTGTAATATTTGTCTTTGGAGTATGGCATTAAACAGAAAAGAGGCTTGTTGGGCTCCCTCTTTTTCATTATATAAGCCTACTCAGATCTTTCATTTGTACATTTGTATTTAATCTGTATTTTCTCCTGGCAATAGTTTTGATACCCTTTTGTTTCATTTTGTGTTGATGCTATCTTATAGCTTGATGAGAACAATTGAGTTTACATTCTTTATCATAGCTCTTAGCTATTATAATACACAGTTCTCATGCATAGATATCCCACACATTTTCTCCAAGAGAGGCAGAACTGCAGGTGTTGCACAAATACAAAGAAATGTTACGCCAACTGGCCTAGAGTGAAAGCAAACAAAAACATCAAGATGCAATGTCCAGGTCCAGCTATCCCTCAAGTCCAGTAAGTCAATTAAATCACATCTTAAGAAGAAATATAAAGACCCCAAACATGATAATTCTTGCTTATCTCAGACGATAACAGAAATGCTGCTTTATCTTGTCCTTTTGACAGGTATATGCCAGCACTTCTGATTCTGCACAAGTATTTCTGACAGGGAAACAGTGCTCTGAACTCTTCAGTCAGAGGCTGACCTAAATGGTGCTTTAAAAATAACATTTTGTTGATTTTTACTAAACCAGGGCAGCTCAAAGATAATACAGAATATAAAAATATTATCTATAAAATATAAAATATAAAGTCTGAGCTGGCATCATTGCTTATTAGTATCTTTCATCACAAAAGTTTTTCAGTAGACTACATGCACACTGACAAATGCAGCCACTTGGCACATGGCAATGACAGAGGACAATTTAGGATGAGGATGAAGAACCATGTATCAAGTGAACTCCCCCAAAAACATGGGTGATGCTTGTTCAATGCGGGCAACAGAGGAATACTGGTATGGAGCAGTTTCTAAATGCATTCTTGAATTACCTTGGAAATTGCTCACCTAAGTATTGACCAGATCTGACTACATTTAACTTGTTTGATCCGATGAGATCAGGTTGTATGGCTGCAAGTTTGTGATAAGAAGCCAGTGTTAGAGATTGCAGATCTCAGAAAAGCAAAGCAAGAAAACCCACAACCCTAAACCATTAATATGGAAATTATTCTATATAAGCAGGTAGCTGCTTCTTGAACTGCTCATATAATATTCAATATCCATGGATCATTATGAAAACCACGGCATACACAGATTATTACCATATGAAACTATGAAGATGCCTTACGTCTCCTCACAGGTTTGCCAGCATTGCTCAGAGGTTTGTTATTTGAGAGCAATGTCATTATCCTTCATCTTTATGCTGTGTAGTATTGTCCTCCATTGTGCAGTATTCATTATTACACCCTTTGTCATGCACTGCCTCTGCATGCGTATGTAACACACAGATTACATCAGCTGATTTACAGATACACAGACACACACTGCACTCAAATCCACCAGAGTATTCCTCACCCTCACAAGGCAAAGCAGCAGAGTTACACTAGTTTATACACCAGAAGATCATACTTTGTAAGCGCTGAATGATTTTAGTGGTGACATTATGACTTTGTTTTCCTTCAGCTTGTTCCTAAGAGGATGTAAGAAATAAAAATGTACTTGTGGGGGAAGGAATAGAAATTAAACTACTTTATAGATTTCAGCAACTGTTCAAAAGCCTGAGAACAACAATACAGGTGGAGGAAGAAGACAGAATATCTTAACTGAGATAACTCAAGTTCGCCATTTATTTGTACAAGTACAACCAGAGAGCTGCTCTTCAACCAGGGAGCTGTCACTTCTCTGAACTTGACAGAAGCTTTGTTCTTTTTTACCTTTGTATTTTTATTTGAATTCTCTGAGTGCAGGCAGAGGATTATTTTGAAATCATATTTTTTTTCCCCAACTGTGAAATGAGTTGCCCACCTCTAACTTGTAAAATACAATTTAGACTAGGCAGATCCATAACATTTAAACAGAGTTTATAGAGGCAAGCAACAGAAAACAAGGAACTGGAGTGGAAGTATTTTGTACAGAGCTGTGTTTGAAAAGATGCTAGATATTATCTCTCTCAGTCCTCAAATACCACAGTAAATGAGCACATAACTCAAACCTCATTTCTCCCTGGAACATTTTTTTAAAACTGTCTTTTCTACTGATTTCTGGAGTTTCCCTTTAAGAAGGGAGTCTGGAATGAAGGCATTACAAATATAAGATCATCTCCTCTTGATAACTTATTTCGCTAGTGCATAAATCATATGAAATGTGATTCTGAATTGCATGAATGCATGAAAATGAACCATGGGAAAACACACTGCAATCCAGAGGTGAAATCTACATTGGCAACATGTTCCTTTTAAAGCAGTTTGATGCTGCATGTAAACAAGTCCTCATAGTTTTATGCAAGGTATATAAGGACGAATATTATCATCAACAAGCAGAGAAACTAAACCTGGGGTGGACAAAGCCAGCACTGTGCAGTTCAGTTCCATCTCTGCTGAGCTCATGTACCGTCCCCACTCATGCTCAGCAGCCTGTCAGACCCTGCCTGAGACGAGCTGTAGGCTATGGGATGTTACTGCTCCAGCTGTTTGCCAACACCAAAGGAGGTGGCTGATCCCACACAGTTCTGGAGCACACAGCACAGGTCTCAAATCTGCTGTGAGCAAAATAACCAGACTAGACCAACTCCTGGACACTGGAAGCACAACAGCAGGGACACCACAGTTAGGAAGTGGCGGCATCTTGAAGCAGGGTGGCTAGGAATGTGAATCTTGGCCCTCCAGGAGTGTGTATTCCTGAGCCCTGGAAAAGCAGCTTCCTAGAATTTCTGTAAGTAGGAAATTGGAAAAAATAAATCCACTAGGAGAGAGCAAAATATCTGATCTTGTGATTATGTACAAGTAAATAGCTTCAAAATGGCCCTGTGCCTATAAAGACAATTATTGGAACCACATCTTTTGCAGCCTGGATTGAAGCATGCCTGATACTCGCATACAAAGATCATTGTTGTAATGGTAATTTCTTTGCCACTCCAGAAGCCTGAGTAGCAGATTCAGCTTTGATTAAATCATTCAATTCACCTCTTTGTATCTTTTACCTGGCATGATACTGTTATTTACCTGAACAGTGGCTATAAACCCTCACAATTCAAATATTATACAATGCAACAAACTATTGCCAACCTGAGACAAGACCACTAGTAAAGCACTCTTCCCTAAGCAAATAATGCTGTGAGCTTTTCAGTACTTTGCCTTAGGTGCTCAGCTTTGTTCAAAAATAATAATGAAAAGAGGCAGAAAAGATATTTGACAAAGTGGTTAGGTGGAAGCTTACATTAAGATGGATTTTCATTCTGTAGCAGCAGGCTGAAGAGGCATGTTCTAGAAAATAATATTTTTTTTCTTCCCTCCTCTTTGTAAGAGAAGAAGAAAAGTTTCAATCCAAATTAGTTTTTATCAAAATTGCATAAAAATGAAGTAAAATTATTTATGTTCTTTGTGATCTCTTTTGGCTTTTGGTCTGACATTAAACTGCGCTGCACTTATACCCGAATGACTTCGTGGACAGAGGGCTTCAGCTGCCCAAGAAATAAGAATTAGAATTTGCACAAAGTTGTGTATTGAATTATTACATTCCTTCACATTTTGGAGTGCTCCAAAATAAACAACAACCTTTTGGGCTTTGTCCCAAGTACTTTCTGCCAACAGAATTATTAAACTGTTCACAGACCTGTGAAGGCAGCAGGCATTGGTTGGTTAGAGCATGGTGATGGTAATGCCAGGGTTGTGGGTTTGATCCCTGCATGGGACACTCATGGTAAGAGTCCGGTCCAACTCAGAATATTCCGTGATTCTGTGACTGTGACTTACTAACTGAAGCACATGGAAGCTGTGTCAGATATCCAAATGGCCTACTCATGGATAACAGAGCTGTACTCTCATTGTCTCCAGAATCAGAGTATCAAGCCCAGAGTAAGCTGCAAATTGACAAAAGATAAATCTAATTCTCAATAAATTGCACTGACAATGCACCATAGACTACAGGACAACAGGAAAACAATGACTTTGGCATATACAAGTTACAGAGACAAGTTATGGAATATCCCACAGGGCATACACAGGCATTGGCAACATGACTACTGCTATGGAATTTGTCCTAGCATTTCTTGAATGACTCCCTTAGGGGTGGGCAATGTGCCAGCAATATGCAATTGTGATGGCAAAGCAAATGGAGGTCCATCTAGAAAGTGAAAATCCCTGTCTGTTTCCACCCCCAAATAACTTAAGTGGGATGTATGCTTGGTTTTTGTATGCAAAGAAAAACCTTCATCCTAGCCCGAATGCATAGAGAACTTTTCAAAGTACAGCATTTGAAACAGGATTAAACCCCAGTAAATCCTCTTTTGCTGTGCAGACTGTCCTTTCACTGAACACAGGTCTGAAATATGGGGAAGCTGATTTCCCAGAGTGCCATCCTTCATTGGCTCAAATTCTCACAGAGGTTTGTTTTCTCAGCCAGCCCTGCATATTCTTCCCTCTAACGAGTTCAACTGTACTACAAAACCAAGAAAATGACTGCCTTGTCACAGGATCCAGGCTTCTACAACAAGAAATAGAAAACAGACAGATATTTTTCAACCCCATCTCCCAAAATGGTGCAAAATTCCTGTCAATAAATTGATGTTATGTCCCTGAGCATTTTGCAATTCTTGTTCTCCATATTTTTACAAAATGTTCTTTTCAAAAAGGTTTGAGTAGATCTTCAAAAATTTAAATGAACTGGTCTAGAAAGGGCAAGTGATCGGTTGTGAAGGCAAAAGAAAATAACCAGTTTTCATTACAGAATTTATATATCATACAGAAACAGTATCCTAAATTTAACCTGTATGGCACCCACAAACGACCAATGAGCCTCACCTGAAGCAACAATATATTGCTGATAGAAAAAAAGTACTGATGGTCTTTTTCTAAATTCTAGCAAGAGACAGAAATTATTTAGAAGAAAAACAGTGCAAGTGTTGTAAATATTGCAAATATTTCTTTAGTATGAAGCAGAAATTATTTTGTAGCTTTCCTGTGAGAAAGTCTGAAACCCACTTTCTTTCCCTGCAAAGAGAAATAAAAATATTCTGGAAGTGTATAACTATTATGCTCTAAAGTATGTATTAGGTACTGAGATAAAATTTCCTAAGAAAACAGTAAGAAAAAATCTATTCATGAAACTGTACATCATTACCATTCTGGTTTCTTCTGGAATAAAAATTAGTATTACAGCAATTAAAAGGATGAAACCCAGCAATTAATTAATTAATTTGTAAGGGCAAAGGAATAAAAACCTGGATGCATTCCTACGGGATTTGCTGAACCATTTTGCACCTTCTAAGTCATCTGTCAAGAAAAGGTCACTTGAAGTAATCCATGCTTACACCTTGGCATCTCCACTGAAACATGTCACCTCTCCACTGCAGAGGTATTACTCGCTGCCTATGACACTAAGTCTCAGAAACAAGCCAGACCTGATCTAAATGGAGGTGTGACTGATGTGCATTTCACAAGCCAACAAAATCTATATACTGGGTGTCTCAAGAGACCAACGGTCCACCTTCCTTTGGAGTATTTTCCTCTTCTGTCTACCTTTCAAAGCATTCCTCCTCCTGGCACAGTAACTGTGGTGTGGAAAAGGAATCATCAATACAAATTCAACATCAAACAATTAACTTTGTGGGACAAAACTCAAAGGAAAGTTTAATGTGTTTGCTTATGTCCATTTTCCTGAAAATCAGGGTTCAAATATTCACTACTAGTTGAGAATTCATCTTCTCTAACTGTGAAACCACAGCTCTCCTGGTCTCCCAGGCTTTCCCTACACAAAGCCATCTCATCATAAACTGGGAATCCTGAAATCTGACAGTGAATGCCTGGCAGCAAACAAACAAATGAAACAACAGATCACGGAATAAAAGTAGCCATAAAAAAAAAAGCTCATGTATAAAAATCAGTTGACAGGTAGCTGACAACTCCATTCTGTCTCCCTGTAACTTGTAACATGCAGGAAACAATCCCTTCACATTTATCACTATTTACCAATACTACTCTCTCAGGTCTCAAAGCTTGGACCAGGTACAATTGCCACCCACTCCATATTCATGGAATCCATCTCCTTCTCCTGCCATCTGTTCTTTGTCCTGGATTAATCATGATATATAGGGCAATATGGTTGCTACCTGCTCGGAGCACTGCTCCCAGTATCATAGCATAAGTTTCAGCAGAATCCCTACTGTGAGGTTGAGCATCATCTGAAAATGCTTGGTGTGAAACCACTGGAGCACAGAGGAAGGTTTTAGGACTAGTACTACTTCTGGTCCTTTGTCACTCCTTGTTCAATGGTAGAAGATAGTTTCTCTTGTATTTCTTATCATTACCATGCTCCAAAGCTACATTTGTTGCAAACATATCTAGTTGGTAGTGTCCTCTGATGGATAACACATGATCATGCTTTAAATCTGGACTTCAAAAGGATTCTAAGATTTACCTCTGAAAATAAGGCTTTGACTGGTCTATTTGGGAGTATTATCAGTGATAATACATGCATTTTAGACTCTTGAAGAAACTTGACAGGTGCTAGATATAGAAATTGTAATTTTCCTCTGCGAGTCTGGCTCCATTACACACATGTTCAGATCCCATTTTTTTAAGCAAAAGCCCTGTTTGAAAAATATTTTACAGGTTCTAAGATGCCTGTACTCATTTATTCAGAATTTTTCCTTTTTATTCCAGACAGATATTAATAGAACAGCAAAGAAAAATCTTCCTGTGGTTCAAAGAACTCATTTTTCTCTATATCTGTCTTTGCTTACATGTGAGGGGGGAAAGGCTCTGATAATCTATAATACAAGCAAGAAATGTGACAAAGGAAAACTTATCTTTAAAATGCTGTCCCCTTTTTACTTCAGGTGAAACAGGCATTTAATATGCTAGAGGCTGCATTCTGTGTAGCCTGGAGCAGCAAAGAGACACAGCATGCTAAATATCACATATAGAGCCTGAATCATAACACAGCAGCTTAGTTACTATTGGAAAATCTGTGACAACTTGAGACAGATGGACAGGAATAGAAGTTTAAACAGGTTTGAAGTTAAAAATTAAATACCAGTGAGACTATTTCTTATTATTCCCAATATTAAGAATGCCAAATAATTTCACAGAATCACAGAATTTGAAGAATTAGAGTGAGGGTAACATATGCAATAAACTACATAAGACTTTACCCTTGCAAATAAAGCTGGTGAGCATTTTTGCTCACCAGAAAAGCATCTTAGTTTGAATTTGTATGATAAGTAAATATTCCCACTTCTCTGCTGGTTTGGATGCGAGGTTAATAGAGGTGAAACATTCAACCGACATCTCTAACATACGCATTTTTCTATGCGGGAAATCCTTATTATTCCTGCTTCATGATTTTATCAGCCGGGATGTAAGATCTGCACAACGGAGAAAGGTTTACAAATGTAAAAATTCCTTTTAGAGCAAAACAGAATTACATATTTATGTTTCTGATCAAAAAGTAAGCTAGGGCAGTAATTTCATTGAATAAACAGGGACAAAATCATCACCTCTCTCTGCTGAGATCAAAGCTGGGAATTGCAGATCTCATCCACTGAGGCTTGGATCTTCAGACCTATCAAGGCTGGTAAGATTCAATCCAAGCAGTTATAACATTTAAGTGGATTCTATTTTTGTCCAGCTCGAATTAACTGTCCAAAAGATTCATTACTTACATTGTTCAAGGCCCTGAAAAAATCTGAATTAACTTTAGTGATTCATTTTCATAGGACAGAGCTAGTTTGTACACAAGTACAAGCTGAATTTTACTAGTGACCTCGGTGGATTTGATATGCACTGGACAAAGAAAACTCAAGGTACTTCAGCATGTTAGAACCTGATTTCCTTAATCCACATTAATATAAAATGTATGGAGTATTGTAGTTTAAAAAATGTTTGATGTTAATAGCATGAGTGATAAAATATAGGTCTAATCAAAATGACTCAGTACTGCACATTAAGCCCGGCAGTACCCAATTACTCATTGCTGTTTCTGGTGAGAAATGTGATATTCAAGGGTATAACCTAACCTGGAGCCATAAATAACACATATATTAAAAAGAACAGGTTGATGGCAGGGCTACTAAATGCTGTTCTTTAACTTTGTGATCCTAGCTTTGAATCCAGTGGCAGCAGTAGCAGTACAGTAGTTACACGGTATGATCAGGTCCATGGACTGAACAAAACCACAAAGTGGTTGTGCTTGTCAGAATGCAACATTAATAAGGCTGGGCTTGTTATGGAGATGATATTTCTTTTAAAAAGGACTCACATGTTTTGAACTTATCATTTTGATTTATCTAGGAGTCTCTTCTTGATTTGCCTTGAAAAACCTTACAAGGGACAGCAAGAGACTTTTTTAGGATGTCTTGTCACAAGAAAAGGATTAATCTTACTGTCCACTCATTTTGCTAAATAAGCAACCCATCATGCTTGTATTAATTCAATCAGGCCAAAGCTGAAATTCATTTTGAAGCTCATATTTCAGCATTTTTTGCCTTGAACCAATTGAGCCTGTTGTGTACGAACACAAGGCTGTCTGTCATAAACAGGGAAAACAATTTTTTAAAAAAGAAGAAAACAAAACCCTGTCAAATATTTTGGGTTAGGATTTTTTTTTCCCTCTCAGTTCAAACAAGTGCCTGTTTTGTGCTGCAGAGATTGGTACAACACTTCATCCATTTCAAACAAGAGACTGCTTTATGAACTCATGGAAAACAGCTATTTTATACAGCAACTTGCAGATATGATCCTCTGACAAGCAGCACTCATTAAAAGAGCATCAGCTGGCTCAAGCAGTAGTCTTGGTCGTTATTGAAGTAAGTCAGAGCCTTGGGGATTTCAACACCATTTGTTCAACAAACAGTCTCATTCTGCCCAGCTGAAAAAAATTTCCAATTTAAAAATAAATCTTTTGTAATGGGCTCAAGGAAATGTGTGGTATAGGAGGATTGAGAAGTTATCTATTATAAAGGCATTCTGTTCACATCCAGGATGATTCTGCCTTGATAAACGAACAGTGACACTATTGGCAAACCTGGGATTTGAAGTAATGGTTCATTAATGCAACTGCACACTAAGTAATGTACTTGGGTGTCAGCATTCTGCTGGGTTTTCTTCCTCATTGAAATACTCTTTTTCCTTCTGGATATGCTTAAAAAATATCCTGGCAGTCTGTCAATATATTAGTTTGAAAAATGTCACCATGGGCCTGTAACCGTGGTATGTATATGTAACTGTGCATTGACACATGCATTGGCTTGATGCATTCTGGTGATGCGAGTTCAGTCTCCTGTAGAGATCCAAATTATGATACAATTGCACTGCGCTTACAGACTTCTCTCATGCTGGGATGGAGATGGTGTGAGGAGCTAAATTCACAAAACAGAGCAACATGCTCATACTGCATGGTTTGAATAGCTCTTTCAGCTGCACACAGTGATCATCTTGCTTTTCCTCAGAGGAGTTTGCAGATTAGATATGGCTGAGCTGGGGATGTGGTGTATTCAGTTCTTCCCCCTCACTAATACAGTCCTTATGCCGACTGACTTCTCCTTCTCCACCCTTCCTTCCCTCTCTCACAGTTTTTTCGAATCATATTCAACAGCTCCCACGCCTACCTGTCAGGGACCAAATGTTTAATGGAATGGTTGTACAGCCCATGGCTCTGCTCCAAAAGGGTGAGTGCTCAAAGGCCCTGGCAAGAATATTTTGATGTATCATTAAATTTTTTTATATTTGAAAAAACCACAATCGGCACTGGTACTGTTGGTATGGCAAGGTGTTAGAGAGCAAACAGAGTAACGCAGGCTTCAATATCAAGGGGAATGACATCCAAAACGGACAGACTTAATAAGTCCTTCCATCTGCCACCCATAGATGACAGAAGGTTGATCAAGCCATCTTTGTGTAATCAGAGGGGAAAAGCACATTTTCAGCACAATTACGTAGCACCACTTTTAACTATCATCATATTTTTCAGCAAAAATTGCTTGCTAGTCATTGGATTACACAAATTTATTGTCTGAAGAACTCAGAAAAGGTGTGTGTAATTGTTTTAAACATGTTTCATTAGTTTTTAATTTGTAGACTGATGTGACTGGTGTGGAATAGAGTGGCCCCATGCTTCCTGCCCCAGGAAATTCTCAGAAATTAGATATCTCAACTCAGTGGGATTCACATTGCAATGTATTTTAAATTACAAGAACTGAGTCTTTTGCTTGCTTCTGTCCATCTGTGTTATAGTCTCGGATTTACTCCTATACACAGAATGTATAGAGTGCTTCTTATCTGCATAGCTTAGTGCAGCTTACACAGAAAAATCAGGAAGGAAATCTCAAAGGTAATTATTTTGGAATTAAACAGCTGCAAGGAATCGTCAAATGCATTCTGGCCAGACCCAGCGGGAGTGTTTGAAATAGTTTGGGTTTATGTGAAAACTCACCTCACATGGAGTTTCTGAAGGAAGATCTAAGTCTCTGGTCAGGACTGTGAAATTTTACAGAATTGCTCAGTTTACCCCAGTTCTATAAAGACATTACTGACAGTCAGCAGAGCTCTCCTTTGCTAGTGCCTACTGATTGTAATCCCTTTTCCCCCTGCCCCCACAGGTAGGCAATGTGAACAAATATCCACTCCAGTTAATGGGATCGTCTTAAATCCTTCAGAGGAAGCTATCCTACTCCATTAACCCACTGGGGACTGGCTGTAACAGAGGCCAGAGTGTGGTTTAGTTCCAGATCTGCCTCAATTGCCACAGTTTCTCGGGATGCCCGTACCAGCATATCTGTACACAGACAGGGCTGACTGCACTGAGCCAGCAGCAATGACCTCCTGTTCAAACTGGAAAGGACATCTAGGAGCAGGCCTGACTAATTCCACCACCAGGCTAAGATCATGCTGTATATTTGACATATCTTTGCAGCTTGCCCAGGGGAATCTCCATTCTTATAATTTTGGCTTTTGATGTGCAGCACCTAAGGAGCAAAAAAACTTAGTAAGTTGCAAACATTATAAGGGTGCACTTGCAAACTTCTTGTTCCAAGCCCAGAGATCTGATATTGAAGGTGCCCACCGGCACATTCCAAGCAAGAGCAATTTTAAAAACTGAACTAAACATACTATTATTGATCTGATTTTGTCTGCTGTGCAAGGTGCAGTCCTTCACCCTGAGGTACCTATGCATTCCACAGCTGACGACCACTCAGAGCACAAGTTGATTGATTTCCTATTTGTATCCAACAGCACTTTAGTGGCATTAAATATTATTCAGTGGCACTGATTAAATGTTAATGAAATGATAAAAAATCCCGTAACCAAAAAAAACAACAACCACGTCTCCCTTAACTGCAGCCCTGTTCCAGCTCTGAAACTAGCACATTGTCTGGTTGCATTGGAGGGTCACATCTTGATTGAGCAGAGTGTCAAGAGTATTGATAGCACCTTTTCAGAATTCTGGGGAGCAGTCATCAATAAAACTCTAACAGAGTACAATGGTTTCTATTCTCTCTTTATTAATCATGAAAATATATTTACGATTGGAGCAGAAGTGCATTGTATGGATGCATCAGTCCTCTTTGCCCACACCTACATTGCAATCCCCTTTCATTTCACTGATGTTTAAAATGGAAGTCAGTTCTCATGAATCTTCCTGTTGCAAACAATTATTGCTACTAGAAATCTTCAAGAAAAATCAAAACAAAGCTCACAGGCAAATAAACATGACAAGTTCAAAACAAAAGCACATTAAAGCTTACAGAAAGAAAAAAAATCTTTTTCCCTTACCAACTCCAACTTAATAAAAAAAGAAGATTCTGACAATCACAGTCCTATTACATACAGAGATGCCAGAGTCCACACTCCTGAATGTTTTACATAAAGTGGTGTCAAGAAACTGCCCTTTCAATAGTACTAAACAGGAAACATATCGAATGTATTTACTTTAAAAATCAAATGCAGGTGAGCAGGACATTAATTTAATTTCTCCTTTTATGGTAAAATTTCGCTCTCCTTTCTGGGTTGCAGCTGTCAGTTTGCACATTGTTTTACTTGTCCAGAGAACACAGAACGTGGACAGAATCTCAAATTATCCGGGCAGAGCAGAGGGGAGAAATTTTCTCCTATAGGTGGTGTGGGACAGATAGGCAAGTTTGCCTGTACACAAAAACCACAAAAATAGAAATATTTCCCATTGCAATATGGAGAAAATCTTTCTGGAAAGAATTCACTGCAGCTGCTCACTGCCTGATCTCTGAGTTACTTATTTTACCAGTCCCAAGAGGTGCAAATTGTCTCCTGGGATATGTCAAACTGCCCACGTTCTGCTAGGGCATGCAGTTCCTATTGGGAGGCTGTCAGCATCTCATGTGATTTGGCCCTTTTACACACAGAGGCAAAAGAAGAGAAAGGAGAAAACTAAAATATCTGCATGGTTCCGTACAATGAAACTGAGAAGGTTCCTGAACACACACAGTAGAGGGGAGCAGTGAGGTGGGACTCCTACCCAGACAAGGAAAATGTTCTATTTCCTATTTCAATCCTACAGCAAATATTTGCAAGGACTAAGCAAGCACACTTAATTGGCTCCTCCTTTTCGCAAGCAGAAGCCACAGAAGATGTTTATCTTCAAATCTGGTTTCATACCTTAGCTGTCACTGTGGAAATTAAACATTCTGCAAGTCACTTTCACTGTCAAATATGGAGACAGTTGGCAAATGAGGCCATAAAGCTAGAGATTAATTACTGGTTGCATGAATTGTTGCTGTTTTCCTCTGTCAATTACGTCACGGTTAATCATGGAGTGAACTCTTGAGAGTTTTGTATCACTCCTCCCTGCATTTTTCACAAATAAAAAGTAAACAAATGTAACCAGAGGTCAGGCTAAACTGTCTGTATTCACTGTCAGGAAAAAGTTCTGGGAATTGCAGAATCTCTGTCCCTCAAGACTAATTTAAAAGCTTTAATTTAACTAGATAATTTAAAACTAGCAGATCAAGACATCATGATTTATTTCATGAATTTAAACAACATTTAGGCACATATTTACTCCTGGTAAAGGATTTTCTGGTTACTATATTTAGTCATTTCTTGCTCTTTTGGGCTCAGAGTTGCTTACATTAGGCTACATAAGATTTGTCATAAATGGTCAGGAAGAGTGAAATAAAAGAGAAGAATGGAAGGAATGCACATAGTGTAGGTCAGTCTCCTTAGTTGTATTTACTGAGGTAAGTATTTCTCCCTATGAGGCCACTCTGGACTGGATTTTCAGCAGAAGGACTAGCTATAATAGATAAAAGCTAAATTTCTTAGAAAGGCAGAAATATTATTTACTATTAGAGAAATATTAAAGAATACCTGCCTATGTTGAGCAGCCAGCAGCATATCAGTACTCCTCTAGTACTTTAGAAAAGACAAGCATCCCAACTGCCTCCACAGGTTGTTTTTTTTTAGAAAATGTGTTATTACAGCTGAATTCATTAAATAAGCCTAGATATCAGCATTAGCCCATATTCTCACAGGATTTCCCACAGGAGAGAAGTTGAAAAGAAGATTGTAAAGATGTCATTAGGGTATGTGGATAGGTGAGGGAATGAAATCTTCCTAAATACTAATGTAGGACACTCTACAAGCACAGTTTGAGCTGTTTTCCTTGGATTGCAGGGACAGTCAAATCCACTTCCCACAAGAGTTAGGGAGTCTTCTTCCATCAACTTTGACATGTAGGACTAAAACCACCATAAGCAGAATCAAGATATTAATCACACCTTCATCAGTTCATTCCTCCCTACAGATAGTTATGGCCACACTGTAATTAGCACAATGTCTATGAATACTCATGAAAGGACTCTGCAAGAACAAGAATTATTCTCACTTCTACCTTACAGGATCATAAATACCTTTACCAATTTTCTTCCTTTCATTTGACACTAAGAAATAGGAAGTTAAAAACCCTGCTCTGGATAAAATGGCAAATTTTCTTGACAGAAACAAAACAAGACCTCAATAGTTTTTATTTCAAATACAGCAAAAAAGCCCTATGGACCACATTTCACAAAAATTATTAAGACTGAGCATTAACTAAGGAAAAAAACATATGAACAATTGCATCTAATTACTTGACCAAAATCATCTTTCAATGGGGAAGTTGGTTGTAATTTGCACTTAGCACTTGCAGTGATACAGCACGGGTAGAAGAGAAAAGTCTTCACATAGTTCTGTGTCAGAACAAGCCATTTGTATAATTTGAATCATTTGAATTGACTAAGATAATGGCATCTCAGTCTCACACTGGAAGATTGGCAATGTGTGAGATAAACAAGACGCTGCTCAGATAAAGGAATAAAAATTAGCAATTATTGAGGGGTTACCACTTGAGTTTGCTAGACATAAAACTGATTAAGGGCATCACCATCTATCTTCTCTGCATCACAGAGGGAGACTGGTGTGAAAGGTTTGTTTTTTCTTGCCTACTGATCCAGGAATATTGAACTTCCAAACAGTTGAGGGAATGGAGACCAGCAAATGTATTTGCCTTCACCTGGAAGGTGAACGTACTCAAATATGGAAAATATGTCAGGATATTACAGCGGTTATACCAGTTCTGCTGGGCAAAGAAAGAGGTTAAAGAGACTTTGTTTGTGTAAATATATAGAAGAAAGAGGCTCAAAAAGTAACATAATATTAGTGACATTCAGACACAGATTCATCATTGTACACAAGCCCCATGTGCTTTGCTACCTAAGTTTCATTTCTGCTCCTTAGCACAGGGCTCCACCGCTCTGCGTGGGACCGGCACTTGCCTTCACAAAAGGGAATTGTGGCCTGACATGAACCTCCTTTTCATATCTACTTTCTTTATGTGATTACAGTTAGATCTAAACCTTCCTACAGCTGTTGCAGAAATTCAAACCTTAGCATAGATATTAAAAAATTTGATGCACAATCTTCTGTTGAAGTCTGTAATTCTTGCCTCCACAGAGATGGATAACATCAATTTATAGATACACACATCTTAAAGAACATAATTAACTTAATTCTTCACTAGAGTTACTAATAACTAAACAAATATTCGATAATAATATGTTTGTCAGAATAAAGAGGCTGTGAGGGAGATCATGCCATTGAGTCACTCCTGTGAACTGCATTTCTCCAATCTGGTGTGCCAGAAACTACATGTCATTCAGGCTCCAGCCAAATGAAGACTGGAGTATTCCCGTGCATGCTGTTATGACGGTAAAAATAATTAGTTGCTTATTAACCTACAAAGGATAATCTTGAACCAATAAGATTCTGCTGGCTGGACTGGAGCCATTTGATTACCTACTACTTTTGTTTACAGGGAATTGGGGACTACTGCTATTCACTCTATCAGTCGTTATGAGAAAATTACTTTTTCCAATCAAGCTATTATGGTGAAGTGGTTTTACCTTTTCTACTTACTGATAGTATGAATTACTACAATGTTGATTTTTCTTTTTCTTTTTTTTTTTTTTTCATTATTTTAACAAATGCTCAGCTTTCAGGTTTGGCCATAGGGATGTTAAAAATTAACTGCAATATGACAGCAGATGTCAAGAAACATCCTGACAAGACCAAAAGAAAACCACAATAGTATCAGGTAAGAAGGCTGAATTATTGCAGTGGTAAATTAATATCATACACAATCTGAATGCAATACTTGGCTGGTTACCTTCCTGACAGGCTTATGCTTGACAAATCTTCAGCCCATGGTGGAGAGCAGTACACTGATTATTTCCAATTCATGTCAAATTCTGGACTAGATCCATGCAAATATTTGAAAACTGTGTCTGCAATAAGCTGATTGGTTCAGCATCTAATTTTTATATAACAAAAAAAACCAACCAACCAACCAACAAACAAACCCTCCCAAAAAAAATGACCAAAAAAAACCAGTGAAAAAAAGAAAAAGCCAAACAACATAGAAGTGAGAATTTTATGGGATTGCAAGCTTACTCAGCCATCACAAGATGCTTGAAAGGCCAAGCACTTAGCTTCCTTGGTAGAGATTAATTAGCTAGCTGTGACTCCCAGATCTCTATTTTTAAATAACGACCTGCATAAATCTCTGAAGACAAGAATTTAACACTGCTACATTACACACAAGCATGGCTGCAAGATATGACTATCACTAGAAATTCAAGTTTGCAGGAAACTGATGTAATGTTTTTTCCATGAAGAGTAAGAAAATTAACCCTGACATCTACATAATTCCACTTGGGCTCACCTTGATTTCCAATAAAACACTACAACAAATCGCACCCTCATACTTCTTATACAACCACAGAGTTGGTAATATTAAAAAATCTGGCAAGGTGCCTGTGTTTTAGCTAGAATTAATACTTGTGAAAAGGGAAACGTTTGGGAAACACTGCAGTAAGCAAGACCTGGTGCATTTGTTCCAAGGCTACATTACAAACATTCATACATGCATACTTATACCTACAATGAAGGTAAGCAGAACTATTTTGCCATTTTTCGGATTGTTTTTGGATGTTTGTGCTTATTACCATTGGGCTCATAACTCTCTCATTTTGAGCAGTTGCACTGAAGTAGGTTTAACCACCTGCAGGTTTCAGATAAGAGTTGTTCCTGTTTCCAACTCAGGTTTTGAATTCCCTCAATTCATGTAAAATTTCTGTCTGCAGTCATGGTAAAGACAAAGAGCAGGATGAAAGGAATAGTCGCCTGCAGAGTGATCCTTGATAACTGCATAACCCAGGATGCTGTCATCAGCTGGCAGGATTCAGGTGCCATTCAGAAATGTGATTTTTAACAGAATAATAGTCAACAGAATTGCCATAACATTACACTGAGAAGAGAGAGGAGACATGAAACACTCCAAAGTTGATCTATGCTGTAATATTAAGTGAATTACCAACATTTTGCAGTAGGTTTATCTCAAGGAATACAAAAATAACTCAGCTTTGAAACATCCCAGTAGTTATTTAATAGGCGAAAAAGATCAACAGATAATTACAGTGTATTTTGTTAATTACAGTGGATACGATTTATAGTATATTTTAATTACCACAGAGAACCTACCATGAAGGATGAACACTTAAAAGTCAAGATAAATATATTACTACATCGCCTATAAAAATAAACCTATTAGGTAACATGTACTTCACCGATCTTTGCAAGAAACTGCCAAGCTACGTAGGAACAGCCCTTTTCTGTTTGTTATGTAAAGACCCAGTGAGTTACAGAACCATCTCTCACTATGTGCCAGATTCAGCAGGGCAAGTTTTATTCCCCCTCATAAGCATATACCTTTAAAAAGTCCAAAGGAAAGAAAACACCTAGTGCTTCAGTTTAAATAGGTGACATCAAATGCTATTTTCTTAGCATTATTTCAGCCTTATGCTAATGAATTCCAGCACTGTTGTAGGTGAGTCTCTCCTCAATTATGCAAACTTTGGTCCTCAGTATAGAGGTCATTATGTGACACACAAAATTTGTATAGTAATGAGGTTATTCACATTCTGTTACAGTGCATAAGAATTGAAAACCAAAAGTGAAATTAGCTTTCTTCCTCATCCTTTTTGTCTTCATAGATTTAGGCTAATAACTCTGTGGTATGGTAGGACTGGGGTACGAATATTTTAGAACACAGCATTGAACCAATATCACAAAGCAAATACCCATAGTGGGGAGCATTGCATTAACACCCTGCTCCTGAGCTCTGGGAAATGAATTTCGTATGTAATACAGTGTGATGTTTACCAATTCATTACAATGACCCGGCTTGCTGCTTCCCCTGAAAACTGCAAAAATGGAAATGTCACACATATTTGCATTCAGGAGGTTACAGTGTATCACTGCACACTCCTCACGCTGTCTAAACACAAGTCTGTTTTTTGCTGTCAGTCCAAAGGCTCCGCTGTGACCCCATGGAACTGCCTGTGGGAGCACCAGGGCACCCTGGGCACTGATAGCTCGCAGCATGAAAGAGATGAGGCACTTTGTTTCCTAAAGAGAGAAACTACACCCATGACAACCCATATCCCACAGGGTCTTCTGGAAATCTTTGGAATAGGCTGGAAGTGTGACTACAAGCAAGGGGGACATGGGGATGTGGCAGAGGATAGTGTGAGAAGTTGGAACTACCCTGTGCATTGGAAAGGGATTTGAATTGATGAGCACAGGATTTCAGACTGGGAAGCTGCCGTAGCTCAAGGTGGTGCAGAGTACAAGTATTAGGTAGATACATGGATAAGGACACCCACATGCAGCTATCCCAGCTGAAACTTCCATTGTTTCAGCCTTCTATGTTGTTGGATCATTTTATACTAAAAAATAACTTTATAAAATCTGTGTATAATATACGGTCCTGATGTCTTTAAAACACATCTTATGCTGGCCACAAAAGTGTCTGGATTAAGACAGAAAAAAAGGTTTGGAGTTTTTCCCCCTCTTAAACATTCATTAGGAAACTGATGAAATCTACAAAGCCAAGCACAGCAAATTACTTCAGAGTGACATGCTAGTCTCGACAAGGCAAACTGCCCAGCACCCTAACTTTGTGGAATATAAACAGTGATGTAGAACACTTAGTTCCCTGCAGAAAGAGAAGAGCTATAGTCAGGCCAGCTCATATCCCACAAAGTGTCTTTCTGGTAGTGATGAGGATGTGCTGGAACAAAAAAAGAGGGCCAGAATGTGGTTTTCATTTTGCGGCAATTATTTACGGTCCAAAATTCAATCTCACTGTAAACTAATAAATGTAACTTCCAAATCAGAACTCTACAAGCTGTGTGACTGGCCATTTTTAATCCTTAAGTTTCAGTTTAAAAATGAGGTTTGAATTTTGATTTATTATTCTTTCAGTAAAACAGCATTAATCTCTGTTATGTGCTATTTTGAGTTTAATGCAAATATGACCTATAAGAATCATATTATATTCAGAAAACTGACATGGCTGATTAACACTCAGTATTCTTCTGCTTTTCTGAATTAAGGATAAACCTGTGTAGAACAAAGCAGTGCAATACAAAATACATTTAACTTTAGCTAGAGAAGTGAAGTGCATACAAGTTCCACGTCTCCTGTCTACACAGTAATAAAACAATTCAAGAAATGTCTATCCAAATGGCCTGACCTTCTAAAGTAATAACTACCCAGCAGCTACCAGTCAAGTTGCTGTACCTCAGAATTAATTTAAACTAAAGTTATTTATTAAGTAGAAGATTTCCACAAGGAAAACATGCAGTCATGGGAACAGAAATGGCAGGTGCACCTTGGGAAATCTCATCACTGTCAAACTCCGGAGTGAACATCTAACTTTTGGTACCCATGTATGTAAATCTTAGTTTTATTTTCACTGTGTTTTACACACGATGGCTGGCAAATAAAAAATAATTATGAATTTGTGGTGACACTTACTAACTCTTCTGGGCTATGCTAAAGTCAGTACCTCTAACCCAGCATTTATTCTCTTCCCAGTTCTCCATCTCTTCCTCTTACAGCAGATCTGTGACCTTGCCAGCACGTGCAAAAACCAGCATGACATAATCCTATCATGAAAAGTGTTCTTTACAAATTAGTTCTTCCAAAACAGTATCTTTTGTGACTTTCTGGGAGGCACAAGTGGAAGGATCCCATCATGTCTTAATGCATCTTCCAGAATTTCTCAGCTTTTGCAAGATAATAGCTGTTCTCTGATTCCTTTGTGCGAAACGCCAACATATTTATATTGAGATCCAGGGTCTGAGGTTGAAGCATTATTACAAAAGCAGCAAAGTAGGCAACAAGTTCTAAATGCAATTTTCTGTGAGACAGAAGTATATTCTGTTTCACGTTTATATTCAATGATCTTTACATGCTGAATGCAATACCATTATCACATCTATTTGAAATCTTTTTCTGCTACAGCACAAAAGAAATCATTCTTAATCACACAGTCTGGCAAGTCATTAGGAGACCAAAGCTTCCCTATGAGCTGAAAGGGCTGCATCAGGAGAGATGGGGAGGTGAAAGACAGCTATTGCTCAGCTGCAGGACAAATCCTGTACTCTACACCCTGCAGACTGGCAGCACGCAGCACTGGGCTGCTCTGCTCACCGGGTCAGCTCAATACAGCTTCAGCCTGGCAGAATTACTCTGGATCCAGAAGAAGGAACTTCTTGTTAAGACTGTGCCGATTGTTTAGCTCTTGCTAACGGTGCTGAATGTGCCACTAGTGAGCAAGTACTTGAGGTGTGGAGCAACAGCCTGTGTCTGAGGTCACAGAATGAGCTGTCTCACTTAAATGTATTGTTTACCTTTACTTGGGCCAGGCAGGTAATTAGAGGACTCTACCTGTTGTATTTGCAAGAAAGCCTCAGCTTCCATTAAGAAATAATGTCTGAGATCGGCAAGCTTGTTTACTCAAATGCAGATGTAGCTGAAATTTGGAAATTAGAGAATTGCTGTAATTGCATTCAACACTGAGGGTGGGTTGTCCAGAGAAGCCTCTGCCTGTGCTCCTTCTTCCAGGGAAGCATCAGTGAGATTCTTATTGCCACCCTGAGGGTTTTTGAGCAGGACTCTGAGAAGGCAGAAGGCTTCTCTTCAGCACTGGGAAGCAAACACAGCTTCACTGGGACAAGATCCTGGTGTAATCATGCTGTACTGTGAAAGTTTAACCTGGATCAATGTGGCTTTATGTACTGTCAGACACCACATACTGCAATGCACCATTTTCTCTGGGAAATCCAGCACATGCCAGATGCTATTTCAGGAGTTGTAGAAATTCACCAGTTGTAGAAAAAAAGCTGATGGGCCACACTGGTATTGTGGAGGAAAGTGAAATGGTGGGGGCAGGGAGGTCCCATGAGTGACTTCAGAGCTTCTGGATGTAAATGATCCTCTCCCTGAATCCATGAGACTAAGAGATGCAAAACTCATCTATTCAGAAATTAAAGCACCTTTCTCATCACAGAACTGGGTTATATATTATCTGTTCAGTGACTTCTTGGCTGCCCTCCATCTAAGACACTTCCCATTCCCTTCCTGTACCTAGAGGTAAAGTTTCAGCCTTACGTTTCCCTTAATATCTTTAATTACAGGTTTTGGGTTTTGTAGAACCTAAAAAATTCTTAGTTCAAACTATGTTCCAAATTTTCCTAACCATTCACTTCTTCATTCAAATACACATAAACATAGATACGTGTATGTAATCTGGAGCACTTCTGTAAATTACTGTGATGACGTTTTGGGTATCCATTACAATTAAAGAACCTTTAAGTCATTCCATCAAATGAGAAGTGAAAGACTCTGGATATGAGACGCAAACATGAACCCTCTTTTTTCAAGATCATGTTTGTGGGGCAGTTTTACTATGGGATTCTAAGACTGCAACCCTGAAACCTCTGAGATTAACTCTTTCCCATCAATTCTGAATTCTACCCCACTAGTAGCATTAACATGCAAAATATCTGCTGGAACATGCAATTTTTATCACAGCTATTAATGAAATGCAATATCATAAACAATAAAGCTTAATTAGTAACTAAAGTGTCTATGGCAATTAAATAAGAAGGAAGTGTTCTGGAACACAGCAGGATACTTGGAGTCATTTACATTGCAAATGGATTTCAAAGTTGCTCTTGATGGAAGTTTTGGGGAAGTTAAGATTTTCAGAAAATGAGACATTGAGTCTATGACACTCAAATATGTACCTTGGCTTAACATGAACTTGGTAACTGGAACTGCAGGTGGAATTAATAGGAGCAGCCAATCATATGAAGTGCAATGAAGAAGCATTAAAAAAACGATTAAGAAAAATCTTGTGCAATCTAACGCAATGCCATGACTCATTAGTGTCAGGCCAAAATAGAACTTAAAATGAAAGAATACATGTTCAGTTATACAGTAAGGAAAATTTGTTAATGTATTTCATGCCTGAATATTTAAAACTGAATACAGCTGGTTACTACTCTACTCAGTCATAACTCGACCTGGAACACTGCAACCATTTAAGACCCAGAGCAAAGGTCCTATTTCAGGACAGTTTGTGAATAACTTAAGTGGACAAGTGGTGGAACACTGTCCCCTTGTTTCAACTCACAGTTCATTCCACCTGAATTATTCAACCTACAGCAGCAAAGCTGGAGAGTTGTTGGGGAAGGCTGGGCAAGAAGAAAAATAAAGAGCCGGGCAGCTGAGATTTGAGGCCAAGATTTCTCCTCTGTGAAAGGAAGGTAAAGCATGAGTGTTCTCTCTGATTCTTATTGCGTCAGTGAAAGCTACACAGGGAAAGAATTATCACTGGCTGATTCACCAGGCAAGTGAGGTTTCATTTTTGCACAGACTGTTCTGAAAGCAAGCAAATCCTCCTGAGTTTGCAAAAGGACAGGTCACCGCCAAACCAGACTTGTCCTCAAGCACCTCACTACTGTCTGCACCAAGACTTGCCATGTTCCCCCTGGGAATGCGCACTCAAGCATGCTGAAACACTGCTGGTCTTGGTACAGCAGCTGTGACTGTGCAAAATGCACCTGAGAGCCTTCCTCACAAAGGCTATCCAGCTTTTGAGCTGTCCATGAGGATATATTCAGGAAGCGGCAATTTGGGGTTCTTTATCTGCAGGGTACAGGAATTTGAATTGTTCCCACTGACAGTAGCTATAATATGCTCAGTTGAACATTCATTTTTATGATAGAAAGAATGGAAAAATAATGGCTATAGATTCCTTCATTTCACAGGTATCCATGAACTTGAAGTGCTTTAATTTTCAGACCTATCTAAATCTGAAAACACTGTCTGCCAGCTCTAATTGGCCTTCAGGACCCCTTCAAGGTTTTTTTTCTCTCTCTTGGTTTTTCATGTCTCCTCCACTATCCCATGCCAAACATAACAATCTTAGTGAAACTTAAAAAACAAAATTCTGGGCTTTGGTGCTATAATAGAATTTCAGCTGGTGTCATAAAAATCCTTGGCATTATCTACTTTCTCCTTAAGGGAAGAGGTGAGTAAACAGAGCAAAAGGTATTTGTCAATAGCTTCATAAATAAAACCCCTTGACACTTCTGGTCCTCTTTCATCCCTCTTTGTTTGCATATTTACAAACATCCCAGCATCAAAAGAAAGGATTTTCAAAAGCATTCAGGAGATTGTTTACTTTGCTGTTAGTGCAATGGGAGGTAAAAGCCTCCCTTACCTAATGGGAGCCCTGTCAGCCTTTGCTGATAGTAAAACCCATCTCCAAGGTTTTTCTTCACAGAATGTGTGTGGAATAAGTACCAGAAGAAACTGATATCTTAGCCAGGGGGATGTCTGCTCTACAGGATAGCTTCTCCCTGGAATACCTGCAGCTCTCCAGTGAACCACAGAGAGGGTCATTACCACTACACAGCCTTGACAGGTGACAAACTTCTCTTTCTTTTGCTCTTCTGTATTATAAGGAGACACTGCCAGTACCTTTCTTCTGTTCTGAGGTACAGTGGGCACAGTGAATAGCCACACATACTTTTGAGAATGCTTTGCACTCCAATGCTCACATCTGTGCAACATGAAAGCAGTGCAAAGGCATAAAAACAGTGAAAGAAAAAAATAAAAATGTGTTATTCAAGGGTTTGAAGTTTTTGCTTTTTGCTCTTCTAATAGCTCTGCAATGAAATGCCACTGGATCTTTTTAAATGAGTGCAGAAAATCTGACCTTGCAAGTGCTGGCTGGTCCTGTCCTGGTGCTGAGCACTTTCCCTATTGCTTTAGAACTCTAGTGCTCAATGCATGTTCTTTATACCTGTGGGACCAATCTCATAATTTATATTTCTACTATTGCAAGGTGAAAGAAAAAATGGAATTTTCAGAGTTTGTATTGTTAAAGAGCGGAGTAGCCACGGAGCTAACTTCTGGAGCAAAACTTAGAAACTGGAGGGCACATGCAAATGTCTGAATACTAAGGGGCTGAGATATTTTTTTTCTTGAATTCAAACTTCAGTCAAATGGCATGACATATGGAAATAACTCCTTCAGGACTGGCTCAGTAGTGCTCTTAAGACCTCTGATTCACCTTCAATTTTAAATACAAAAGCTTCCATCAGTTTTGTAAATATTAAACAAAATAATGGTCTGCACACAAATGTATGGGCAGGTTTTCAGACAGCTTGGGGGAAAAAAAAGTACTGCCTTTGTTGCCACAAAAAAGCACCTTTTGTTGCCTCTGTAAATGTAAACTTTCAAGGGTGGTGGTGAGCTTTGTCATCCAGGGCCAGTAAGCCCTGCATAGACGAGGAAAGATAGCAACCTATGAGACCTGAACTGGGAAACATTCACATTTTGCCAAGGGTCTTGGATCTTTAAAATGAGCTAAACCAAAATCCTAACTGAAAAGTATTTACCTTTGAGCTATTTTTTAGGGGATAAGCTAAAGTCATGGATCTAGCTTGAATTTTTTTTGCTTCCTGACACCTGTGTTTCTTCCCATGCCTATCAGTGCAACAAATAGGGAATAAAAGCTGCCTTATAATTATAGCAAAAGGCACAGCATGGTGAGAAAGGATATTCACACAACTTAATTGAGACACTTTTCCCCAGGTTTTCTACAGCCACTGGAGAGAGTCAGCTTCACGAGGCAACTCAGAGCCCCTAAGTAACCCTCTATATCTGATCACCTCTCTTGGATATGACTCTGAAAAGAACACAAATAGCAGTGAAAAGAGGCTTTCTTTTCAATGAATACAGAGAAAGCAAGAAAGCCAAGGTGTCCTGATGAAAATAGTGGTTTGAATCCCCTCAGTTCTGTTTATGCTTATTCCACAAGACTCTGGCTGACAAAAAAAGCAGGTGCCTCAGCTGGGTCCCCTTTCACCAGCTCCAGGGCCAGAGGTTAATGCTGAAGCCTGTAAAGCACCACAGCTGTGCAATGAGAGCACGAGAGGCAGAACAGGCAGGATGTGATGCTTCACATCACAGCATCCCAGATTCTGTCTCAAACAGCAGATCTTCACAGAAAACATAACCAGAAGAAAGGCAGCACTACCAGTCTGTAACTGCTGCATCTAGAAACTGGTGCTGAAATAAACGTTGTGCTTTGTATTGAGAGGTAGTTTGGCCAACAGAAGTGCTATCCTGTGCCTATTTTAAAGTGTTTTATAATTTTAAAGCATCATAAAGGTCAAAGTTTAATAACTGTGGTGTATAATTCCCTCTACCTTCAGCTCTGCTTCTAGTGTTATTAACTTATCCGCAGTCTACACATAATATGCAGTGCAGCAGTTCGAGCTATGCTCTGCCAAGCTGACAGGATCAGCTTCTCAAGGGATGTCAGGGTAATTCACCCTCCAACTTTACTGAATCCTCTTTGGACCAAAACCTGCTAGTTGAACAAAAGTTGTCACAATGTGTCATCTGCTACAGCATATAAGAGATGTGAGATGTGGCAAACATTTGTAATTGAAAACACACAGCTGATTGCGAGAGGAAGCTGTATTTCAGAAAAGGAATGGGATGGTTCTACATGTATAAATAGCAATTTTTATTTAGTGTTATGCAGCTCCTAAGAATAAAACACTCGATTTTGCTTCCACAGGCAGCAGATTCAGGCTCTAAATTGATTAGGGTGGCCATTTTACTTGTATTACTCTAAGAGCAAAACACAGCCCAAGTCAACATTTCACTGTGGAGGAAGCCACACTCCCACAGCTTTAATACAATCAGTCCCTCAAACTCAATTACAATAACAATTTATACAATTAACTTAGTCTTTTTTTCCTATCTCTGGTTGTTCTCAACTGCATCCATGAGGAGTCTGATCCAAGCCAATGAATGACTATTGGTGGCTTCAATGGTTTTAGATCAACTTGTTTAAATGTTTAAATGAACTTGGACATATTGTTGCTCTAAGAATTGATCACAAATATTTAGCAATAAAAAGCCCAACATTTTAAAGTCATTATGCAGCAAAAGTGATTTTTCATAGAGGACAGAAAAACTTTTGTCTGGCCCACACTTTTGTTTGAGTGAGCAGTAACACATCTTTGCATATTCAAAATCAAAACTCTTCTACAAAAACTCTTATATGAAACAGTGAAATTAATTTCTGCAAATGCTTATACCAGATGTGATTGCTTGACTGTTTGCAGAGTTAATGTGAGAGTGTGAAGTAAATTAATTTAAAAATTAAAATGAATATTCATAGACATTTTTAGTTCACGTTATTCATCCAGCTTTGTTTAACACAGAAGCCAAAGAACAAATGTGCAGAACAAAGAGAGACATGAACATAAACCCAGTTTCCTTTCTTTTGCCCTGATCTTTCTACTTTCTGGGCACAGCCTGTTACTCCCCAGTTCTGGCAGTTAGAACATCCGTATTGAAAAAGAAAACAAATGTGCTTATTTTGCTCATCCCAGAACACAAATGTGGAAAAAAATGTGGCATTTCTTAGCTGTAGAAAACTGTACCAGGGATAACCTCCCTTTCTGTGCTTGAGTCTATCTTCAGAATTAGTATTAATGCCGTGACACCATGCAACAGACATATGGAAGTGTTATTTGTTTCTCATTTACCAAACAGATAAGAATATGGAAATAGTTTCAGTCCATTTGTTTGATGAGCTTCCTAAGCCAGTAATAAACAAATCAATACAATTAGTTTTGGCTCATCATCATTAGAAACCTTCACTACTGGGATACAATTTAATTATACCTCTTGTTCCACAGCAAAGAAAAGCCTTTGAAAATGGACTGCTTTGCCAACGATCGAACCAGGAGGGAGGAGCAAGAGGATACATCAGTGATGGAGCAGTTATTATCTAAGCAGGGTGTACAACATATAAAGCATATTGTGCAATACAATTTCCCTGATTGCAAGTCTAAAATATTCCTGCCATTAAGTGCTTATGAGGAACCCAAAGTGAAATCCAGCTGTAAAACGACTATGTATATGACATGCTTCATGTGAATGTTGCAATTAATATGGCATGCATCAATCACTCTTGGACTTGATTACAAATGCACTAATCCTAATTGATTAATTAAGCTGCAAAGTTACATACCGTAATGTAGGTTAAAAAATCCTCACCATATGTGTGCTAATGTCCCAAAATACATTTTCATTGTGGAGATTAATGCTGATACTTCGCTCTCAGCTGTGCATCAAGGGTCTAACGAGAATGGCTGGACTAAACACAGATATTCCCCAAAGTGGAGACTATTCAGTATGGGAATGCAGTGAACTATAAGATCAGTAAGGGAAATAAACATTCGCAGTCAAATTCATCCACAGTCTGGAATACCTTTGGGAAGAAATGAGGGAAGAGCTGGAATCTAAACCTGACTTCCCTGACAAACTCAAGAATCACAATTCTACTGTGGCAACACCAGCTGCAGAACAGTCCTCACCTTGGAAGGGCTAACAGGAAATCTCAAGGTTTTGGTGCACTGAATGCACAGTGGCAGCTCTCCAGCAGTGCCAATCAAAGCCTCGAGGCTTTAATTGGTACTTGCACATCATCTCTTTGTACCACAGTTGCAGTCACCCTTTTCTAAACCAGGTCTAACAGGCTTGAAAGTGAAGATTACCCCAGAGAGGAGACAGCTGGGGTAGGAGTGTGCCAATCTATGAGGGGAGAGGGGCCCAGATAACTGGTAGCTGGAGATGAAAGAGCTACGCAGGAAAAAACCTTCCAGTGACCTCCCCACTGTTCCCCACCTTAGCAAAGGCCAGGTTTACCAGGCTTTTATTTGCCATGGTTTCAATCCTCCAGGGAAAATACCTTAGCAAAATCTAAGGTGACTTGATGCATAAATAATGCAATTGGGATCACTCAAAGCCCATTACATTCATTGCACATCCAGTGCGAAGCTCACTATTGTATTTATAACAATACATCTTTGGATGACACATTTTAGATTGACTTGTAGGAACTTTTTACACAATCAATAAATGCTATCTCCAAATTAATTGCTTGGATATTTAAAAGTGTATTTCTGCTAGTACCCAGCATCAGACACTGGCAATAAATGCACTCTGCTGTATAATTATTATCCTAATTTTCATCTTATTTTTGAGTGACGCTAAAAGGAAAAAATACCATGTTTTTAAAATACAAGAACTGCTGCATGTGTACTTTGAAAAACTGGGGCATATTTTACATTTCTATATGAAGACTTAAGATGCTAACTTCAGACAGCCTTTTTGAGGTATCTTGCTGCAAACAGACACATAAAAATTACAGTAGGTTGCCTTAGCTGATATTCAAGTTAAGTGTCATAATGACAATGGGAGATGTTGAGATGTAGTCTTTCAAAGTATACAAGGTTGGTTTTCAGTTTCAGCTGGTCTCTAGTGTTATCAGAAAGGACCAAATCATCCTGGAAGGCAGGTATGAAAAGAAAATTATGCCAAGGTTTCCTAGTAATGCCAGATTAACACCACCAATGCAGTATCTCAGCAGTACAGAACCAGAGTGAGCATTTGAAGATTTCTAGAAAATAGTAAGATTTTTTTTTTAAAGCCTCTAATACAGGCTTCTATGTTTTGCTTGGAAAAGTCTGTGAAAAATAATATGGTCTATTTCATGTTTGTTTATAGTTATTTTTGTCTTCAGGATTTGATGTAGTAATGTATTTTTCACTGCATACATGTATGCATTTGCGCTTCCTTAGGTTTAACACTTTAGCTTCTCTTTCATCAGGTTCTTGGACCATGATCCAAAAGTAATGGTCCAGAATCACTTAAACTGTCATCTAAGGACACAGCTATTAAACAGAGCCGAGCTGATAAAAGGAAAGGGTGAAATGTATGGATGGCTGAGTGCTGGAACAAATTTATCAGCCTCTTCTATAATGCATTATTACTAGTAACTGGTGTGGCAGAGTGGAGAGGGCACCATGTTGGGGGGCTACTTAAAGTCCATTTTTCTCTGAGGAAGTTTGCACTGTTCAGATTGAAGTGTTCTCCTTTGCTGAATTGCCTTTGTAACATCTTCCTCAGCCTTACAGGACACGACACTGGCTGCAAGCCAATAAAGCAAATCCTACAAGAGGCTGCAGTTCAAACGAAAGGGACGTGAGCTTGGGGGAAGAAATACACATTTATTTGCATAGTCATGCCTGAAGAGCATGAGGAGCTGAACCTTTGGCACAGTTCAAGGATCTCTCAACAGGACTGTGCCTGCCTCACCCATTGCCTCTGCTGAGAGTCCAGGGGAAAAGCCAGCAGTAACCTTAGCTCAAATGACTCTACAGGGAAAAAGGAAAGTTAATAAAATCTGGGCTGCTGTGTTAAAAATGTAGCTAAACCATTTTCCAGGATGTGTTATCCTCTACAGTACTTTACATAAATACAGGAAAACTTCACCCAAACACATTTTTTCTTTTAATGGCACGATCCTGGGGCTGTGAGATTTCACAATTTTATTTTAAATTTTGCATTATCTACCATTCTTTGAGCCTCACTTTTTGGAATCTCACTTTTTTACTTGATGGTATGTGCCACTTTTGCTGCAACCAAAGAAATTTCCTAGCAATCATGATTTCAAAGAGCAGTTGGAAAACAAACTCAAGAAGCCCAGGAAAAAGAACAAAAATTAACAGATTTCCAGTTTTATTCTTTTCAAATCGCATCACCTCAGCTCCAGCCTTGAATGCCTGTGAGTGATGGCATTAAGACCCTTGGTGACCCCTCTAACAAGCTTCTGCTCCTGGCCCAGAATCTACACAGGGACTCAGAGGAGAAGCTCCCAGCACATGTCAATGCAGATGTGATGAGGAGCACAGGCACCATCTGCAAAAAGACACTTTCTTACAGCACCTGGTGTTTTTTCACAACAGTACTGACTGCACCAAAGAGACAAAGTTCAAAAGGCAAGAAAACCAACACACTCTGGGACTTGAAGGCAAGGCAGCTGACTGAAGCTGTGACCTTGCAAGCCAGTGAAAAAGTACCAGGCTTGTTACTTCATGTCTAGAAATTCCTTCTAAAAAAACAAAAACCCACATGCATTTATTTCAGAGGGCATCCATTCAAAGGACTGCACTCATTTTGTGCTTTTAACTGAATATCTGATTATAAACATGCAAAAAAATATTTGATCCTGTCATCAAGTGAGCAATTTTGTGGGTTTATTGTTTCCTTTAAAACAGATGATAGCTGCAAAGAGAGTAAAACCAGCCTAAAAGCCCTAAATGCACAGAAGTTTACTTATGTTTTTCTATGGTGCATCACTATCTGACAGCTCCACTGGTGAGTCATTCAGATCCACAGTTACAAAGTCCATTAGGATCTTGCAGTGAATTCTATTATCTGATTGTTCTAACATTTCTAACAGGATAAAGTGGCATGGCCACATTCTCTATTTCTAGAATGCAGTTATAATAATAGCCCCGGAACTCCAGCAAGCACTTTGCAATACTCAAGTGCTGTAAAACAACATGAAATCTAACAGTTACATCTTTGGGACCCCTCAAAATTGTTCTGCTTTTCAAGGTTTAGGTAACCTGATCTGGGAAACTGATGCCAATAGGAATCATACACATTCATCTGCAGATTTTTGTTCAAAGAACAGTCTTGTAATTTCAGAATATATTCTTCCATTTTAATTGAAACCAGGATGTTGAAAGCACACTGTAAAACTCAGTGCTTTTCCAGTATCATTATTTCCTTCGAAACTGAGTGGTTTGAGTGGTTGATTGTTATGGAAATGCATGAAAAATGTCAAGAGATTCTGAATTTCAAGTGTTCTGTTCCTGATACCAGATCAGACTGTATTGAAGCATGTAATTAATAGTGTATCTGCCCAATCTACTCAATTACACTGTTTTTAGAAACTAGAATAAATATGTCATATATGTATACACCCAGATGGTTAACCTGCATTAGCTGTAACCCATGACCTATAACTCTGAATATCTTTGTATGCAGTTAGATACTGAAACATACTGCTCCTTCACCAGAGTTTCTTGAATTAATATGATATTAATTCAGCAAGTCACTAAAAAGCATTTGAGATGAGATAAAACAAACAGTAAGAATTTCACCTAATCTAAAAAGTCCAGTAGCAAGGGAAACGTGGTTTTATAATCTTGCCTCAGAAGAGTCTTTCACATAATCACTCAAAATTTTAATTTCTCTGCACAGAATGAAATTCCAAATGTTTTTTGACAGTCATAACTCTTATGCAAACCTATTTCATTTTAGTAGCTGAACATCAATTCATACCATAATGAAAAGCAAAACTTCAAAGTTGTCTCTCTCTCCTCCCTAGCATTTAATACAAATCAATGTACGATTGTGACCACTATCAAACATCTCTCCATGCAGATTATTTTCTTAGTTAGCTGCACACATATAATCAACAATACCAAGATACTAAAATCACTTTGCTGCCTTTTTTCAATTTATCAAGAGTGAGTCTTCCTCAGACCTTCAATCAGCATGTATGTTAGATATTCCTGGCTGAATGTGGATTGATTTGAGCTCATAGTTATATGTAAAATAGCATATATTGTATTTAAGTTTAGTGATCTAAGATAAGCAGTAGAATTTTTGAGTAGGGGTATCACAGATGGCGTGGTATATTTCAATAGGTCTCCTGTTAAAAACTGTAAATTTCACTCAAGCTCAGTAAAACATTTTGCATATGTAAACTGACTCCTAATTGTGTGCTAATGCTTGTAATAGTGCAGCAATCCCATGGATCTTTCTATTTAGTTTGGAAAAGCGCTCTCTACCGTATCATTCATTCTCTTTCTCTCTTGAGGTACACCGAGGTTTAACTGGAGCTCCAGGATACACTGCACACGGTCAGGAATTCATCAACAGCCAGGGAGCCTCTTTGTTACTCCTTTATTCTCTGGGCTTATGGAAAGAGCTGTTAATTCAGCGAGCAGCACCCTTACCTCTGTCCCAGTGCCGCTGGAGCCATCATCCTGATTTCTCCCACACTTGCACTATTCTAAGTCTGCAATAACTCCAGTGACATCATCAGTAAAACGGGTCTTTGTGAAAGGAAAATGAAGCCCTTTATCTTTCTGAGAGTAAGTGTTCTTTTTTACTGTAAAGTAAGTGCTTTTTTTCTGTATTGAAGCTATTAAAAATGTCAGAGTACATTTTGCAAGGCCAGAAACATTTTATTTTTATGATCAAGTTCCAGTTTGAATAATTATAAGAATGAAGCCAGTTAAAAATATGTCTTCAACTAAAAGGGGCAACATTTTCAGGCAAATGTTTTCTTTCCATGCTACATTTTCCCCACTGTGTCAAACACGCATTTGCCCTCTTCTTTCTCTCTTAAATGTCCATATGCTCTTTAGCAAACATTGCATTTCATCCTGGAGGTGACTGCATTACACAGTGGATAAAAGAGACTCTTTTATAAATAGTAAAGTTAATTATTTCTCATTTCTTCATTTCCACCAAGATTAGCTGTTATAAATAAATACATTTACAGTCATCAAATACTACTGTCTAATTTCCCACTAGATTCATTCTCTGCATTTCTTTTTCATAAAATCAGACTCAGCTTTTTTTATAAAAAGAGGTCACATGATTTTTAATTCCACTAGGATTATGTCTTTGGGTCAAAGCATAATTGCCTACAATACACAGAAACAGTGACTTGGAAATGGAGAGACAATATGCTGGACCCGTTTAAAAGACATCTGGTGCCCCAATTCACTGATAGCAATGCTGGAGGGTATTTGTTTTCCCCTGCTATGTGAAAATTCAATTTCCTTTGAACTAGAGTGAAATCGTATTTTTATCGATTAAAGGGAACAAAAAAAAGCAGACAGGTACCAAATTTTGTGGGTATCACACAGAGCATCTCTGGCCTTGCATATGGCATACTACCGCTTTAACTAAAATACTGTTGGTCTTAATTTCTTTAGACAGCAGACAGATCTAGGGAGCCAAGCGTGTATCTGTGGGAAGACCAGTGGAGAAACAATTCCAAATCTTAACATTTAGTTAGCCTCAGGCTCTAACTATTATGCAGTAGAGCAGCTTGGCAGCAAAGGTATATAATCTTTTGTAAGGTAAAAAAGGGTCTCCATTCCCCACCCCGGCACCAGATGGAACTAATGAACTACAATTAATGTAACATTTGCTTCATTCACAGATGAACTAACAGACTGAAAACTACAGGGGATGTATGCTCAGTATTGCTCTGAAAAGGAGGTGCAAACAGAGCTTTTAAATACCAATAGTTGTGTGCTAAGTAACCTCTACAGCCCTCTCATCAGCAATAAATTCTCCTGAGTTGCTGTAGCCACCTGCCAGTCCCTAAACTACCACCAAAAGTCTCTTCTAAATGTCAGTCTTTGCAGTGGTTCCCAGACACACATCTGGCACTGACTGTAGGTGCTTTGCACAATTGACTTTCTGATTCCTCAAGGTTATTCACACGAGGGGAGTAAATGCCTTTTCAATCAGCCATAGAGCAGGTGTGAACAGCTGGAACAATAAAGAACAGCCTGCCAGAGCTGGATGCTCTCCATGCAAGTACCCTACCACTGTGGCAGCACCTGATGATCTGCAAAGATGGGAAGGTGCTGGAGAATCAAGCATCCCCCGGCAGGGTGGGGCAGCTGCCTCCCCTTGGCTGCTACAGCCCAGCACTGGCTCTGCTGGAGAGGGGATGGAGGGTGTGGGGCCCAAGGGGCAGCATCACAAGGATTTACTGCCTTTCCTGAGGCCCCAGCCTGGCCGGCGGGAGCACTCCTGTTAGCAGCTGGAAACATTTGGAATGGTAACATCCAGAACTAAAATCTGCTCACGACCGATGGGAAAGGTAATTTACTCCTGGACAGCAGACACCACAGAAGGTTAGTCACAGAGACACAGGTCTGAACAGGCACTGTAAATACAATCCAGCATCAGCTTAAGATATCTTATTCCTTTGCAAAAAGAGTTTCTCTTCTATCATTTCCTCCAGTGCGTTCATGGCTCTGCCCTTTATCCCTCATCTCATGGGGAAACAGGTAACAACGTCAATTGTTCAGCAGAGTCACACAACAGCCCAAGGGCAACTCCGACCCAGCTGCAGCTCTACACGTCCCAGAGGGTAAGATTACAATGCCAGGAGAGAGTGCCACAGAGAAAGTAAGCTCTGCCCTCACCAATATTGCCAAATTACCAACCTATCGGCATGCTAAAGGCTCACAACGGATGTTCCCAAACAAACACCTCTCACTGCAGACACCTGTAACAAGGAAATGGCATTCCCACAAAAAATTAGCTTTTACCCCTTCTCTTAAAAAATAAAATGAAAATTTAGTGGAAAATAGTCGGTGTCCAAACAATGTTCTAAGAGCTTAGAAGACCAAGTGTTAATGTGCCAATGGGAGGAATGAAATTCATAAGAAGAGGCAGTCAACTAAAACTGCCAACCACACTCACACACTTCAGTCCACAGTTCTGTTGTCTTGACTGTTCCATCTGAGTTTAGTCATACAGAACTAGAACAAAGCAATTTCAGCCTTTTCTAAACTCAATTTTTGCACTGGAAGGATTCCAGATAACTTTGGACAGTAACCTCACTGCAGTGAGAAATGTCAAGATTTTTCTGTATGAAAGAGAACTCTAATATACCTTGGATGGTTGTAGGACTTCTGTGTAGCAATTAAAAGCTTCCCAGTATTGTTCACTATAACTGGAACTATGAAAAAATACTTCACAGCTATTCCAACACTTGTTATCTGGCAAAACTTCTTTTTTTTTTGGTAGCTCTCTCACTTATTTTTCCCTGTTACCTTTTACCTCTGACCCGGGGTGGAATTTAATTTCAGAACTAGTTTTATGTTGCTAGAAACAAGAAATTCTTAAGAAACAGGATGGCAACGAGACTGAAAAGAGCATTTGAACTTTCTGCTGTGTTAAGAACAAACCACCTCTCTCATGTCTTTACCAAAACCTTGAACTAAGTACAACAGCAAATACTTGTTAGATGACAGATATTTAACCACTATCTACCTCATCCTCCTTTGCTAACCAAGAGCTAAATGTCTAGGTGACTCATCTAGACCATTTTTAGTGAACTGAGAAGGGGTGGAAAATTTGCTTCACCCATCTTAAGATGACTCTTTCAGAAAAATACCTTTTAGAGATGCTTACTGAAAACTGCCTGAAGGGAGGTGAGTAAACTCTAAACCAAACAGTATCCTCCACACTTCGAAAGTGACCCACTGAAAGTCTACCTGCATTAGAGATTTTTCATCTCAGACTTATGTCACTTCAATAAACTTCTCCAGATTTTATATTTAATGTGTTAAGAATTCAAATTCAATAGTTTGCTATGTTTAATGCAAGCCTTTGTTTTTCATTGGCTCTTATCTGCAGTAGCTGTTGCCTTTTACATTAGCATTCTGTGTCAAGAAGTTGCACCCTGTGACATTAAGGGTCTAAAAGTTTTATGACTGTATTCTGTAGCATTAAAATCAGAGAACCCAAATCAATGCTACAGATCACAGAATTCTTCATTGGGAGTTTCTCACCATTAAAAAAACATGTCCTATGATCTATGTTGTAAATACACACTCAATCAATTTTTAAAACTTATATTACTCTGAGTGTGTAGTGATGGTAATGGGAATGGCAAGGATGTCATGAGATATTCCTGCCCAAATGCCTCCCCTGAGTGGAAGATGTTTTATTGAACTGATATGTGAAACTATCAAGACAGTCATTACAAATACAGATACACGCAGTTTGTTAGTTACAGCCAGACTTTTGTAGAACTGATGACTAAATTTTTCACCACTAAAAATGTTAAAAACTGATTCTGGAAAGCCAGTACTTCTATAATCCATAATGGTCCAGATAACACGGTAAGATACAACTTATCTTTATATAATCTTCCACACAGTGGCTTATAAATACATTTCCCTTTGATAGATAAGGTAATGGTTCAGCAGAATTCTAACCTTCTGAAAATTTATTCAAACAATAATGAAGATCTGGCTGTTCTATTAGCCTTGATATTACATGTGATTACAGGTGATTTTTTTTTAGAATCAGATGAGAAAGCAGAAAAGAAACCCCAGCCCATAAGGCAGTCTGAATGAAAACACACCATATCATTTTGAATTCTCCTCTTCTGTTGCCAGGCACAGACATGTAAGAAATGAAAGCATGTGTGAAATACAGGATGGGAATGGCTGCTGATCCAACTCTTTGGCATGCAAAGGGCGCGAAACAAAGAAGTGGAAAAAGGTCTAAAGTTTCTGCTTGCACATGCAGCCTGCTCGGTACTGCTGCCCAGTGCTAGGCTGATATAACTTCCTAAACTGTAACATTTTAAGGTAATGTGGAGTTCAATTGTACTTTAAGTGGAGAGGGCTCCTCTAGGAATTAGAAGAATCAATTACTGCAGATTAGGTACAGCAGATATAACTTTTGTGTGAACCTTTAATTTGAAACCAATAGGCTCGGTCCTCAGTAGAAAAGCATGCACTTAGTAACTCTGACTTTAGACAGTATTTTCTCAGAAAAATTTTCACTGAGATTCTCTATCACATTGCTTTCCTACCCACTCCTTTCTTTTAGTTACTACTACGACCATGTTAAAATTCTAAGTCACCTGCAACACCAGCAATCATGTAGAACTTCATAATCAGGTTTAGGAAAAGCAGCACAAGAAATTTATACAAATGTTACCAGAAAAGCTCTGCTTCTTCAACTAATGTAAGCATCCTACAGTAGTGTTTCTGGTTCTGCTTTCAGAAGGAAATGGGAATTTCAGATACTTCGGTTGGAAAAAATATCAAGACACCTAAATTACACAGGGAACTGTTTCATTTTCGGATGTAATACAGGCTATTTGGTCAGGGAGGTGCTTTGGAAAATGTTTTTGTCCCTCTATTTGTGTCATGTCCATTGAAAATAAATAGTAGTTATTGATGAACAAGAAATGTAAACAGGAATAAAACACTGGCAAAACTTAGCTGCCAGCTCTCAAATTTCCTAGAATGAATTGAAACATGTTTCTCACTTAGAAGAGTGTTCCTGATGCAGCATCCCATGTATCAATCCTCTCTGTGAACAAAAGAGCAACGCAACCTCTGACCTCCTGCCTTTGGTGGGGGATGTGAATGTTGAAAAACAGATTAGAGATCTGCTGTTCAGGCCAGGCTTGGATTTACAGGGATTTGGTGGCAGTGAGAAGAGGGGAAGAAAGTGGTAATGGCTGGTGGAGAAAGCTGTAACACTGCTCAGTTCACAGTGCAGGTGAAGAGAAATCTGCAGCAAACAGCAAGAACGGCTTTTCTGCCTTTTTTTAAAACCAAATGTTTGCATCAGGTTCTACTAATGCCATCTGGACACCACCACAAAGGCTGCCGAGCTTACAGCTCACCAGGCTGAGCAAGAAGAATAGCAGCATGTTGTGGATTATTTACCTGGGCATTTACACAGCTAATTTTTTTCCTTTCATGCTATAAGATCACTCATAGCAGCTCGGAAATGTCTAATGAAAAGAGAAGTAGTGTATCTGATTCCAGTCATGCTGTTCTAAGAGAATTAATCGGAGTCGTCATTACCTTAAACACTTCCATTCAGAGCGGGTTTTATGATGAGCTCAAGAAAAGTAAATGCTGTTTCAAACAGCTACCTCTATATATTAAATCAAATAAATGAATGATAAAGTGCTGGCACTTTTTGGCTGTAATCCTGTTATTGCTTAGAGTCATTTCTAATGCAAATGAAGAATGATATAGCAGAGCTATTTAGCAATTTTCTTTGATGGGCAATGTTAACTGCTGAGAAGTGGCAGGAAAGCAACTGCTTGAATATGGAGTGTTCCAACATGTGTTGTAATATTCCTCCCCAAATCTAATGATCACCCCTCTCTCTTGCAAAGTGTTACCTTTAAAGAAAGCTCTGCTGAGCAACACAAGCCTTTCTTTGCACAGAGGCCAAGACACAAGAGCTGGGTCTGATCATACAAAATTGTAGGAAACAAAGAATTTCTAGTGAATTCTTTTAAGAAATCCCAGTTCTTTCTTTCTGCCTATAAAAACGCACTTGGTCATCACTTGTCACCCAGGACTCCCTCCCAGTTAAGCATGAACTTGCACAGATAAGAATAAACACTCGTGCCTTCTGAATGTCAGGGCAGCACATCAGGCGCAACTGGGAACCCTACTGAAGGGTACTTTCAGCTCTGCCACAGACTTGCAGGATGATGCCTCTGTGCAACTTGACAAATGACTCCCTGCATGAGTTTTACAATCAAGAAAATGGGAAAATTAAAGCTGATTTACCATCCTGCAGTGCTTTAAGGTCTGTGGATGATATGCACCATGAAATGCTAAATAATATTAATGAAACCTAACATTGACTTCAGTCTTTAGAAGAAAGGTGGGCTTGGGAACTGTCCCTCTACTTAATAAAGCAATACATAGGGCCAGTAGGAGGCTGTCATCAAGTAAGAGCATACATACCAAATGTGGTAGATTATATGTCTGCTGTAAATTCAAGCATAGAAAACTTCTTCAGACACTGCAAACTATCTGGACAATGTGAAATGGTACACAAACATCAGCTTTAAAATGGAATAGCATGTTCTCTCTTCAGGATATATATGGGGAAACAATAAGCCACATCTAACCTCAATTTCTTGGGCTTCTTTGATGTCTGTGTCATAAATGTGAGATGTGGCACTGACTGGAAACCCCAAGCTACCAGGATGCAACTCTGCTGGCTGCAGCCCAGATTCCAGGCGCTCAGACCCAGCAACACAACCTCAGGAGTGATGTGCCATAGACAGGGGGCAAGAAGGAAAGACCAGAGACCCCATCTGCATAGTCACCCCAGCACGCTGAACACCCACCCTGACTGCACTGCCACACTGCAGGTGGGGTCCTCTGGAGAGTGTCCCTGGGGGCACTCAGAGACACCCAAATGTACCCTCCCCAGCCCCCAGCACACACTGCTACACATCTGGGGGGAAAGTATTTATACTGCAGTGTCCTAGGGAAATATGGGACATTCTGAAGTGAATGAAAACATCAATAAAACCATTTCCACTAGGATAAAAGGTGTGGAAAACTGGGCAGACCTTGCTGAAGAAAATGGCCAAGAAAAAAAACAACTCAGAAAGATGTTTTCCAGACAGGCTGAGCAGGCTTGAAGGATGCTAACCAGCATTTTTGCAGCACTACATTTTTGCTCAGACTCTTCCTTCTGAAGGATGACTTCGGAAATGGAGAAGCAGACCTTGCTGAGATCCATATGTTGCAGTGAGAAGAGCTGTAACTGAGTGTTTTCCACAAGACTGGGCAAGGCAATCCGTCCTCAAAGGGCATATTTACAGGAAATCATCAAAGATAAATTTGTGGTTTCCATGTTCCTGATTGGAGCAGATGATTGCTATTGCAGGTCCTCAGGTTTCCTGCTGTTTTCAATACTTTGCACTTTAAACTGTCTTACAACTGACTTTGGTCTTTTTTTTATTTATTAAAAAACACTTCCATTTAACAAGGTGATGCTTTCACAGCCCTTTGAAGATGTAAAGCACTGCAAATTTAGAAACTGTTCTTAATAATCACTTGGACAAATGGATCCAGAAAATTGCGTATTGATGGAAGGAGTTTATGTTCTTTGCAGTCAAATATTTCCTCACTCGTTTCATGCAAAATTGCTTGGCCAAACAGATTTTCCCAAGGCTCTCTCAATAATGAATGTAACTTTCTTTTCTTTCTGGCTCTTCTCCGAACCCATCAGGAAAGGGTAAAGTATAATGACAAAGGTCTGTTACCTCCTGTAACCCTCTGGGACTGTTTTCTCTAATGTGATTGTTTGAAAATCAGCAGTTTTCTGCCAGGAAATAAAATAAGCCACTTTCCTTCCAAGTAACGCTGAAAAAATCTGAATGCCATGGAGCCTGCTCACTCATGCATCATTAATTTTTAAAAGAATCAATTTTTTAATCTTTCAATTATGGTTTATTATAATGATAATAATCACTGTGAAATCAAGTTTTTTCCACTGCTACTGCTGGTGGCTGTCATCAAACCACTTTCAGCAATGCTGAAAACACCTGGACTAATAAACCAGGCATAATTTATTTATACTTTAGTTTTATTTATTTAGAAATGCATTAAGCATCAATTCCCTTAGCAGTTGGTGATGTTACAAAAACTAAAGGCAAATAAATTAAAATGGTAGACCTAAAAGTCACTGCCAGGCTGGCTATCTTGTACTGTTACAATAGAAAAACGCTTACAGAAAGCAAGCACATGCACTCTGCTCACTGCCAGCACATGGATTGAGTCTGTGTGAACACTCCTGTGCTGGGAGCCCACAGAAAGGCTGCCCAGCCCCAGATCCCTTTGCTTTTCACTTGGAGATCACACTGTGCTGGATGATTGGCACACTTGAGAGCTGATGTGAAGCAGTTGTGAAAGCTTCTATATTCACATACATAAAAATTGCCTTATAACAGCTTCAAGTCTTAATCAATGTTCACATATACAGAGCTACACACCTATGTGACAGGGAACATGCACTGTTCATACAGCAGGTCAGGCCAGGGCTTCGCATTTAACAGCAGGAGCACAATGGGTTTATATTATGTTCACATTTTACAATAAAAAGTGTACAGAAAAATCACTTGGTTTCTGATCAAAATCAGAGTTCCCTGCTGTTTTAATTCCTGTAACCAACAATCATCAATAAATAATCACGCACAGCTTCTATGCCCCACTGTGATATTTTGTTTTTGTTTTAAGAACTGGATGTACTGAGTCGAGATCTGCAGTTCCGGACCTGCAGACTTTCAGGTGTTCTGCACCAGGATTCAAGTGAATAAGGAAGCACAAGGGCAAAGGCAAGGGCACAGAGGAAAAAGCTGCTCTTCATCAGATACCTTGCAGGTCTGTGAGCTGTTTTAAAAGAGACTGTATTGAAAACAGGAAGCATGTTCGAGGCAATATGTTTCACAATAAAAGAAAGAAAGGCTGAAAGAAGACAGCTATATAGATGACATAGTTACAAACAATGAGGCAGGAAATAAAAGAGGAATAAATGTCCAAACTATCCATAGAAAATATCAGAGAAGGAAAAAATTATTTCAAGAAAAGCAAGGAATATGTAATATAGAAACAAGTATCCCACTGGGAAGGGTGTGGCCAGCAGGTTGAGGGAAGTGATCCTTCCCCTCTGCTTAGCCCCGGTGAGGCCATAGCTGGATCCTGTGTCCAGTTTTGGGCTCCTCAGGATAAGAAAGACAAGGAGCTCTTGGAGAAGGTCCAGCAGAGACCACAAAGAGGATGAGGGGTCTGGAGCATCTCTCTTGTGAGGAGAGACTGTGGGAGCTGGGCCCGTTTAGTCTGGACAAGAGAAGACTGAGAGGGGATCTCATAATGCATATAAATATCCCAAAGGTGGGTGACAGAGGACGGTACCAGACTCTTTTCAGTGCAGCCCAGCAAGAGGACAGAGGAAGGAGCAATGGCCATAAACTAGGACAAAAGAAGTTTCATGTTAACACGAGGAAGGACTTCTTTCCGCTGAGGGTGGCAGAGCACTGGAACAGCTGCCCAGGGAAGCCCTGGAGTCTCCATCACTGGAGACATTCCAAACGCGTCTGGGCGCGTTGCTGTATAACCTGCTCTGGTGACCCTGCCTGGGCAAGGGGCTTGGACTGGATGATCTCCAGAGATCCCCTCCAACGCTAACAATTCTGTGATTCTGTGATCAGAGAAAGTGTTGGAGAAGCACAGAGAAGAAAGAGTTTGTGACCAAAACACATTGAACACAGTGAACAACATTAAAGCTTGTGATCTGAGTTAGCTAATCCAAATGGAAGAGTCTGAGATAGGTGTAAGAGAAGGCTTGAAAGTTGAAATGCTTCAGGAATTACTTGGGACCAGGCCTCAAGAGTGACAGACAATGTGTGCCTTAGTATGTACTGGGCTGTCCTGGCATGCAGACAGTAACCAGGCTCTGAACACCCTAAAACCGTGTACACCGTGGCTCACAAACTCAACCCACCATTTAGCTGACTGGAACATAAATTAATTAAATATCACGCAATTAGACCAAAGACATTTTCTGTTGTTGTAATTTCGTATAATACCTGGTAAAATCAATACAATTATACTTTCAATGTCTAGTTCATTCGTAACTGCTTAATTCATATCTCTTAATTCTGTTTTAGAGTGAAATGGATTAGATTACATAACTCTCACCTCCATGACATTGGCATTTAAAGGTAACATTCAAATAAATCATTACATTTTAAAAATATGCAAAATATTGAAAAGTGGAGGACAATCTTGCTGCATCTTTAAAAATCAGAGTAGAATGATCTGTATATAAAAACACTGAAATGTCTTAATTCTAATTAGTCTTCTTGCCATTAAGATGATTTGGGAGCTCTATCTATGCATTCCTGAACTAAATACTCTTCACCCAGAGCCTAGTATCCCAAAATACAAAATGAGAGATTTCTCTATCCATGCCAAAGCCCTGTTTCGCTATTTGCTCTTGCATGTTCCAGCCCCGGATACAACAGAAAAGGAACTTGCTCACCTGCCTGACAATGCCTTGTAGACAATACTGAATCAAAATTGCCCCAGATGGTAGGTAATGTACCTGTCTGGCATTTCTCATTCACCCAAAGAGACAGTATCCTACCGACTGACTTAATATTAAGCTGCCTTCATTTTTCTAAGACTTCAAACCTGTACAAACTAAATTTATTTTAAAATTTATTTTCAGCGCAGTCATGTTGCAAATTTGACTCCCTCTCATAACTTAGTTTCAAAAATGTTCTTTGTCAAGACTATGTGTACCATTTGATAAAAAAGAACATGCAGCCATTGGTCTTAAAACAATTGTAATTTGAAGCTCATAGAGAGCGGACACAGACTTTACTGAGGCATGCCAATCTACAATTCTGTGCAAAATGTTCTCTTTATGGGAAGAGCAAAAGTTTTGTAAAATGTAATTAGATATAATCTTTCCTGTTTTCATTAGCTATTAACTTTATGCAAAGATAAACTAAAGCATAATGAGTCCTTCCATTATCATGTAATTGTTATTTTAATGGTTGTATTACAAGCAATAGAATTCTATACATCCACCTCTCATATTAGTGGGCAATTATTTTGAAACTTCATATTATAATGCACCCACAAAGACCAATGTATTAATGCCACTGTTTTAGCATAATGATGGTTTTGAAATCAGTAGCCTCAAGGAAAAATGTAAAGTAATAATGAAGCAAATGTTTACATTACACGCCAGTCTCAGGCTTTGAATGCAGACTGAAGAAGTTTAAGGAAAACATGTGGAACTTCTCTTGCTTTTGCTGGCCTGAAATTGGTCAAATTTATATGCTACCAGTGGTTACTATTTCAAAAACTACCAAGTGATCCAAAATTAGGAGCTTGGAAGGGAAACTGGAATAAGCCTTCCCTCAATGTATCATTTCCAAGTACCAACCTAAACCATATCCAGAAACAGTGCCTGAAATCCTACGTTTCCTTCCCACTGATAAATCCTGAGCTGGCTTCAGCTGCTCCTCCTTTCAGTGCCTTCCTTCTAACCAAGCAAAGCAGTGTAGCTTGGCAGAACTGATTAGACAGATCTAAGCAGTACATAAAGCTTGAGGATACCCTGGGGATGTCCTCTGTAAAGTTAAATGAAGTTTCATATCCAAGAGGCACTCTATGAGCAAGAGTCAAAATATCTCCAGGAATGTGAAGGCTCTGGGGTATCACTGCAGCTGAGAGTCCCTGGCACATTCTGTACAGTGAAGCTGAAATCCAACTCTCCCCAACACTGTGCATTTTTGGAGGGGGAGGTAAAGGCAATTTAAGACCATGAAATTAGCCCCAGGGAGTTAAGGACCACTGCTTGCTTCTACACGAAAAATATTTCACCACTTATATAAAATCAGAGCAGCACAAACAGACTGAGCAAAAATCCACAAGCACTGAGCTCTGGCAAAGACACAATCCTCCCTTGATAAAAGAAAAGGCTACTCATGACAAACACTAGTCACATTTCCTAAAGGACTAGAAAGGTGTGCAAAGAATCCTGAAATTCATGGACAGAGAATATTGACAATATATGAAATAATACTTGAAAAAAATGAAACTAAAAATCTTCTTTTAGAGGAATACTGCTTTGCACATACTCCTCAGATTGTTTTCTTTTCCTAATATTTTGATTGATTGTAAAATGTCAAGAGACTGCTGCTAATTTCATATATAGAAGGAAATGCTGTAACATTGCCCTGTTTGGCTGAAAACAGGTGAGCAGCAGAAATTTGTTCCATACCACATTTCCAGACCATTCCAACCCAAATCAGGACTATATGAGATTGAAATGCCTTCACAGTAAGCATGCAACACTCAAAAAGTCCTATGGGCATGAATTTCTGCACAGAAATAGCTTCTGATTTCCCCTAGTGTCCTTTTCTCTCAGAAAAGTCAAGTTATAAAAAGGGGACAAAAATCCTTTGCCTCACAAAGGCATTTTGGGACTTCAGTGATACCTGCAACATTTTTGAGAGAGGCTCTCATTGAAAATGTTTAGGACACTTTTTGGAGACAGCAGAACTAGAAAATCTAATGAATTTATTCAAGGAAAATTCTGAAACATATGGAGAGCAAACTGAACACAGAGTACATATTTCTGACATTTATCTTTGTTTTTATTGTTAAGATAAAAGCATGCTGTTTGTTTTTTAGAATGTCATCTGCTAACTCTTTCCTTTCTCTGACTTTTTCTACACTAGTGGCATCATCTGCAGCAATTTTTAAAGCTTTGCAGAAAATCCTGTACTTTGAAACTTTTAATGAATCATGTAGAGAAGGTTATTAGACAGGGAGTTTATGGTTCCTTTCTGTAACCTGTAGGACTAGAGCAGAGAGGATATGCATGCTGGAATGACTTGATTTTAAAAATAAAAACATAGAAAAAGAAGTCTCCAAATCTAAGGATGAGATACCAACAAGAAACTTGTAAAGGACAAATATGAGCAGTTTAAAACCTTTTCCTCTACTGCAATTGCATGTTTACTGAATTCTAATGCACCAGATAGGGCTGCTCAGGATCTGAGATGAGTAATGTCTCTGGTTAGTGGTCTCAGCTGTACTGAGTGCTCCCACAATCAGACATTGCTTACAAAATCTTGAAAATAGAACAGATGAATCTTTGAACATTTGTATAAAAAATTATTTCCCTCCATGCACAAAATAAGCCCCATGCTGGTCAATATCTGAGACTTCACACAAACTGTTTGAAGACATAAGATTGAAGATTCATAATAAATTCCCACTGTTATGTTTTTCCAGACTGTTGAAAGTTCCAAAACCTGCTGAAGATGTGAATCTCTGAGAAAAATGGTACATACTGCTCTTGTGCATGTTACTCTTCAAATGAAGAGTTGCCTCATGGTTAAAAGCTCAGAGAAGTTGATTATCACAGGTACTGTGTAGCAGTGATTGTTTTCCAAACTCAGGTTGTAGCATATCCCAATAGCACATCAGGTTCCCTGAGAAGCATTGCTATGAATCCTTAGGCACCTTTAAAGGCATGTGCTATAGATCCATACATCTGAACAGTTTCATTGTTCTGAAATTACAGCCTACATCCTTATGTGAGATAACAGACACAGAAATAAAAAAAAACATAGAACATCTGCTTTGTTTTCATCTGGGTAAAAATACATATTGAAGATGTGCACAAGCAAGCACCTAGTTAACAATGAGTTCTAAATTAACATAATGAGTTACAAAAATTCCCATTTCCCCTTAGTTTTCCTCCTACCTATGCCTATGAGGTGTCACACAGGCTTGATTTCTTACAAACTAGATTTTCTATTCATAACTTGTTTATTAATCTTTCTACATTTTAAGATAAAATACTCAAACATAAGTTCAGGCCAAACTTTTTCTACTTTTAATCAGATTTTCTTTTGCTTTGTTGTTTACTTGTGCAAAGCTTTGACATGACAATCTTTTCTAAATATCATTCAGTGAGATATGTATGAGTTCTCATACACATTTTCTTATAAAAGTAGTTTCTAATAAATTTGACTAGCTAGTGAGTGGACAGATGTACAGAAACTCTTCTCTATCCAAAGCAAGAAATTATTGTAGTTTCTTATTCCCTGTCTCCTAAAGTTGCTATCCTCACTTGAGCAGTTCTATACACAGTTCTGTACAGTGGCTCTGTAGCTCAAACCTCCCCATGCATCTCATGCAGTTTGATTGCAGTATTTTTTTTTCACTTAGCACTGTAAATTCAGCTTAGAGCTCTTTAGGGAGCTTCCATTAGAAACCCCACAGTTACCAGGTATCACACTTAAGCAATAGCAACATTACATTTATCTTCTGTTTAATGTCTCTTAGAATAGAATTGCTTTGTGACAACTGGTAGTAAGTATAGACTTCAGTGGCAGTCACTCTGTGTTTTTCAAGACAATTACTTCACCTGGCAGCAAGGCTAAATTTTAAAAAATAGATTAATTTATCTTTTTTTTAATTTTTAAATTTTTAAAAAATTATTTCTATTCCTTCAGAATTTTAAGCTTCTTTAGGAATATCAAGGTCTATTTTACACTCTGTCATCTGCAAAGTGAATAACATCAAACTATGGAAGATGAACACCAAAGGCTTCATTCAAAATCTATGCTTCTGCTTATTTTTCTCTCCAATACTTTTTTCTTTTGCAACCATAAAATATCCTCCCCACCAGCAGCAAAACTGGAAGCCCTGCAATCCAGGATGGTACCACGATTGCCAGCATGAGTCACTGACCTACATCATCCTTTCCAAAGGTGGATGTTCATGGGACGTGAGAATCACAGAATCACAGGACATGCTGAGCTGGAAGGGATCCTCAAGGATCAGCTGCAGAATCCCATCCATATGCACAGCTCCTTCTAAGAGGTACCAGCAATTCTCTCATAACAATAAATGCTGCAGATATTTAAAGCACAGGATGAAAAAGGTGTGCATGTAAGTAGGGCTACACCAAACACTGTATAAAGATTTAACATAACAGTTCATCAGGAGCAGAAAACACATCCAGTGGCACTTAAAGAAGATGTGATAAATTAGAAGAAATAGATGGATAAATTCAAAGAACATGTGAAAATGCACAATGATAGAGTAGATCCTGATTATATATTCCTTGTTTTTAATCATTAATTAAAAAGAAACAACTCCATGGCTATAGTCAGCAACCGCTGCAGAATCAATAGGTCTCTAAGCTCACACCAATCTATATGCAGCCACATCTTTATCACAAAATAATAGCTAATATTGATATTTTTTAATAAAGTTTCACTTTACTGTCTAATTAGTGTAATGTAGTAGGAGCTGTGTTTCTTAACAGAAGTGCTGGTTCTTTGAGCAGCATTTACTGGCATGTTAATAAAGAATGGACTTCTTCTATTGAGTTCCATCTGCCTAATAGAGAAAAGTGTTCATCTTAATTAGGAAAATCTTCATAAAGAATATAAATGCAGTTACTAATGGGCTGCAGGGAATAAATGTAGAACACTCAGGAACAACTGATGTTTTACTAGGAAATGGAAGAGTGGATATAAACCCCCAAACAGTTGTTAACCATCTGGTGATTGACCACAAAAAGCAATAGATGCTGAGGTCTTAAGTGTTTTATAATGAAAAATCTATTTATTTCATTAAGGTTTCATGCTTTAGACCCTTGTTTTTTCAGGTAATAAAGCAGTCTTGACTGACAATGAAACTATTTAAACCCTTTATGAATTAAGATGGACAAATCCATTAGCATTTTTTGAAGGAATTACTTTATAAAAAGAAAGAATGGAAGTCCCAAGCAATAGTTCAAAAAAGATCCACTGCCAAGTACTTGAAAAACGGTCACTATATCAAACATGTATTTTTGGCATTGCTGAGATGCTCATGTGCAGTTGAGAACTTTTTGCTGACTTTATTGGTGCAGCAGCAGATATTACATCATTACATGCTATAGTCATTGCAAGACTATAGCAAAATGTAAACTACAATTAATCTTTGTCCTTAAAAATGTTCCAACAGGCATTATACATTTCCTCTGTCAGTCTGAATCAGTTTCTTCCTAAAGTTCTGTAATTTAAAGACATTGATATTCCCTAACTTCGCTCATTTTCTATTCAAAATGAAATGAACTTTTACTCATCTTCCAGAAATTGTATTTTGTTTTTTTAGAAAAATCACATTAATACAAAGCACTGATGGGACTTACTTCCCAAGTGCCAAAATTTAACCCTCTAAGCCACACTCAGTGTCAATGTTCACAGCTTCCCTAGGAAAAACTGCTTTCTGCAAATTTTAAGCAACACTAGCCAGTCTTTTATACTTCCTCTGAATAGCTTTGATAAAGAAACCAATATATATATGAAAGCAAGTTCAGAAATGAAAATATCATTACTATAGTATTTCATTCAAGCCAACAACCAGAAACATGGCATAAAACCCTGATATTCTGGACACTGACAGCTTTACTACCTCAATTCACAGAGAATATCACCAAACAATAGAACTTGCAGCTACTTGAACCTCAGAGAATGTAATTTCATTTATTCATTTCACTGACATTTTTACTAGACTATAGCTTTATGCAGAATAGTCAGACACATGAAAAACCACATATTAGCTGAGGTGAAGCTGTGATGACTACAGTTGTCTTAACAGTGTCAATCCAAACTCTAGATGAATGTAATTTGTTAGCTCTAAATGACAGAGATATAATATAGATCTCATATATCACTAAAGTAATAAATAATTAGCAAGCAGAAGTGAATAAAATGGCAGCTTGAACACAATCCCAAATTTTGAATCTTGATGCAGAAATCAGCAATCAGAATGATACATCTTTCTGCTGTGAATGATAAAACAGCTTTCTCACAGCCTAACACATAGCACCATCTGGCATGAACTGAGGAAACTGAGAACTTCTGGAAGAGAAGCACAAAAGCAATTTCATTTCTTAAGAATTGTCCAAGATATTGACAGAAGTCTTGCAGAAACAGTCATTTGACTGCAAATGTGGCTCAGTAAACCCGCCTCCTGAAGACATGTGTGTGTAGCTAATAATCTTAGATGTTGAATTGAACTGATTGGATATGGGATGGGCACTGTCAGAATTAAGACAGGGTATGTGCAAAGTCCTCTGTCTACCAAACTGGCTGGGTGTCAGAACATCATTTCACATCTCTTACTGGGAATTTTAGGAGCTCAGGATTCATTTCTTCAGCAGAGCTCAGCAGGCTCTTTTCAGCAGTTACTCACAAAAGGAGTGACTACAAACACCCAGTTAAGCTGTTCTTTGAGCAGTACCAGCACAGCAGCACTGGCTGTGTGCTGGGGCTGCATGCCTCACGTGTGCAGTGGGACAGGAGGGCTCTGAGCCCACTGCCAACCCGAGGGGGGGTGTGGAGCTGGCCCCTCACAGGCACTGCTCAGAGTGCAGTGCTCAGGGGTTAGCCCAAGATCCTTGCACTACAAACACAAATGGAGCCTGCAGTCCAGAAAACACTAGGCTGCTCCGCTGATATCAGCACAGATTTATTTTAGCATTGCTTGTGGAAAATGCCTTTTAATGCAGACTGTTTTCTAAATGATCCTTAAAAGACACTCCTTTCTTTCTCATCACCTGCACCTAAGGCAAGAACATCCAGTAGCATTGATCTATTTTCTGCTAGTTTTCATTAATTTTACCCTCCCTAAGGGTGGTAAAGCTTTGGTGCCAGCTAATTAAAACCTATTTAGGGATGCTCAGTGCACTTTATCAGACCAGAATTAGCTTTGCTGCTTTAATGAAGACTACTGTTTTCCCTGTTATTACCAATTAAATGTTATTATATCATATTGCATTATATTTGTATTGCATGGCAAAGATATAGATGACTTTAGAACCACTTATCTGGATTGAGGTACATACAAAGATGCCACATTTAGTAATTATCTAATATTTCTTTAAATCCTTTCTCTTGAGTCAATATATATAATACACCAGCACATTAGTGAAGTACTGGAAGAAGCTGCCAGCTTTATGCTCCCTCTAGGGAAGTACCAAGTAAAAAGCATTAATGAAAAATTGTGAATGTCTGGTAATGAATATTATTTATGTACAACAATTATTCAAAGTGGATGAGCATTCACCACCTTGAACTCAACTGCTTCACTAACAAAGACTCTCAGAAAGAACATATGTTTCCCAGATTCTTAACACTCATGCAAGGTTAATTACTCAGTGTGGATAGCCCATATCAGAGGGTATTTTGTACTGCTGTAGAACTCAAAAATGCATTACAAAATAACAAACACTGTTTGTTGGAAGTTTAGAGGCAATTCTTGTTTCTTCTATGCATCAGTAATAAATCTTTTTTCAATAGCAAAGCTGTGGGTTTTGAACCTGCACCCAGTGAAGTCAGGGATAAAACGTCCATGTCAGCACTGCAGGACCAGAAATTTTCTCCAGCAGAGAAGTGACTGCAGCCCATACCTGTTAGCTGTTTCTCACCACATCCTTTAAAAACTCGAGCACCACAAGGATGAAACTGCTGAAAAGTCCCACTAATTACCTAAAAAGATTGTACATCAAAGAGTAGAAACAGAAAACTCATTAAAGGCTCGACAGACTGGAAATCTGTTGCAATCTTACTATGCGTTAGTAGCATACCCTGTACAGAAAGACAGTACTTTAGAATTAAACTAAAATAGACGTAGTTGCAATCCAATCATTACATTTTAAAATATGAGTTGAAATTGGTTTCCTTCCAGAATTTTTGCTGGAAACATGTCGAACCAGACCTCTGTTCAATCTAATATTCCATGCAAGGGTTGATGTTTCTCTGAGGAACTGAAGGAATATTTGGCTGAGGAACCTGAGTCTGTCTCAGCCTCGTAATAGCCTCGCACAATGTGTGAAAGTATTTTCATCATCCACAAACCTCCTGTGCTCTCCATTTACTGCTTCCACAAATGCCACATACCTCTAACAGTCTCATGACCCTCCCTAGAAACAGAAGACAGGTCCTGCAAATTGAAGATGCTGCAGAAAATGAAACAGTTTCCAAACTGAAATCCCCGATTAGTAGGGAACTGCAAGATGTTTCCTTGAGATACAGAAGGTGTTGGCTGGTGATGCATCAATCATTTCCCTTGTTTCTGGCTGACAAAAGTACTAAATGATGTTAAAAACATCACTAAGTATTTGATATGGAAAAATAGGACTAAAAATAAAAGTTGCAGTGGATACAAGGATGTTAGCTGGTTGCCACTGTGAGAAGTGGTGGGTTTTTCCCTTGGTGTTGAAGGGACACACATGTACAAAAAACGTGATGGGTTGTGAGATGGGCTTGTAAAAATTTATTGCTGTTTATTGCTGTTCCAATGTGAAGCTTGAAAGAACATGGGCCACTCTGACATTAGGTTGCTTAAGAACTTTGTTATAAGCACTAAGAGAAATTCAATCTGCTTTTGACATGAAAAGAAGCATTTGTATTGTGTTAATTGCGTAACTATAAAAACTTGATATGTGTTAATTTGTTGAAGAGGAATGGATTAGGCTGGAGAGAAGGATACTTTGACATTGAATGACAACTTTTTTTTTAATAGGAAAAAGAGGAGATTTTTTTCAAGGTCTATTCTCACAATGAGGATTTTGATGAAGTATTGTAAAGTCGCTGTGACCTGACTGACTCATAAATACAAACAAATTTATGTACAGCAACGCAATAATGTACCCGTGATCGTATTTAGCTTGATTAATATGTAAACAGGATGACTTGGATTATTAAAGGTCATTTTTGGAGAATGGATCTTGTGTATTTATTAGCCTGTGTTCATCAGTTTGTTCAGTTAAACTAAAGAAGCCATGATAACCTTGACATCTTTATGAGCTATACGAGCTCCCTCCAACTCCAGAACCACAGCAGCAACATGTGCACTTGTTGAACAGGGGCAGGCTCCTCCTTGTGTTCCAATAGTTTGAAAAATAGGAAAAATCAATTGTCACCAAGTTCTGACAGTTTAAAGCACAGTGAAACAAGTATGTTTGAGATGACAAGCTTTTCTACTTCAAAAGCTAAGTCAAAATTTCAGTAGATGTTAAGCTGTTTGTGAATATCTCCATCTTTAGTTTGGTCAGAATAGCAACAGTCCTTCTCAACCTCAAATTCATGATGCTAAAAAGGATTAATTTTTTAATCATTAAAAATTAATATTAAGTCACAGCAGTGATCTGGAAACTCCCTCCTAGTTAGCTCAATTGAGTATGTGTGACAGACGCCCTTCCATGCCAAAACAAAGATGATCTGAATATTTGCAGTTTGAAATTCTTGAAACTTGTAGTGTTAATTCCACAAATCCAGTTTCTGCTTTGAACATGCTCGCCCAAACAGTGCCACTCACACTTTCAGCTCTTACAGCCTCACACGAGTAGCATAAATACACATTATCAAGCATGGAAAACAGAATTTCAGCATAATACTGGTAAAAACCTAAATCTATTGCAGTATCTCTGATAACACATTTTCACCAAGACACAGAAATAATGCATAACTGTGAGCTACAGTGAATCTCAACTATGAAGAAAATGCAATATCCAAAATTATCCTGAGGTTGTGCATTTGGAAATGTTGTTTGTGTAGGATTATCCTCTTCAAATAAAATGTCAATTTAATCAATAGTAAATTGAGCTGAAAACAACACACAGCTTTGAAAACATTTCAGGAAGACATCCAATATTTTTGGGATTCAAGCCAACTGAAATGGAATGAACAGAAGGTAGCGTAGGTGGGGTAAATGGGGCCTAGATGCTGCCTCATCAAGTGCTTATAACAGTCAAACCCATATAACAGTCCATTACAAACATACCTGGGGGCTCATTTAGTACCTGACATCCGACATGGACTTTTCTCACATATCTCTTCTCACACATTATAATTGTTCCTCACGTTTAAGACTTACCGGTCTTTTCCTGTCTCCTTCTTAAATATCGCGTCGCAGTAACTCATGCGCTTCTCCGTTGTCACGTAGATTTTGGCAGTTGGGTAGCTGTCAGCAGTTTTCTTCAGCATGTTGTACACAATGCCATTTCCATCCGTCCTCATGTTTCGGAAAGGACCCCAGATCACGTAAACGGTGTTGTTGGTTTCTTTGAAAAAGTACTCAGGATTCTTGAGCAGGAGAGGCACACTTGTGTGAGAGACCACTCTTACAGTTGTCCTCTTCCCAACATCCTCCTCGTAGCCCTTTGTGGGAGCATTGTTCATCCTCCATATGCAGGAGGACTTGTCTATCTCGGTGCCCACCCTCTGCCCAGCCATCTGTCCTGAGTTTGAAACAATGGCACAGAGGTCACAGTCAAGCTGTAGAGGCTGGAAGAGAGGAAAAAATTATATATATTGCAAGTTTTTCTTCTCTAAAACATTTTTCTTCTCTAAGACTGAAAGTTCAGTTAAAAGAAAAATAGGTACAGTACAACAAATTGATAGCAATGCTTCTCTTTAAAAAAACTAAACCACAACCCCCCTGTGGCAGAGCTGCTCGAAAACTCTACTACTACAAAGCTCTGAATCCAAACCTTTTCAGTGAAATGGGCAGTTTCAATCTTTGCCTTTATTCCCACCTTGCAAAGTCAACTATACAAATAATAATTCCTTTTTTTTTTCNAAAAAAAAAAAAGAAATAAAGAAGCAGCAGAAAACAATATTTAGATCAATGGCTTCTCTTTTAACAAGGTGTTGTCAGCAACAGGAAAAAACCTACTGAAAAAGTAATGCTGGAAGTTTAACTGTACATTAACTGTGTTTGTGTCTGGCTGAATAGTTCCCAAATTTGTGATAGAAGTTGAATGCGAGATCTAACTCTAAAAAAGCAATCTAACAGTATGAAAATCCTACAGTTGGAGAGGAGATGTGGGTAGAGGAATATGCTGTTCTCTCCAGAGAGTGGTTATGATCCATGGAAAATGAGAGGCAGATGGACTGGTGACACCTCAACTAGGAACTTAATCCTGAGAAAACTACAGTCAAAGACAGTATTTCCTGACCACATTCTAGAGTGCTATTACTCCAGTATGAATTGAAAACAGAAAAAATCATCCAACAGAGACATAAGGACCTATCTGATGTTCCATTTGTCAGAGTATAAAGAGTAAATGTTTTCTCGTTCTTTTGTACCTACAGGAAATGCCCTCTATTTAAATTGGATTGTATAAAGAGTTCAGTTAGAAATTGAAATCAAATGAAAACTAGATCCATCAAAAAAAAACCCCTACAGAAGATCATCCAGGTCAGAGACAACCTACAATTTTCTGTATGGTCACAGACTTATCTTTTATCATGCTCGCAACTGGGAGCCAGTGACCTCAGTTTAGTACTTTTTAGGAAGAATTCCCTTCACGTTCTAAATTCAGACATTTACTCTGACAGGATGCTAGGTGTTTTTCTGATCAGACTTGTGGTTATTTCTCTTCAAAATCACACCTCATTTAGCTGATGTGGATGAATAGCCTGCCTACATTTGACCGCTATAACCCTAGGATGTGATTGCTGACAAAAAAACTGAATTCTTCAATAACGGGGAGTAATGCAAGGACAAGAGACAAATATCTGAAGAAAGCCAAACTGTAAGAGCTAAAATATCTCATCTTTGGGTAACAAATATTGTTCTGAATTAAGGTGCATCCTGCAAGATTTGTAAACCTCACAATTTCAAAGCTTTGATTTCTCTATTGTGATTGATTTGATTTTGTTATGCGACTGGTTCAGGAAAACATTCTTTCCTCATTTCATCAGTAGCTAAAGGTTCCTGATTGAATGCAAAAGCATTGTCAATGTTTCCTTTACAGAACACCATGCATTTTTTATAGCTGTTATAGTTTTAGAGAGCTGTCCTGCATGGCTCTCTGACAGCAGGGATGAAATCCCAGGAGATGCAGCTGAACGCAGCGGTCTTTCTGTTTACTGCTTACTTACAGAAATTCTCTCCAAGATACATTATGAGGACATGGCTGGGTGACCTAAACAAATCCACGGGCATAACTCATATCCTAGCATGAAGTGAATTGTTACAGTCCCAGTAGATTAATTTATAGCTTTCAGGGTGAACTTTCAAACTAACAAACACTGAATATGAAACTACTAGATAGGAAAAGCCAATTTGGTCAAGAATCTGGTTCCATTTAAATTTGTCTCATCCTCAGAGCTGCTTTTTTTCACTAAATTCTTCCTTCTCCATTAAAACGGAGCTGCTCTCTGAAATTTGGAATTGTTTGATTTTCTCACCTTAGTTAGAAATGCATTGCACATTTTCTATTCACTGAGTGCAACTGTTCTGCTTGAATAAGCTGAGTACACTCACTCCTGCAACTGTGTCCCCTGGTTTTCTAGCTCTTTTGTTGTGATTCATTTATCTTGTTCCAATTTATAAAGTGCTTTCATAACACTGAATGCCTACACTAGGTCAACATATAATCTGCTCTTCTTGAACAGAGTCAGATGCTAACCCCCTCGCAGCTCTATCTCACAATAAATATTTTTTACAATGTAGAGAGATTTTACACGTCCCAATACGCATATTTTCCAACAGAGATCCCAGACAGAGTTAGGAGACTGACATCCATGATAGATATTCCACTGACTCCACAATCATCCACTGTCTTCATCATCTTTTTGCATCATATCTCCCTCAACATACGAGAAAACAAACATCAATATTCACTCATTGAACCCCATATGGAGACAGGTCACCAGTTTGTGGTGCTGGTTTGTAAGTGTCACAGACCAGAAGGGTGGTTTCAGTGACACACATGAATAGACATACAATACAAATGGGTCTGCCAGGCAGTCCAGGCTGCCCTCTCATCTGCAGAGATGGTCCAGCAGCAGAGGGATTGAAACAGATTAGCAGGAGCTTGTGCTGTTACTGCTTATCCTCTCTGGACCCAGAACATCAGGCCAAGGTTCACCTCTCACAAGATCTTCATTCACTTGCACCACAGATACACAAGTTAAAGACAAAAACATTAAGAACCATTCACCTTTTCTTCTCTTTTCATGTACTTAGACATTTATTTGACCTCTAAACACCAAGGTGGCTGAGCTATTATTGCTGCTAGAAAATTGCTCATTTTGTTGCTGATCAGAAGGATGTAGAAGTCCTCAGCAGAGCAGCTGGGTATGGTTCTGACAAATAGTCCCATCTTTTTCCTGAATGATACATTGTAACTGTTGAGGAACACTTATATTTTAATCAGTAAAGAAAATGAAATGTCTGACCTTTCCATTTCCTGTGCAAGCTTACAGACAATAGAAAAGATAATTAAAACTGTGAATTAGAACTCGCAAAACAGTGCTATTTCTCTAGCAAAGAGAAATAGCTGTGTAATAAAGGTCACTTATCAAACAGTTCTAGTTATTAAATCTTTGCATTTAGCACTGAAATGGCTTCACAGAATCAAAGGTCAAATCCTTAAATAACAAAATCAGCCAGAATTAGAAAAGGTTACAAGCAAATCCAACTGAAGTAGGTCACAAAACATGATTCTCTTCCACACGGGATTCCATTATTTTGAAAATTGCTTTCTTTCCAAATTTGACAACTCCCCCAACATTTCCAGTATCTGCACCAGGAGACTGAAATTCCAGATGCAGAACCATTTGTGGGGGTGGGTATCCCAGCGGCACAAGTCTTGGATCACCAAGTTTCCCAGGCACAGCCCTGTGCATCTGCTGAGGTCCAGGTGGGGATGATCTCAGGTCAGGTCTCTGAACCACAAAATAATGTCTGGACAGACCAGACACACGCCAAGCTCTGGTCTCAGCAGAGACTGCCAGATTCACTCCTCAACTGGACTAAATCCAGCTCAGGTCCTCTGCAGACGGAATTTTCATTAATGAAAAGCTGAATTTCTCTAGTGGTTTCTTAGCACTATAGACCAGTGGCGCGCTCTATCCAACCTCCAACTCTGTTCCACTCTGAATCCCACAACTAATCATGCAGATAGCTGGGAAACTCAGACTAAACTTTCTCAATTGTTACTTTAACAATATAATTGTAATTTTGTAAATTGGACGCAATGCCCATTCACTATATAATGAGGCAATTATTAGCAGCTTGCCACATATTAATTTGCTCCTTTAATGTTGAAACAAATGAGATCTTTTCTTATAATCATCCTATTTGAGTGAATTCTAACAAAGCCGATTGAACAAAGCTCCAGAGAGACTTTCTTCATTTCAATGCCATTTATTCTTCTACTCTTCTTGGATGTCTTTAGAGTTTTAGAGGATACAACATTTATAATGATGCCAATAGGGAATAGATTTTGCTTTTATTCTTCTTGATGTTCTTCGGAGGTCTTTGAAATGAAAGGTATAAGAGAGGCATTAACCGTCTGGCATTGTTTTTTATTGCTTTTCTCTACTTTACAAGCAAAAATGTATTTTAATTTTTCCTGTGTTTCAGTGATTAAACAAGCTGGTTTTATCTACGCTTACTCAATTTCTTCAGACCTCTGACTGGGAGAAAAGACTTGCCAAGGAAATTTTTTCTTGAGGAAAAAATTCAGCACATTAAAAGAAAAGAAAGATAGTATTTGCGCATTCACCCAGTGAGAACTACCAAATTAGTACAGCACTGTATATAACCCACATTATATAACTAACACCAAGCAAAAAATGATAAAAAATTTTCAAAAAGACAGGTCTGATTACCCTGAATTTGTGTTTGTTCCCTCTTCCTCCCTGTGTCAGTATTGGGTTTTTTTACTTTCAGCAGTTGATTTTGGTCCTAGCCCTCAGCATCACATCCCAGCAAACACCTCTGTCTTCATAAAATTTAATGTTAAGATTTCATAAAGATTTTAATATTTTGACATTATTTTGAAATAAGCCCAACGTCAACATGCATCCCATTTCCAAATAAACAGAATATGACCTGCTTCTTCATAAGCCTGTTCCTGAGACTCAAGTGCCTGGGATATTTTATTTAGATGAATGTCACTGATATGTACATGAGTTCTAGCAGAAAGTTTTTATTTAAACTGAATGAATTGGAAGGGAATGCATAGGAGGCACATAATGGGACTAATCTTACAGCAGGAGACTGAATAAATAACCATATTTGAAAGCCTTTCTATATACACTGACCCAGTTGTTACAGAACTGTTTGATTTGCAGCTCTTGTTACAGTTCCTTAAAGGGGCTGTACCATCCCTTTGCTTGAGCAAGTATCTTGTGGATTCCTCATGTCAGTGATAACAAGACAGAAAAACAAAGGAAGCTTGGACTTTGGGCAGAGGTTCAAACCTGCATGCCAAAGTCACCCACCCCATCTAACCTTTCAACAAGCAAGTGCATTTTTGAAACATTTTAGTTTTCTTTCTCATGGAAAGGTGAAAAAAAAAACCAAACCAGAAACTCAAACCCTCCAAACACAAACCACAGTGCAAAGTGATGCAGTGTCATCTTTCTCACTTTTGAGACAGCTCCAGACAACTCCATGCCAGCTCCTACCTCTTTCAAGATACAGCAGAGCAAATGTTCACCAGAATGCTGTTGATTTTGCTGCTCCTATTGGGAACAACATAGGCAGCTTTGAAACAAAGCAAGAATTAAGTACATCTCATGATACCAAGAGCCAAAACCCAAATGCCTCAAATATACATGAAAAAACTCTGAGTAGAAAGAATCAAGTATATACCCTACAAAGAATAAAACCAGGTCTTGTTATGTATTTTAGATATTTTCCACTACTTTATTATAAGGCAAAAATTGAGAAGTCAAAGATAATACCCCTCATGATAATCTTATACAACAAAACTTACTAAAATTGAGTAAAAGCCACATCCAGCTTGACCAAAAGATTTTAACCTTCTATTTTTCAAAAATTGTATTTAAGTAATTTTCTAAAATGGAGTTAAAATGCTCCTCCAACTGAACATTTTGCTTTATTATGAAAAGGTGAAAGAATGGGAGTTCACATTAACAAAACAGTCCCTTTCATTTTTTTCATTTTTCCTGATTTCCAGCTGAAACTTCACGGAAACTGACACCTTTTAAATAAGCCTACAGTGGTATTTTCTTCTGGAATGCTAAACAATTGGAACACTCTTGATAGCTCTCTTGGTAAAAGAGACTTGAAAATAGAAAGGTGGCACCGAGTATATAAGAACAGGAGAAACTGTGGACAGAGGGTGAAGGAAGGAAGGAAGCTGCCAGATTCAGGGCTTCAAGTACAACAGAAAGACCCGGGAGAGGCAGAGCTCTGGAGGACTGATGGTCAACGGCTCCGAAGGACTTTGGGCACTGAGAGAGGGGAAGGTGAAGAAAGTTTCGGCCCTAAGGTGTTTCCTGAAGGATGTGAAGACCTGTCCTGCATGTGCACTCTCAGTCAGTCTGCAAAAGACCCATTTTCATTTGTGTTTCAGGTGCCTGTCTCCGGGCAGGATGGCAGAAGGGACACGCTTTTATCTACATGAATGGATCATGTCACAGAAGAGGGAGGAAATAAACACAAACAACACACAGAAGGGAAGAGAGAACAGAAAAAATTTCAGACACCAATGAAAGGCTAGAATGTCGTTTAGTGCTTAAAAGGGAAATATGTAAGAGGAAGAAGGATTTGAGAAAAAGCAAAATACTGATATATATAGCCGAGAAGATAAATCATGATGTTCAGGAATGCAATCCAGCAAAGAAGAACCAAAACTCCTAAAGATATTTGTTAAGTAATAAACTAATTGTTGTGAAGAAAACTTTGAATAATTTAGGAATGAACAGGCAGAGAGAAAAGCTTTTGTCCTTTACACTGCAACTGCTCAAGTAGAAAACAGATGAAAATGGATTTTTTCAGTCCAGCATATAGTACTATAGTTTTTAGGTAACCAGAAACCCTGACATCCCTAGGCATGCAGATGTCTGCACTTTCAGATCCACATAACACCTCTGAATTGGAAGAAAAGCAAAATACTCTTTGGCATATATCATATATATATATATATATATATACCAGCATAAAAATATAAGTACACTCAAGAACATGTGGAAAGGCTCCAGTCAAACACTGTTGAGGATTGGATTGTTATGGAAGGGAGGCAAACTCCAGGATGCATACCCTACACAGGCAAGTTCACAAAGCAGGCACTTAAACAGCATTCACACTGAAAAACAGCCTATGGAAAAATTAGCTTCACAGCTGTACAAAATGGAAAAACCAAACAAACTACATTAGTTCTGGAGTATTCCTAACTTCATCCCAGAGGTTTAGCTGATGACCATAAATAACCAGAATGTTTGTGACACTTCATCTATCACCCATTTACAAACACACAGGGTTTAAAATATCATGACTTTGTAATAGTTCAAAAGCCGGGAATTCTTCCAACCAAATACTGCTTGCTGAATGCTGAAGCCAGTAAGTCATTTATCTTAACATCCACCACATTGCTCACCTGCCCTCAGTACCACGTGATGACTCTTGAATTTTGTGCACAAAAGTTACTGGAAAAATACCATGTAAACAGACACTGTCCATCAAACAGCATAAACAACTCAGAGCACAACACAAGCTGATCCTAACAATGGTACCCCTTCTGTCACTGCTGCAGAACTGTATTTGCAACAGTACATTTGCTACCAGCAAAACATGCCACTTGATTCATCAGGTTATTGCTACCATAATATTTAGCTCTAATTTATCTTCTGCAATTCTCTGTCTGTACCACATTTCTTTTCGGCTTTTTACATTTCGTAATAAGGAAGATAACAATTGTTTCTTCTCTATACAGACCTATTTGCTCAGCAAACAATACAAACCACAAGGAGGTAAAATCTCACAACTCAAGGAGACGTAAAAGGGAGGAACATCCTGTTAACACATGGGCTGAACAGTGAATGAATCTCAGTACCAAAGGACAAAAACAATTTTTCACACCCAATAACGTGTGTGGCAGCAGAGCAGAGGTAACACGTAACACGTAAACCTTCCTTACAGAGTGGACTCTAGAAAGATATCCTCGACAGCAACCAAGGCCAGAAGAACTCTATCCGCAAAAACTGGGTTTTTTTCTTTGCAAGTAGTAGTAAGTATATTTGCAAAAAAAATTAATGGGAATTCCTACAGTGAAGATGCCTACTGGAAGACTACATCTAAGAAATTCCCTGTCACATATGGAAAACATGGGTTTCTCTAACCACTGGTTTTAATTTGTATTTATTATAAATACCCACAGATGGCGGTAAAGTATATAATGTATACAGCAGATTTGTTCCAAGTTTGCTTTCTCTAATAACCTGCTATTATCAGCACTCACCATTAATCATGGACCATTATCTAGGAACTTAGTTGGCTGAATCACAGATGCAGTAATGCCTGTTAGGCCTCTAATCTAAAGACATTTCAAAAAATTAGACTCACAAATAAACTAGAGGACTTCTAATATGAAGTTCACATCTTATTTCAGGTCAATTTATTTGGGATCTGATATGGGGAAACAATATCAAGGCAGGCAGCAAAAAATGTCAGAAAAACTTCCTTGTATTCTTCCTTCTTTCCCATGAAAATCCACCTAACAGGCTGGAAGCCTAACCTCTAATTTATTTTGGTTCCATGCTGTCTAGACCTATTATTTAATTTTGTCTCTCTTGGTGGTCTATCTGACAAATTATTTGTATGCATGGAAGGAAAGTGATAAGCTAAAATGCTAATTATCCATTTTTCTGAAATTAAAAAAAAAATAATATCCATGCCAGGAATAAGGTTTATTACAATAGCATTAAAACCAGTGGCATTTTTCATTTGACAAAATAAGCCTTAAGAAGCTTTCTAAGTCCAGTGTTTTTAATTGCAGGACGCCTTATCTAAAAGGGACAACACAGTTGCTTCTGGTCACATTCATTTACTTTCACTGGTACACTGGCAATATTTTCAGTACTACCCTATGACTGTCATCCCTAAAAATATTTAAAATTTTCTCTAAAAATGTAATTTCAGGTTAAAATTTCACTTAAAAAGTCCAAGTCAAAAAATTTACATTTTAAAAAATATCTTCTATTTTAAGATCAAAAAATTATTTCAGTTGCAGAAAGATAAAAGGTTAAATCACCATTTTGTCAGACACGGGAAATTTCAAACACTATGGCAATGGGCACTAGGACAAAAATTTAAACTGGATTGGAAAGTTCTGCTTAAATAATTAGGTAGATCTGTTTTACGATTTTTTAAGTCATTAAGAAGCACAGCTGCATATTTTAGAGCTTTGAAGTTAAAGGTCTGTTTCAAAAGAAACAAATCACTGTACATATACTCTCTTCTGATTGCTTTTGCATCATTGCCTTAGTGCATATGTCCACTAACCACCTTTTAATCAGTGCAGATTTCATGCAGACAACAATTTGGGTCATGGACGAACACCACCTGCAATCACTCGGCAAGTGGAAACTCAAGTGGAAACCACTGGGGTTAAGTGACTTGTAAATAATTCAAAGATCCTCCTGTGTTGGTTCTCCTCAATCAGAGCTCGACAGCACAGCTTCTGCTCCTGCCACATCCCAAACCAGCCCCATTTACCCATCACGTAAAAGCCTTTACTGAAGAAAAGCACCAGGGCTCAGTGGCCTCTGCCAAATCGTTCTGAAGTCAAGGGCCTTGTGCAGGTCTGTGCATCTTCAGCACAGAGCTCAGAACAAGACCAAGGCCTGAGGTGCTGAGTAACACACACACAAATGAGCGGGTAAGTTACGAGGTGAAACATGCTAGAAGCAACTGCAAAACAAAATCTTATTAAAAGATGAAAATAACAAACCCTATCAATCTTTTCTCCACTATAGAGTCTGGCCTGACAGTGACATAGTTGCAAAATATAAACAATACTACTTCCAAAATGGGTATTTATAATCATATAGCTCTTCTACCTGTAATTTAAATTTTTAAGAGAGAAATTAATTTTTAGCCCTTCATACATCTTCAAAAGAAAAATACCACTGCAATGTACCTATATGCTGACTTTCTGGTACATTCATTGCTTCCCTTAGAGGTAAAACTCCCACTGACATGACCAAAGATTCCATGGAGACTTCACCTAACGTAGGAATTTTGGGAAGAGAAATTTGGATTTGTAGTTCATAGAGGGACAAGACTACAAAATTACGGTGCTACTCCTTTGCCTGGACAGCAGCAGAGGCCTTTCATCTATGATTCTGCTTCAACCCATGGAAAGGATGCAGAGTGCTTTCTTGATATAAATTATCTACTTACAAAGCCAGGATACGGTGTTCCTTCTCTGTGTGTGAGCACATGTACTGATGTTCTGGGCTGGATGGACTTCCCCAGTCACTACTAAAACTATTTCCTGCCCCAAGTCTATCTCTGGGAGGGAAGCCTTGGAGGCCATGTGAGCTTCCATGCCAGCATCAGATTCTACATTTCCACTCTGCCTGTGAGTGCATAGCGTTTGTGCAGGATTTTTTTGTTTTGTTCTTTTAGACTGTTGGCTTTAATGTAGCCTGTGATTCCTAATGTTTGCAATGACAGCAGGATCTTAGAAACTTGAAAAGCAATCTTAAAGGTCAACACCTAAGCTCATCAGTGGCTCTGTAAATCACACTGATACAGCAATGACTGCCATGGTTCTGACGGAAGAGGTTCTTGGGGACAGCAACATGAGAAAGAAAAGCAGTGCCCTCGGAGAGCATCTGCCTGCTGTGGCTTGCTGGCTATGAATATGGCAAAATACATCTCAGCTGAGGGCCTAGAAAGAGAAGAGATCATGGAATACTGATAACTGCCTTCCAAACAAACAAGTTGTGCCTTTCCTTTCGTCCTCCTTCTGGAGCAATGCTGCTCCATGCTACAGGCTCTTTCGCACCTCAAGCTATCAACAGCTCCCAACTGTGTGCTGGGAACTGAGAGTCCTTCACATCAGCTCTGTGGCATCAAGGTGGTGTGAGGAACTTGGGGATGGAGCTGAGTAAGAAAAAAAAAAAAAACTGAAGTCAAATAATTATAAAATAATCATCCAAAGGAAAGGAACAGGTGTCCAGGTTACAGCTTATGCTGAGGAAAAGCATAGAAGTAACATTTCTTCATTTCTATGAACAGCATAGAACAGAAAACTTTTCCATACTCAACGTTATTTCTATGTTCTCGTTGGCTTAGTGACTTTAAAAAAAGCGCATACGTGTACATATGTATTAACAACACCAAAAGGAGCAAGCGAGAGAGATGGAGGGTCTAGATTACGTATTAATTTAACTCTAAGAAAATATTTACAAAGCAAATGTGCAAGTTTTGGCATCCCCTCTCACTGAGTCATACAACTGTAGAATTGTAGATGCAGCATGAAGAAGTTGGTGTGTATCTGTGTTCAGCTACCCCATCATACATGGTGTCAGACATTCACAGTGCTCTCATGGCTAAAAAAGACCAAGGCAGATGAGCTGAGGAAAAAAAACCCTGATGGACTATGTATATCCCATTTAAAAAGAATCCTTTTTTCAAGGAATGCACTTTTTTATGACAGAGGGCAATTAAGCTTTGAAACAGGTGCCCAAAGGATTCTAGAGTCTCTGTTCATAGAGATTTTCAAAGCTTGAAGAGGCACAGACCTGACCTAACCTTGATATCAGTCTTATTTATAGTTGATATTGGACAAGATGGTCTCCAGAGGTTATTTCCAATATACTTTTTATTAAGCAATTCTATAGTTCTATCACTATGAAGAAATAAGGGGAAGCCCAGTGAATTTTAATGAAAAAGACAGCACACATTTTTAATAATGAGGACTATTCAATGTCCTGGGGAACTTTTTTAGAAATAAAAGAACTCAAAATGACAACAAAATATTGAAAATTGAATAACTAGTGAAAAATTATTCTATTTTCTTCTTGTCTGTTCTCAGTTCTTTTTACTGCCTGTCACACACAAAATCATACAAAATACAGCAGGAGAGAGAAACATTCCTAAAATGAAAATGGCTGAAGATTTGATCTGCATGTCCTATGAGAATCTCGCACAGAACCTACACCTCATAAATCTTATTCCAGATAAAATATTATTAGGCACAGTTAAAAGACTGGAATCCAGAATGACCACAAGTTCATTCCAGCGGGTTGTGGCACAGGGTATAGGCAGGCAACACGGTGCAATTTCCCTCCTGGCACGTGTGAACCAGCGCCTGGACTGCTAAAAGGGCTGTATGCAACAGTTAAGACTCATTACTTCTTAGGTGTTCGTAGAGAAAGGTAAGTTTACCGAGTCCTCCTCATAGGTCTGCCTGCTAAGGCTGTTAGCAGTGAATAGAGGGTGATAAATACCATGCCATAGCTGGAGACCAGTGCCGGGAGTTTTTGTTACTCCATTTAGCTCTACTAACTAACAGTGGTGCCTTCCTCACCAGTACTGGAACACGGCTGAGATGCAGAAGTGGTGGCTCAAATGGACTCCAGGGAGAAGAGAGGTAAAAAGAAAGAAAAAACTGCACTGATCCAGAATGCATAGGTCTTTTCCAGAACAGAAATCTAAACTGCTGTCATGTGCTAGAGTCCACTGAGCAGTAAACTGTGGCTTCACAGGTTGAGACAGGGGGAAGGATAAGGAGGAGAGGTATGTTCTAAGAAATCAAATGCACATTACATTACAGAAAAATGGGAAAAACTCCCATACCATCAGATCTGCAAAATTCCATCTATAAAACAGTTGAATTATAATGGCTATGAAATGTAGGATACTGAAAATCAATTCTGAAAAAGTGTATCCAAGGTAAATACTGTATTTATCCCCTCCTCTTGGAATAACCTCACTGCAGCAGCAAAACAATTGCTGACTCTGTCACACGACCCTTGCAAAAATCCTGCAGACCCTGTTTTTCAAAAAGCAATAATTAAAAAATAAAGTCCTGTGGTGCTTTTCCTCTATAAGCTCTGTTTATGAATTCATAGCACAGCATGAAGGTTATTAAAATCCCATATGTGAGAACCACATACGGCACAGGGAGATATGAATTGGCATTCCACAGAGATAATGCTATCTAATGGGCAAAACAAGGAGCACAGCTCCATTCTTCTCCAGAGTACATTTGGAAAGGGCAAATCTGGCTGCTGCTCATGGATATCTGACCAGACACAAGGCATTTCTTCTTCTTACCTGTTGATTAACAAGTTATATGTGAAGAGCATGGCTGTTATCTGCCTTGATATTCTCAGGACACTCTTCTACCCACAAACCACTCGACGTGGGGGGATTAAATTTTATTTGGGGTCACCCAGATACAGGGACTATTAAACAGATTGTTGTTTACTTCCACATCCATGCATTTCAAATCAAAATGTAATTAACTGTGGAGATAACCAATAAACCTCACAAATTAATTCTGGAGTACTGCCTATCCAATATTATATTTTTTTTCCAAAATTATTCATTTATTTCCTATTTTATTGTTAAAACAAATTAGTTAATGCTGTGCTTTATTTTAATGCCAAAACTGTTTTGATTCCACATAGCACAGAGCTATTTTGAACACTATCAGCAGCTGGAAAAACTTCAAGGAAAAGCGAGAACAACTGTTTTTAAAAAGGGTTTATGGGAAAAAAAAACCCCAAACTGACAAAGTACAGACATGCACAAAAAAACTTCCTCAGTTTTCAAATACTCTGAAACTTTAGTTAAAGAGAGAGCAGTCCATGGTTCTAAAATCCTTGAAGTCAAATTTAATGCATAAAACATACTCCACTTAAGGACACTGATCAAAGGTTTGTAAGGCTGTTTCTCTGCCTTGCATGTATGATCAATCAGCCATCAGCAGTGAGACCACAGGTGTCTGATGGGAGTCATCACTAATGCCAGAGATGGAAAGCACTCCAAAATAGGAAAGGCAGGATCTGCCACGAAGCAACAGGAGACAGAATCATTTTCTGGCAGGATTAAAATCCATGTGCTTGCTCGGTACTCTGCTATAATGCTGAGGAAGGGTTTCCTCCTCATCCATATCCCTGTGATCACACAGTGCTGCTCAGCCCTCACTTGAAACACCACTGCTGAAATTCAGAATTTGGATGAGAGCTGTGGAACTTGCATGCAGATATGAACTTTCTCTAATTTCAGGCCTGTTCAGACTCAAGATTCTTGTTTATATCAATTATACGCTCCTTCAGCTGCACCTTCCAATCTTGTCTCCATGTGACAGGCCCCATCCCGATATTCCACTATTGGTTTCAGCTGTTGGATCCTACTTACATGCCACAATCAACATCACTGCCAGAAATTATAACCTCTATCAGTATTTTAGAGATGTAAAGGAGGGAAGACAGTGAAAACAAATTAAGTTTCATAACTAAAATGAAAAATCCTTTCTCTCTCTCCTGTCCTCCAAACTGACTTTCTTTGTGCATGAGACAATTTGACTTGGGATTTGCTCCCTGACTAGGCTTAGCTACATACTTTGGAATGGGAGACCCACAATGAGAAATACATAAGACATGACAATGAAATTCTGTAGCATGCCATGCCAAACAGAGGAGCTTATCTTTCTAATCACCCTCACAAACAACGGTACAGTCAGGTATGTAATACTGCTCCACGAACAAGAGTTCTCTCCCTTCATCTTCCCACTTCATTTCTGCCAAGACACAGAACAAAATAAATATCCAACAGAAGAAAAATCTTCTATCAGTCTTTTGAATACTTTTGGGAGAGAAATCACTTAGCAGTGATGTGGCAGGGCACCTTGTCTGCTTCTTTCTCTCTCTTTCCCAGTCGAAGGATGGTATTAAAAAAGCAAAAGCACTTTTAAGTGCTGTTTGGGGCATAAAATCCCCTGCCATCCATTTCTCACTAGGAAAAATTCTGAAAAGAAAAGCACTTTGACTCTTTTTGTCTCCATCTACATTATTCCTTTTCTTGGATGTGGTTTGAAATAAAAATAGAAATTAAATACTATTTTCCCAGTTTTGAAGTTCAAATCAGGCATGTCTCCTCTAATTTCTTTCATTTATATTTTCTCTGTAACAAATATCAGTTTTGGTGTATACTGCATTCCATTTCTCTCTCTTTTTAATCTCAACATCCCCCTCTCAATTCAAGTAATGAGATTATGAAGCTATAATCTTATTCTGAGCATAACCTTTGGTTTCTATGGATTTCTATTCCAACAAAGACACTTTTGTTCTGCTGGCCAGATGTCAGCAATATAAATGTTTAGCTAATTTAACTGATGCTTTAACTTCCTAAAGTGGGGCAGTCTTCAGTGACAATGGCAGTCATTTCCAGAGCTACAAGTCACAAATGTGTGCTCAGTGGCAGCAAAATCATCAATACAGGTTTCAGCAACTAAAAAAGGAAACATAATCCTGAGACATACATAAAGGGTTTTGAAATTATCTTTTCACTCTATTCAATAGCACTGATAGTAAATTCAGTCTGGGCATTCGACTTCAGCACAGATTTGGATCTGCTGCTGAAAGGCCAGAAAAAGCAAAAAGTATAATCCATGCCATAGAAAAATTAACCAGCAATGGAAGAACTGAAGAGAAGAGAAGAGAAGAGAAGAGAAGAGAAGAGAAGAGAAGAGAAGAGAAGAGAAGAGAAGAGAAGAGAAGAGAAGAGAAGAGAAGAGAAGAGAAGAGAAGAGAAGAGAAGAGAAGAGAAGAGAAGAGAAGAGAAGAGAAGAGAAGAGAAGAGAAGAGAAGAGAAGAGAAGAGAAGAGAAGAGAAGAGAAGAGAAGAGAAGAGAAGAGAAGAGATATGGAGGAGCTGTGATAAATGTTTCCAAACATGTAAAATATGCTGCAAAGGGTTCTTCATGTCTGTTCTACATTAGCAGAGTGGTAGCTAGATTTGGGTTAGACTTTAAGCAGTTTTCTATATGAAAACATAGTTATAAACAATCTTGCCAGGGGCACAATTATAAACTTGCTATCTCTGGAAGTCCTTTCTTGTCCTATGTTCGGTAATTCTGTGAATTTTAGTGAGTTGATGTGCACACAGTACTTCACAACTTAGCCTTCTTGGGTGACACTAAAGAAAGAAGCCAACGTTCTGTGCTGCAGTCTCCAGCTCAGCACTGTGCCCTGCACTACATGGAAAAGTAGCTTTCCAGGTATCCTTTAGCAAAAACGTACCAGGGCAAATGTGTGTGTATGGATGGAGCTCATGTTCTAGTAAAGCAACCTGCAATTTGGCAAACCTTGATCCCCAGACAGAGAAATCAGTGAAATTAGAACAGATCAGGTTATCCACAATCCAGCAGCAGCAAAGGTAACATTTTAGAAATCAAGAATATTTTCCTCATTACTAACAGTTGTTTTAGTACAGTGCCATTTCAAGTTCAAGCTACAGCAAAATGAAACAAATACAAATATTCACTAGCCCATCTCCTTTTATGATTTATGCTGAAATCCTGCTTAAATGCAATAGAAAGATCGAAATCAACCCTTATTTCCTGTAAATCTATCCAAATGCTACCTGAAGCATTCCTAGCAAACTCCTGTTTCTTGACAACAGTAGATATGAAGCTGTCTTTGTGTAAAAGCTGTATTTCTTCATAGTTTATAATAGCTCTAGACTTTTCCTCCACCTTTTTTTTTAGTACAAAGAGTACTTGTGGAATAAAGTACCACTTATCGTGAGTGAGATTATTTTCTATTGTAAGTTCTGTCAAATGATAAGCAATTAGACCCTGCTTTCAAGGTTGCTTAAATAAACAATATTTTGTATGAGTTACTTTTAAAACAGCTGTCTGATGTACATATCACAGTCTAGAATAGTGATATGTCTGCACTAACTGTGGTGTTGAATGTGTATTTAAAGAATAAGAATTTCTATATGTGCAAAAAAAGTTGTTTTTAAAGTCAGTCTGAGGGTGTTAATTTTCACATGTTTCCTGATCAGCTCTTCCCTGACACTTTTCCAAACTCTTTGCCATATTGTTAGCATCATCTTCATATATAGCTGCCAGGGGAAAATGAATCAGATGCCACAAATTACTCAAGGGCAACAAAACCCTAAAGGAACCTTCTGCAGAAAGTTTCTGACTAGAGAGCATAAGCCTGCTGTGCTCTGAAGTTCCTTGGTGGAATTCTCCTGTGAAGGCAAACATATGTTTGTTTACTGCAGAGACACCCCACGTGTCCTAAGGTAAAGAAATGCCATTTTGTGGCTACTACCTTTGATATTGTAGACAATAGAAAAGAACTTTTGAATGGTTTAAAGCCACTGCTAGGTGAATGACTCTACTGGCCTAGGAAAAACCATAGGTTAAATTTGCATTTCAGGTGTTGCTTGGTTCTAAGCTGCTGCAAGTTAAGATGCTAACCAAGTAACCGTATCACTTGTCAAAACAGATATGGAGTTCCACAGGCAACAACCCTTGCATGAGTGAATTGCGTGGAATCTCTGATGCTCCCCTGCAATAGAGGTCTCGTGATTCATGACTTTCAGTGTATCATCAAAAAAACTCCCACCACTTGTGGAAATGCATGTGTAGAGATTGTGCTACAGCAGATTTCCACGTCCATCACTGCAGCTGAACTTGTCCAGAGAACCCAGGCTAGCCTCAACATTTGCAAATCAGAGTACTGAATGACTCCCTCTGACAGAGATCAGTCTGTTTACAGCAGTTCCTGTATGGGAAGCAAGTGGTGCACTCACACAGAGCACAGCAAACAGAACCATGTGCACATGGCTACACAGCAAGGCCTCAGCTACAACGGGAAGAAGAGGTTATAGGCCAAAATAACTGCAGGCTTCAGAAAGAAAGACTCTAAATGCTGATGTTCTTCAATTATTGGGATGTAGTTATTCAATTATTGGCACTGGGATGTAAGAATCAGATTCTCTTTTTTTTTTTTCTGTGTGTTATCTTTGAATTTACAGTTGTACATTAAATGTAATAGCACAAGGTCACTCTATTCTGCACAATCATGCTGAGATTTTCTCTAAGACACAACCTTTACACCACGATTTATTTATTTACTTCTATCTTCAGCAGCACTATCCATATGACCAGAATCTATAACACTGACAATTAAAAAAAGAAAAAATTTCCAAAACCCACACCCAAGTCTGTATGAATCTGATAATGCAGACAAAAGAAAAGGAACAGAGGAATCCATTCTCCTTAAACACTAATATAAGTTCTGGGTAAGTCATTTATGCCAGTGGCAGAAATAAGAAACTTTCACTGTGAATTGTAAACCACTACAGAGAGATCTGAACAAAAGAAGGTAAGAGACTGCCCAAGTTTCTGCTGAAAAACTGCTGTGCTGAAGAGAGATACTGCTTCTGGTATATAATTGTACTTTTTACTTTTTTGCTGAGCACAAAAATATCAATTCTGTTCCCCAAAAGCATGATACATGAGAAATAATAATGAATACAGATATCCTTCAAACCAAAATGGATTTTTTAAAAATACCTTTATCATAAACAGGTGATATTGTTAAAGGGCTATGTAAAAGTGCAGATGAGGGGTAATTAGCAGGGTAATGAAACAACCCCTGTGAAGAAGCAATAAACAGCACAAAGCAGAAAAGATCTGTCTCTGGGTGCATTTTCAAATTTAGGAGTCTGAACTTTGGCAACCATATCCATTTCTGAACTGGTGGAGTGGCCACTGGGGTTACTTCTGATACCAAGTTATTTCTCAAAGAAACAAAAATTTTTCTAGTCTTGGAGCAAACAGATAACAAATGACATGTAACTCACACTCCTTTGGACTCTAAGCCTAATAGTGTCACCTTAAATAGCACTTCCTTCTGAGTAGGCCTCTCACAATCAGCAGCATTATCCCTGGAGTGAGCTATTGCTTAGTTCACTCGATCCCAAAATACTGCAGTTTGAGGCAACATTCATTTTTATGCAATTTTATTTGTGCTGTGTAACATTTGCTCTCTCCTATGGGGAGAATCCACAGACAGATGCAGGGAGGAAGGAATGGGAATAGAAGTTTAATAAGGCAGAAGGTAGGCAGGGACAGCAGGGAACAAAAGGGGCCAAAGTCTCAAAGACAGTTAGCAATATATAGCAATATTTACCTTGTGGATCCTGGCTCAGAGGAGAAAGTCTGAATTGACAGCTTTAAATGCCAACAGAAAGACTTTGTCCTGTTCAAAGATTTAGTATAAATACCTGACTGGGATGGGTGAGAGCTAAGGTGAAAGCAAACTCCTCTCAGTGATACCCAGCGACAGACCAAGATACAATGTGCATGAACAAAATTACTGGAAATTCCAGGCAAACATACAAAAAACTTTCCTGTTGTGAGGGTGGCTGGGCACTGGAACAGGTTGCCCAAAGATGCTGGGCAGTCACCATCCATGGAGGCATTCAAGCACAACTGGAGAGAGCCTTGAGCAATCTGCTCTAGCTGACTCTGCTTTGGGGATGAAGGTTGGACTAGATGATCTTCAGAGCCTCCAAACCCAGAGGCAAATACAACAATCAACCTCAGATGAGCTGTGCTCACGGGAAAGATCACTCATGAGAGTTTTTGTGTGGTTTTTCAAAAGAGGAAGACCCACGCGTAAAAAAACCCTCTTGCTGTTCAGCAAAGAAAAAAGTGTAAGGCTAGACGCATTTTTTTCTGGATCTCAAAGACTGATTTGATACTGCTTCATCTAACAGATTGATTTCCAAAGTAGGAAAGCATGGCATTGAAAAAGATAGAAAACAGAGCTGCTTATAAATCTTTCCACAGACAAGGAAACAAGGATGTCTATAAACGGAACATTCCAAGGTTTTACTGTAGAGAATGTAGTGCCATATGTGTACCTACTAGAACCACTTGAGCTTTTTTGTAGCCTTTTCTGCCATTACAAAGAAAATAAATCAGGGCATCTGACGTAAGTAAAACATAAAAATAGAAATGGATAGTAAAAATTTTCTGCCAAGGAGAAAGAAATGAACTTGCAACCTTCCATGCTAGCCAGTGGGCCTTTCTTACACCTAATGGAGTAATTTCCAGCATAACATGTATGTTCTGTCAATGATAGACAATATAAATCTCAGATATGCAAACAGCATGTAATTTTTTTTAAAAAAAGCCTTTACTACATAGCTGCTAAAATGTATTTTATTGCTTTATGTTGTTAGCATAAAGGTAGTAATAAGCTGTATCTGCACAGATAGTTGAAGAGAAAGATTCAGGTCCACAAGAGCTGATCTCAATTGGCTGCTCTTAAATGCAAGACTACAGAGAGCAGAAATCATAGCTTGGGGACAAAATATCAGCGAGCTCTGTGCAATCACTACACAAGAATGGCAAAGTATTATACTGCAAAAACTCAAGAATCTCTGTATCCACAGTGCAGATAATTGCACCAAAACAAGGAAGAATGAGGGATAGCAGTTCATCCAGATTGACTTCTGTTATTTTGTTTGGTTGCGCTGGTTTGGTTTTGTTGGGGTTTTTTTGTTTGGTTGGTTGGTTGGTTTTTGTTTGTTTTTTTTAGTTATGTGTAAGTATCAGCCCATGTTCTGGGAAACTAACCAAGGAATCAAAATTTGTAAATACCACACATATCCAGGTTCATTTTGAAAGATTAAATCCATGTTTTCCAAAGGAGTTCAGAAAGGATGGTATGGTGAAGTGCAAGCTTCTGAGATGGAATGGTAGTAAAAATCACATAGACTGAATCATAAAAGGAAGGAATGAACAGCACAATATCCAGAACAAGGAAAGGATTTGAAGGTTACAATAAATTATACACTAAAGCCAACTGTACAGTGTATTTTCAATTGGTGTCACTTTCTGAAACCATCACAGAGCAGGACCATGCTACAAATACTTTAGTGAGCATCCTGAGCTGCTATTTGCAAGAAGGAAGCTTACTGTGGATGAAAAATACAGGAGGAAATCAACCAAATCACAGGTTTCTGTGATAGAAGCAAATTGTTAAAAAAGAAAAAAAAAAAAAAAGAGAAAAAAGGAAAGAGAATTCAGGGAATACTCATGTAGTGTAAATATCTCCTAGCTTCACTGCCTCCAGTGTACACGCATTGACTATCATCCCTTAAAATTTTTATCTATTACAAATTGGAGGTAATTCAGCCAATACAGAAGTTAGCATGTGCTTAAATGCTTTGGGATCCATTCCAAAAGACATGAAAAATCAATGTTTTTATCTGATTTGGGATGAGGCCCCTGTTAAATGTATCTGGGGCTAAGCATGAGCTGAGGTGTTTTGCTAAACAAGGATCAGAGAGAAATAAAGACTTCCCAGAGGTCATTTCTGTCTGTCTAAGCATTTAAATGCTACTAGTCCATCGAAGACAAAGAGTTTTAAACAGTGTAAGGTGGAAGCATTTGGACACTACAAGATCAACTTCTTTAAGAATCCTAAGTGTAGCAGCAGATTATGTTATAAGTTCTGGATAAGTACTGGGCTTGACCTGTCACCTTTGTTTGTTATCATCTGACTGTCTGTGCTCCCTGTGCTTCTGATTTTAATCCACATGAATAGAGAGTGACAGGAAAATGTGACTCTACAAATCCTTAACTGGAAAATAAGGGTCACAACGTTCAGCCATTGAGCTCAAATTAACAACTGAAAAAAATTTTGTAGTTTACATAAATGCTATGACTGTCAGAGCCCATACCAACCTAAGCCTCAAAAAATATTCCAAAAGGCTTTACAATATGAGGCCGTGCTATAATGTAATTCATGGCCAAATTATTTCCATAGAGTTTCTAAAAGAAAAAGGTTTATAAGAATAGTAAAAGGCAAAAGTCTGGTAAAATGGATATGAAAACTGCAATAAAAGAGTATCTATAATTTCAGATTCATCCATCTATTTTCACTGCAACTTTAGATAGTTTGTGAAAGACTAGAATTCCTGAATGCTAAACAATCAAAAGAAAAAGATACAACTAAAGACAAAATGAATGGAAAACTAAAATAAATATTAAGCTCTAGCTGCAAGTAAAAGGTCACTTGCAGCTTATTTTCTGACATAAAACCAAAGTTATACTATGCCTCCTTTGTTCCATTACTTGCCTAAAATCCATTTCCTTAAAGGAGGAAAGAAAATCCCTTCATTCCCGTGAATTAATGTTTAATTAGAGCAAATTTGACTCTTAAGTCCAAGAATTTTTTTTCTGCAAAAAAATACAAAGAGTGCTTTAAAGATGATGGCTTGACACATGGTGTGACACATAATGTAGATACCTTCATTTGTGATTTCTTGTCACCCTAAAGACACCTTTTTATTTCAGGTAAAATCTTAGAAAGGGGAAAGAAACTAACTGAGTTATGAGTATCTAAGGGCAAGGTGAAGAAAGACTCAGCTTTTCAGGCTTCCGAATCCTGAATCTATCACCTGGGTTTGTATTTTGATGCTATTACTACTGTTGAAGATCACCCAACAAACACCAATGGCCCCTTTGGTATGAAGACAGATCTAGCATGAGTAGAAACGTAAGAAAGTTTTTTTACCAGGAAACAAGACTTTTTTAACCCTGCAAGTTCTTAGGGACAGCCCATGCAGGTGGACAGGAACTGGTGCAAAGGAGGTGCCTTCAGGAATAGAGGCTGGCAAAGGTGGCTCTCACTCACCCCATATTCCTCCTTTTGCCCCTGTGCTCTGTCAGCTGGGCAAAGGGGACCTAGCATCGGACAGCAGCAACTGAGACATCCAGGCATCTCTCCTCAGCCAGGAAGCACAACCCTTGGCCATATTCATACTCAAGCGAGGCCATATTTCAGAATATTGGAGTCCTACATCAGGTGGAGCACTTACAGTGCAATTGTGGTGGAACAACTCAGAACAGCATCACTGAAGCGCTGAATAATTTATTTGCGTGTACAAGACAAAGAGCCTCAATAAAGCTTATTTACTTTCCTGGCTCTCATTCTCCCTTCCAGTCTCTCAATTCTTCCACTTCTATGTTTATTGTTCTCCTGTGATATTCTGAAAAGTCCCACATCACACAGGCAGGTAACGCCAAGTAGAAAGCTGCACCTGAAAACCAAAGTATCTAGCTCCAGCTCGCAATTTTCCAAAAGAAGTGGGTGAAATAAAATTATTGCTTTAAATGAGGGCCATAGCTAAAGACTACTCACACCCATGGGAGAAGAGTCTTACAAACACAAGTCTCATTAAAAGTTGCTTCATCCAGACCATCATAAGCCATGAAGGCCTAGAAATAACACAACGTAGTGGGCAAGAAAACAGACTGCACTGAAAACATAACTTCCTAAAAATAATTAAGCAAAGAAAAGAAATTCATTACTGCTGATGTAAACCCTTCAAAGCCCTGGCAGCCTGAGGTTTCCTGCTCTGCAGCATGATATCCAAGGTTCATTGCAAAGCCCTGTTTATCCAACTGCATTTCTCAGTAGTTCTACCTAATTAACAGTTTGGCAATGAAGGAGGCAATGGGGGAGCGTATATATGTAAATACACCAAAAATATGCTAGGAACATTAAATGTGTAAAATCAAGCACTGAAAATTTAGGGAAGTGTCAGAATTAGAGTTGCTGTGCAGCCCTAATTGGGCAACCTTGTGTGCATGCATTATGATACTATCTTTAATTACCCGACCACCTACCATTTCTTCCACTGGACCCCTGCCTGCACTGACTGACATAATGAGCAGCTACTCAATGCCTCTGTTTTCTTGTTATTAGTCAATGTGTCCCCATGCCTCATTTATTGAGCATTATTCACACCCTGCTCTAAGACTTATTAATTTCTGCCTGGGCTGTCATTCAGCTACTCACAGTAGCTCCTCCCTTCTCAAATACCATTCTAAAGAGAGACAGGAAAAGATTTTATTAGCCCTCTACAACTACAGAGGTCTGAGAAATTTAAATGAAAGTTATAATTTAAATTAACAAGAATGCACTCGTTGGCATACAGAATCAATTAAAATTCTTTGGTAATTTATATATTCAAATCATTTTCATTGACTTGAACTATCTCTGTGCTTCATAAATCAGACCCAAGGGTCTCAAACTAAGCATTCAGAAAGTAAACACACACAATTAGTAAAAACATAGCTTGATTAGATTGGAATCACATGGAAGTTCTTTAACAGAGGCAAGAATAGAATACAGTACCTAGCATTAACACTTGACTGTGACAGCCCTGCCTTCCATTCCTGTAGTGTCCCAACTCCTTCATACCTTTTCATTTCTTCAGCAAATGAGGCAGTAGTCCTAGCAACTTCTTTATACATTTCCACCCAGCACCAAAAAGGTAAAATCTGGACAATGAATGAGGCTGAAGTAGTCCCACTCTGCTGAGCCATGAATACATCAACAAATTCTGAATCAAAAGTGGATGAGTGATTTTATTTATGGCATGCCCCAGTTCCTGAACCTTGACTTTGCAACCCTATTAGTATTATGTCAGCCTCAAAGGTACAAAAGGATATAAAAAAGCCAAGAAATCTATCCACAGCATGAGTGACACCTGTGTTGTCCAGCAGGGCCAGAACCTGCCTATCCTCCACACAGATTTCAGTCAGTTGAATTAACACAGCAGTAATAGCAGCAGCAGAACACCACTTTCTCCTTCAGTAGCCACACTATTCTTCCTTTGTAATTATAATGTCATAATTGTTATTGGGAAAATATTTTTCCAACTAGCTCTAGTGAAAATATTTCCCCCTGACCAACTAATATGTCATTAAGAAATAAAATATCCATATTAAAGAAGTACCCAAAATCTTTTGTCTAACAGATAGTCATGTTCCAAAATTCATTATGTAAACTAATTAAGTGGTATTTATCAAGACTTTGCTCTAAACTGCTTTTTGTGTCTTTCACCTACCAGTTTTCCATTAGGCAATTCAAATTATTCCTTGGACATAGAAGCCCACCACCCTAGAAGCAAGGCAAAATAAAAATCTGGAGTTTTGGACTCAGGAACCCAGAGCTGTGGGCTTTACGTCTCAGGTAAATGACAACCTCAGGGTCTCATTCTGCCAATCTGCAAAACAGAACTGCTTTGCTATGTTAGTGTTATTGAAAAAAAGCCTCTCCCCCTCAAACCTCTCCACAGGTAACGCTGTTTGTGCAGGTGAGGTATTCAGCAGGGTCCCTTTAGTTAGAGAATTATCATGCCTGCTGCAAGAGCCCTATCGGCTCCCTGAACACGGGGATCAGGGGAACGGGACCTCCACGCCTCCAGGTGTGACCCTGCAGGGACTGGGGAACAGGCAGGCAGGTCAATTCCAGGGAAGCCCAGCAGGGGAAATCCAAGGTATTGGCATGTGCTCATCAGCCAAATTTAAAATTAATTAAAACTTCTTTTTGTAGAGTCCTTTCGACTTGCCATGAATTTAGCCATCAGTCAGCTCTAGACATTATGGAAGTAAATACAAAGTTCCCACAACAGCATGATGGATAATGCCTTTCTCAGGTGCTTACTTTCTGTGCACAGCAGGTGCTGAGATATTAAAATTCAAAATTCAAAATATTTAAATCAAAAAACCTATTCAAATATATGCTTTAGAGGAATTACTTCAACTGACTATTCAAGAGTATAGAGAGGCTATCTCAATGCTAATAGAACATAATTAGCAAGTGACATAGTTTTTACTTATTAATTCAATTTCTTTTGTAGCAACGCTTACAGGAAATGCAGCAAAAAAAAATTATAATCAGCAAAAATCTTTTCTGATGACAAGTGTTTTCTCCTATTAGCTCTGCAAAAAATATGAATCATGAAAGAACAGTATTTCCTTTCAGTTTTGCCTAGCACTGTTTATAAATATAAACGTTAACTGCCAGGACATAATTTTCAGTATGCTTGTCTTACTTCAGATGTGTGTTTTCTGTTTGGAGCACAGCTGTTCATATTTCCCAACACGAGCTTCAGTGCTGTAAATATCTTCTCTATTGAGGGCTACTTTCCTAAACTACTGCACAGAGGCCACATGCACAAATTGTGTTAGTGCTAATGTAAGCTGTGTGCATGCAAATCCATGCACAGCACTCAGAAAACACAGACCACGGACCTTGACCCCAACACTTTACCACTGAACCAGAATTGCTCTACTTAAAGCTGTGACTGTGACATAAATCAGCTTTTTCAAAAGGTTTTTATGCACCTAAAAGAACTCATTCTGGGATAAAATTTAAATAGCTCATGCTGCAGAACTGCATTAATGAAGCAAATTACTCCCAGAAACCTGGAAAACAAAATAATTTGGAAACTGAAGGTAAGATTGTCTGGGGTTTATTGCTACATTTTTTCCAGCAGTTAGAAGTCTGTGCTGTGTTTAGCTCAATTTCTTCACTTCTGGATCTCAAAAACAAGTCCTTTGCCTGTCAGCATAACACAGCTGGCAGCGCTATTGCCTCTCCACTGGAAGGTCAGGGATTCACATCTCTGACTGAGACATGGGCTTGTGTCCAATGCTGACGCTGCAGCAGAGGTTTGGGGGATGTCTCAGCTCGAGCTGCCTGCAATTCAGATGAGACATCAGAGCAAGGGCACTGCTGCCCATCAGTGGAACCTCCTGGGTGAAAGGTAACACCTCCACGGCAATTTTCTCAATGGTAGGACATAAGCACAATGGCTTTAAAAAATATTTGCTTCTAACAAATAGATTTAGGTATCTGAGAATCTTTGGAAGGAATTGTTAAACAAAATAATAGAAATCCATGGGGCTATCCCAACCATGCCAACAATATTTCCCTCCTTACCCTACAAAGTTTTCTTTGTTTAGGAAAGAGGGCAGCCTACTTCTAAGAACAATGAGAGCACAGAGTTCAAATACACATTATTACATTTTGTACAGATGGAGCCTATCTTGTACATTTTTAGAACCATGGATTAATGAATTTCCAGTTTTCTGATGGAAAATTTGCAACAATAATTACCAAGTTAGGTATATTTAAGTGAGTCTGCTGCCTTAGGAAGAGGGGGGAAATGCAAGAAACATGAGCATGGGAAATAAAAGTTATTTCTGCACCATTTTTCTCTGAACAGTCCAGTGGATTCTAGGGCTGGTGACGAATGTGGTGGCTGGTGGCCACCTACCCACCCTGTGCCCAGCTTTGTGACTACAAGGATAGAATCTGATGAACAGACATAGGTATTTTTTTTTTTATCTCTTACAGGATCAATCTATATTGTAAGATCAAGAGCAGAAAGAATGGCACAACTGATGAATGTAAGGCTGTTGCTCTGAAGGCAGTGAAAAATCACACCTTTGAGTAAGAGCTAGAACAATACAGAGATAACCTAAGAGAGGTTCATGGAAGCAGGGTTACTGTGCCTGGGAACTTGGGCAATCACTGAAATCTACCTCTGTGACCAAGGACTTCATCTATTCCTCACAGACTACAAACAAGTAAGAAGAAGATTTCTTCATTTGTTTTGTTTTTAAATCAGACACTGTCTGAAACAAAGACGAGCCTATAAAGCAAACTTTGGGTACAACAAGAGATTTGATTAAAAAAAAAAAAACAAACAAAAAAAGGAATCTGAATTGATTTGATGGTCAGAAATTATAAAACATGTTTTGCTTTCCAAGGAAGCCCTCACAAGGAAACTGAGAGGACTTGCATCATTTCAGGTATTGATAAAATAGAGTTCTTCATTGTGTTAACTTAAGAAATCCTAGGGAAGTCTCAAGAAAGGAAATATGTTGCCTTATTCATTCATGTGACAGGAGAAATAAAAATAAAAGAAGATCAGATAAAAGCCAAATTGGACTGAAGTCGTATTTGACCACAACTGGAAATGAGAAGCAAAATGTAATATATACATAGTAGATAGTGAAATAAAATTAAGCATACAAATAAAATTGCTGCTTCTATAAAAATAAGAAATACACATATACCTAACACCCATCATGGGGAAAATTCCAGTGAAGTTACAATTAGATTTTGAGAGTAATTTCAGCAGCAACCTATTTCATTTCTATAACACTATAATGATTTCATCAGTAACAAATTCTCTAGGTAGTATCACACTGGAAAGTTTAAGGATGGTGCCATTAAATAGCATCCATAATTGTTACAATCAACTACATATTACACTAAAGGGTGCATTTCCAGATGACTTTTAAATGTACCAATTTACCAGATTAGCATTTTGCTGAAAGAAACACTCTGAGCCTTCAAGAGCCTATTACCTATGGACCAAAGCTCATGTCAAGTTCTTTTCCTGCTGCAAAAAATAAATGGGGCATCCTTTCACAATAGAATTTATAGTGCAGCCAAAAACATTACTGAAAACCATGTACTGTTCTGTTATGGAGGGGCAAAACATGGGGGCTTTAAATGCCACTGAGCACAGGGCAGGGTGAGCTGAAATGCTGAATATATGCAGAGTTTCCTCACCTTGTTCAGTCTCCTTTGCTCTTGCAGCTATGGCATGGAGCTGTGTCCTGTGCTTTGCAAAGGCTGAGAGGATTTGGGCTGTGAACCTGACAAAACAGGTACCTATTTAACGGGAAAGGAATCCTCCAGACACACAAAGAGGTTCCACAAAGCATGAGAACCTGAGGCTTCACTTCAAGTGGTACTGGGAGCAAACCTAATCATGCAGTCTAGAAACACCCTTGCCCTCTCAAATCACCACAGTCATTAAATAACAGACACTGCCTCTGCATTGAGCACTTTTAAAAATCACCCTACCTCAAATACAAAGCAGCAGAAGGACTCTTGGACATCCTTAGGTAGATAAATACTTCATTGTATCTAGAAATAACTAACGGTTGTATAGAGAGATAGATACTCGTATTGGAAAGGAACAGAAAAACCACGTTCATGAATCCTCTACAATTTAAAAATTCAAACAGATTTTAAGATGTATTATGCAATAATATCTACTCACTCACATCTAACATAGAAATGCCTCTTAGTGATATGTAGTTGCTAAAATTATATTTATGTTTATAAAGATCTTGCCAGACAAACTAGATTTTTCAAAGAAAAATGACATGCTTAGTGAGTAAAGGGAAATTACTAGAGGCATTCCTGCATTTACTAAAGACTGATAAAAAGACAGATTTTCAGGAATTCAGAGTACAGCTTCTGAGATAATTGAACAATTAATCTGAATGTACAAGAAATACAAATGTATATACAAATCAAGTGTTCTGAACATAAAATGAAGCTCTAATTTTTTAACATACCCATTCTGTTATTCCATTATGGAAACTGTTTCTCCTATGGATAAAGGCATTTAAACTGCAAGAAGGCTACTGCAGACTGAATGGGAAAAATTATGACCAAAAACGCTATTTTCAAGAATAACTTAAACCACTATAAGATTTCTGATATGGACTGAGACAAACTAAGGAGGAAAACCCCAACAAACCACAAACCAGCCAATAAAAAAAAACCTTTGCCTTTTAGTTCTATACCTTTTTAAATTGGCTTCATACAACACTCTATTTGTGCTCTTTTCCTTGCTAAATCTGCCTTATTTTTACAAACAATCTTCAGGACAAAATAAATGGTATCTGCAGAAAGAGTGCACAAGCATAAGGAAAGTAACATGGTGGGCATCATCTTGGAAAACAATGAAGCGATTCATCTCATGGAAGAAGATCCAAGACACATTAGGAAAAATAAATCCAAGGTATTTGATATCTAGAAACAGAGGGACCATGTTATGTCATCTCCTCTATTCCATTACAGCTCAATCCCATACTGAGTTCTAGGAAACTGAACAGCAAGAAGTGAGGAAAAAGTGGGCTCTTCCTATGGATGATTTAGGAAAAATGAGGAAGCATTTTGCTTGATAACGTGGTGATAAAGGTGAAACTGCAAGTGTCTTTACTCATTGGAAGAAAAAAGAGAGTAAGAACTAGAAACATCCAAGATCTTTAAAGAAACAGGAAATAAAGAGACATAAACAGCTATAATATTTACCATATCTCAGTGTCAGAAAATACTCAAGTGGTACCACATGATCTTCTAAGGGATGTGGGTAAAGGCCCAAGAACTGCAATTATAGCAACAGGCAGCTTAAAACCTGAGATAACGTGAAATATGGGTCAATCACGTACTAGCAGGATGATGAATGGCCAATTGGCTTCTTTCAGCTCTAGATTTTATTTTTTGTATATGCAACTATTTAGCACACACTGAAACTAGCAGAAAAATATATGCATTATTCATGCTATTTGTGGCAGACATGCACTGTAGTTTCAGTGAACAGGACTGGAAGTAATACCGGAGGAAATAGAGACCTTAGAGGAAGACACTCATCTCAGAAAACTCAGAGTGTCACTGTAATTTTTTTAAGGGTTCTGGTAATAGTTATGTTTGCAGAAAATTATTTCTGCGCTATTCAGATAAACAGCCTCACAGAGGGCCATTGCTTCCCCAGGAAATGAAGAGTGGATAACACCCACGAGAATGGGAGCGAGCCATTTAAGAGCAAGTGGAGGGAGCTGGCTCCTGTGTTACTATCAACAGCCTATACACAGCAAATGATCAAATTATTTAGATTTTACAGCAGAACTTACCTTGCACTGCAGCCAGCAGAGGTGGTAACTAATTTTAAACTGGAAACAATATCACCCCTGCCTATTCCTTGAAAATGACTTGTCATCTACAATTATCTGTCAGTTTTGCCTTCTCAATTTCAGCTATCACCAGCCCCCATACCTACAAAAGTCCTTTCTCCTTGATGCTTATGCTCAGCTCCAAAATAATTTATTAGGAGTTATACATGCTTATCAAAGACAGACACGATTCATGCAGAAATTAATGGCAGTCTATGGAAGTTGCTATATATCATTATATACTACATGCCAACACTGCTGTCACAGTACGTGGCTTGCCTCATCCTTTGTCAATCAGAATGAAGCATTAGTGCAGTGCAAAGATTATTTTTGTTGCTGTTCTGATAATAAAGTTCTGGCTGTAATACAATGATAATAAGGGATAATCTATCTGGGATAGTAGATTCATATCATTTTATGACAGTCAATATGACTATAACATTTTAATTTTTGAACCAGACCACAAGTAACTTGATCAAAAAATGTTACTTGCTCTTTATAAACATGAATCCTTTACAAACACGATGATCCTCAAGCAGTGAAGAATACTTTGGTCCACATCAGCAGTGGGACAGAAGTTGAGGCAAGCTCATAAGAGTTCCAGCCTGCTCCTCTGCCCACTCCTTTCTGAGTAAAAAGATCAACACTAATCATCGTTATTTGCCTTACAATAATGTCATCAGCTCCATCCTTCATCACTAATACTGATGGTGACAAGGCACACTCAACACCAAGGGCCAACTGGAGCAGAAATGAACAGTTCAGTCCAGAGTGACCTCACCAGCATGGGGGATCCCAAAGGATGATCCCACCACCCCCAAGGCACTCCTGTAGGACTCTTTGAAGGTCTGCCATAGACACAATTAATGAAGAAGCAATCACCTGCTATGTGTCTGAGAAAATGGCATTCCTCTGGCTTCTTACTGGAGAGCCATTTCAGGCCTGGAAACACTGAAAAGGGCCTGCACTCAGCCCTTGGGAAACACTGACATGGCTTCAAATAAGCTCTTTTTGGGCTCACTCCGTTTGAAAAAGAAGTCATTCCAGTAAGATCATTAGAAAGAAACTTAAAAAGAACTCTGACCTGAGACACAATTTTGCCACGGGTTCTCCTGATTTGAAACCTATTTCCAGAGGTTTCCTATTTCTATGCTCTTCCAAAGCCTGCTACCAGAAGACTGGATCAATATATTCATCTTGAGGCCACATCTTGACTCCATCAGGAATCAAACCTTGGGCAAAATGCAGCAGTAGTTGGCTTAAGAACAGCCTCTTATCTCCTAAATCTCCAATCTATGCCTTCAAAGCATAAATAGTAATATATTTTGGGGAAGAGGAAATCTGATGATCTAGTGAAAGAAATTTTTGTCAGTAAAGAGCAATCCAAACTGGAGGGGAAGCTGAAGAAAAATCAGCAGTTTTGGACAGCATTGACTGGCTCTAAAAAGGAAGAGCTAATAGCAAATAGGATTGACATTACAAATCTTTTACATGTCAGGAATAAGATGACACAAGAAAATGTGTTGTAAGCTGGAAAATGTTGATAAATCAATAAAATTAATTACACAAAAAAAACGTGAGAACAAAACTGTCATTCATTGATCAATTCCATAAGACACTGTATGGCATCAAATACAGGGTTATTGTTTTTACCTAAAGGCCAGACTTCATCCTTCACCTTGGTATTTAATTTCTGTTGTAGGATATTTGCCAGTGCTGATCTAAGCCTTCAGTGTACTGCCCTGGAACTACTTTGGAGCAACTCCTGTGCGTGTAGTCAGGCATTTCATAGGAGTCTGAAGGCATCTGTGTAAAAGCTTAGAAATACACTTTTTCAACTTGATGCACTCCAGAAATTATATTTTTCTCTTTACAAATGTGAATCCTAGGTACCAGCACTGAAACAGGCAGAAAGGAAGGAGGGTGGTAGCATCACTGAACTAGAACCAGGGAAATCAACCCAAACCAACTTGCACTTTGGCTGGTGTAATACTAATACGAGACCCTTGAGTGCTCTTTTCAGTCTCTAACTGGAACAAAGCAGGTTCCATCCCCAGGAGAAATATTGATCTAAGACTGGTAGCATTTTCATCAATTTCAAATCCAAAACTCTGGGTCCTAACTACAAGAAACTCTTAAAGACAAATTCAAGAAGCAGTACTTAAAAAATGTTGCCATTTCTAGTTGCAGAAAAGAGGACTTGTCTGGTATGAAAAGGTAAAGGCAGTAATGTGCATCCCTGGGGTTGGGGATTAGAAAGGAGGATGAATTGTTGTTATCAAGAAGACAATCCCAAAATCACTCTAGTAATTTCTCTGCACTCGTCTGGGGATTTTCATTTAACACAGTATTTATTCACCTAATGGGCCAACTGCTTTTCTAAGTGACAGGAAACAAGAGATTACTGTAATCTCTGACTAGATCAATATGGAAAATATATCAATTAGAGAGAAAGAAAAAAAAAAGAGGGAAGAAAGAAATATTGCAAGTAACACAGAACTTCATTTTTCTCCCTCCCACCCCTCCCTAGATTGAATTGGTCTTCATTTTGGGGTGCAGCTGCATGGACACCATTTGTACTGAACTCTCCAACACTGGTGGGAATAAAATTTATTGGTTTAGAGGTAGGTACAAAATTATTTGTGATGAGTACAAAAAACTTACAACTACACTCACGGAAAATGTAGCTCCTTGTAAGTCAATTAAGTACTGTAAGTCTATTAAGTAGAGCTCTAAGATGCACACACTGCCAGCATAGTAATGCCATTAATGGGCATGAGGTTTTTTGATATATCATTCATACAGGTCTCTTACAGATCAAATAACCAATAATTTGGTAGTACTGACTAATGTATTCAGCCAGATAAGAGAAAATATCCCAAGAAAAGCAATTATTGCTGATACAATTTGCATCTGCTCCAAGAGGGTCTCTGAGCTCATTTCTCTCTATGCAGCACTTACAGCAGTCCACCTGTTCCATCCTGGTTTGAGAACAGATAGCACAGATTAACAGCTCAAATATGCATTTAAGGTTCACATTTTAATCTAACAAAAAGCCTAAGAGAAAAGGCTCATGTGATAGAAACTTTCCACCTACTCAGAGAACAATAAAAAAGACAAAACTCTGCTCAATCGGCAGAGCCTCGCAGCAGAACCTGAAGCTGCCAAACGCAGGCTGTGACAGATGGCCATGGGAGCAAACTTGGAAAGCAAAGGCTTTCAAGGAAGATGGCTGTGGCTTTAAAGCTAACTAGTAATTGGCATGACTGTCAGTGTTAGGAGTCTGTCTCTTGAGCGAGTTCTAGCTGCTGTGTTTACATGTGCACCCACACACGTCTGTGTGTGGCTGGCACGCGGCTCCCTGCAGGGAAGTATTAATAGCTTTGGGTCAGCTCTGGGCTGTGCATCTCTGCCAGAATCGCTGTGCTGGGCAAGAGCTCAAAGAGCTAAACTCACTGACTGCCATAGCCAGCAGGAAGCCCTTGTGTAGGAACAATTATAAGAGTAAAATTCCATTTTTAGTGACTCTTTTTACTCTGTGGTGTATTTTATACACCAGTACAAAGTGCACCTCAGCTGCCATCACCAAATCCAGAACTAGTGACACTCTGCTGCAACGGACACCTCGAATCTCCGTGAGAAATGAGCTCCAAGTATAAACTCAGGAGGGTGACACTGGGCTTCTTTTGATGAAGGCATCCTCATTTTTAAACAGCAGTAGTAGGAGGATATTCAGAGAGGAAATGATAGGGCACTGCTCTCTCAGCTGATGAACTGGAACATCAAGGAGACACCTCATCTGCTACTAATGCAAAACAGCCCATCCTTCATCTGGCAACTATTACTGACAAAAGCTGAAACCATGTCATGGTAACAGAAGTAAGTACTCATCCAGAGTAAAATGAGTAAGTTCCTCTTTTCTCCCCTTCACAAGCCTTACTCTCATCTGCTCATTACATCTTTCCCATTTTTCCCAGAGGTTTGGTCTCACTCAAGAAGACATTACACCAAACCTCTCTGCTCTTTTCTCTACCAGCCCAAAGAATATTCCATTCACTTTTCTGGTCCACCAGCCATTCAAACTAAGGCAAATTTCTGTCAGCAATGTTTTGTTTATCAAGCTAGCTAACTGCAAAAGTCAGTTTTTCTTCTGTTTTCCAGATGATCTCCAGTCAATTTTCTAGGTGTCGTGTCTCTCATTTGGAGACACAATGTTCACACTTTTCACATGGAGAACACAACTGGCATCTTCTCAATAGGGAGATTAACATTAGCTACTATAACCATACCCTTCAGCAGCAGTAAAAAAAATCCTCAGGAAGGCAGAAGAAATATCTGAAAATTACATATAACCAAGGTGGATGGCAAATCTTTGATACCGGTAACCTTCTGCAATATAACCTATAAGCTCCATTCAACAGATCAATCCAGCCCACAGCTGCATCGCAGACATTTTTTTCTACCAGCCCAAGTTCTTTAGGGATTGACTTTTGAAGGCACAGCTCACTGGCTGATAGTAATCTCGTCTCAAGTCCNTTTTTTTTTTTTTTAAAGCACAGCTGCCACACAGGCAGCACATCACACTGACTCATCACACTAAGGCTCTGTGTGGAGCAGATTTAATTCCTCTGTATAGAATACTTGATATATTTATCCTGGCGCTTGACTTTTTCCTCATGAGACACCATCAGAATCGTGGCAGCTTTAAAAACCTTAGCTAATTCCATATATACAGAAAGAAAATGGCTGAGCTGGCAGGATTTGCTCCACTGAGGACACACATTATCTGAGCTCCCTTCTCTCCTGTGGGTTCCTAACAGCCAGAGTGGTTTCAAGTGGACCTTGCAGCTTATTTGGATCATTCTCTTTTCTTCCAGGCCAAAAGAGGGTTGGAAAGAGGAAGAGAGAAGTGAGGATTCTGGTGAGGTCTATTTGTTTAGTGAGATCTATTTCTATAATAGAAGATGTGCTCCTGGAGTTGCTCATTTGGTGGTTAAAGTCCTTGGCAGGAATTTTATTTCTGAGTGTGTGCCTATGGCTCTCAGAGCCAGGAATGGGAGCTCTGGTACAGTTAGGAAATACAACAGGGGCAGGGGAACAGGAACCATCAACCCAACACGTGACTGTCTCTCAGAAGCTTAACACACAACACGACTGTCATTTAAAGTGTTATGTAACTAATCCTTCTGCAATACTTCTGCAATTCTTCTGCAATACAAAGAAAATTTTTCCTGAAAATTTAAAAAATGGAAGCAGAAAAATATCCAGAAGATACTGCATGTTCGGTTGTACTTTCATTATTATTATATTATTTCTGAGGCTGAAATAATGACTAACTGTGCAAGTGATAAAAATCCCTGTCTTAGAAGGCATATAAATAATAAATTACTATGACAAAAATGACCTTTTATTACCAAAATATCCTGTGAATTCTTAAGTTGTAACATAGAACAAGATCCCACAGGAAAGACAGGATAGAAGTCATCCATGTGTCAGAAATTAAATACTGAAGTAACTCTCTGGCACAGGGAGTTTTGGCTGATGTAGCTTTTTAGCCTCTCTAGGACCCAGTTTTCCCCAAGAAGAGTATGAAACAAGCATCTCTGAACATAGTGTTCAAGTTCACAGCCTGGTACCTTCTCTTCTGACATGAAACCCAAAGCTGTTCTCCAATAGCACTCCAATACTCTCCACTGACACTTCATAGTGTCATTTTCATCCATTACTAACAGAGGCAAAACAAACCTTCCCAGACTGGTTGCTAGCTTTACATTTTTTATAATACTTCTTATAAAATTTCAGTCTTTTTGAAAAAATTTTCTCACTTCCCATATCGGGAGAGGAACTAATATTAAAACCCATTCTTTGCTTTCCTTATGCATTTTTAAATTTAGTTTTTCAAGTTTTGTAAGAAGGTGGTGTCTCATGATTGGTGTGGGTCCATCTAATGATTCCTTACTTTGACAACTATGGTTTTGCTATTGCTGAAATTATGTGTGCCTTATCTTACAGCCAGAGACCACATCACAGCCCATATTTCTGCATGTTATGTTAGTTTTCCTCCACATTTCAGATAATTTTTAATTGCACTTAATTTATTGTGTTTATACAATAGTAATAAAAAGAACAACACAAATACATATATAAGGTCTGTAGCCTCCTGTTAACATTCATTAATTTGGTATTCATTAATCTGGGGTATTTCATTTGTGGAAACCTCCACTCATTTCAGCCAAGTTCTACTACAAAACTTCTCACAAAAAGGAAAAAGAAAGGAACCAGATTTAGGCAGTCCAGTCACACGTGTTTGTAGCTGTGTCTGCCACAAGTGGTGAGCAATTAATGCTCGTACCCAAGCCTGTTCAGGTTAGGGACAAAATGGTTTGGGATAATATGATCCAAATGCATTTCTTCAATATCAATACAGTACTGATGAGATTTTCAGTTATGACAGGATTTTTAAAAAGTCTTAAGTGCTACAATGCACATTCCTTTTATCTAGTGCTCATCATTGTAATGCAAGATTCTTCAATGTTCACGACACAAAGGCTCTTTGCTCCCTCAGAATTCATTTCAGAGGAAGCCATTAGATCTCACAGCTGCAGTTTAATGTAGGGATTTTAGGTCATCTCAGAACTTACCCTTTTCCAAGAACAGCTTTAATCTTTGTTCAGTACTTGAATATACTTTTATAATTATGCTTCAAGTGTTATTGCAGCTATATTTCAGATTTTACGTATGTAGGAAAATGCTATATTATTTTAATACTGATGGTAGAGTAAAAATCTATTCAATATTCACCTTTCAGGAAGCACAATCAAATATCCAAGAACACCATTAGACTTGCCTAGCATAAAGTTTCAAACTGCTAATGGATTTTAAATTGATGTCATAATGCTGCAATTTAAATACATGATGTTCATTAATTTTGCCAGAACTCTTTGTAAAGTAGGAGTGGTATGAAAGAAGGAGGAAGGTTATATTTTCTCTACCTTCTTTTTATCTGCTTCCCCATTTTTGATATACAAAAAGAGTAATTACATCAGCTTGATGTGAGTGGGAGGTGAAGTTTATTGCAATAGGTTTCAATTGGGTAACCACTCTGGAGTTGTATCAAATTAATATTTTCTATGAAAAAAATCACCAGGAATAGGATAAAAATAACACACATGATAGGCATGACATTTCCTAAAGACAGATTTCATGGGACCTCTCACCAAAAATCCATAGGCACAAAGTGGAAGAAATAAGGGAAAGAAAGGTCATCTTGTTCATACACCTCTCTCACTGAAAGGTCAAAATTCATGTATTGAGTGAGACAGCAATACTGCAAAACAGACAGGCACAGTTTCCCACAAATCTCAAGGAGTCACCTCGGATGTGGATATTGAAAAGGGAAAAGAGATCACATCATGGAAGGCTACTACAAGAGCCTCTCCTGCTGAGGGGAGTGAAGGTGGGCTCTGGATGCAAATTTTCTAGGTGAAGAATCCTCTATTTTAGAAATATCTCCAAAGTGAAACTAAAATGTGTCTAGACATAATGGCCCAGTATATATAACACTTCACATCTATTTGTATTTCAAATCTAATATATTTACTGTACATAAAAACAGTTTTTCCAAAGCTGTTGCTATGACTACAAATCAAGGAAACCATAGCAACAACCCTGTACAGCCTTAATTGCGGATTAAGTTATATCTCTTTGCATTTTATATTAAATGCTCCAATACAATCTAGTTTTAGTAATCTGAATTTTTTCAGACTTTTTAATAATAAAAATTCCACAATATTACAGTGTCAAGTCAAATACACAACACCCTTGAAAAATGTCTTTACAGCACTGTTCTGATCATACCCAATAACAGCCACACCATTGTTTTTTACTAGAGATAAACATTCATATACATATCATCATATTTGCTGATCTTTTTTAATACAAATGATAGATCACTACCACTTTAACCAAGTAAATGATTTCCCATCATCTCATAAGATTTTTCACGTCTCATCCCACTCAGCCTTACCCCAAAAAACCAGCTCCTCCTAACATAAACTTTATTGCTGTGGAAAAGCTTGGGGAGGTTGGGCCTTTCCTGGTTTGGTTTGGTTGCCTTTTTTCTTCAGAAAGTAAGTATGCAATAGAGAGACAGGAAAGGCAGAGAAGTAGTTCATTCTAGATTTTCTAGCTTCCCTGTCACTTCAGATGACTGATTGGGTTGGTGGCAAATTATCCTAATTCCTCTGGTTTTTTTGACCTTGTACATTTAAGTACACTAAGGAGTTGGCATGCAGCCAGACCTTGGAGTGCAACCTGAGAGGAACAGGTAAAGGAGAACAGAGAACAAATGTGAAGAAAATAAGGATGTTAGAAGTGGCTGAGGAGAAGGAGGGAGGGCTATCAGACAGCAGGAGACATCAGTGGGGTGACAGGATTCAAAGGACACTCGGAAGAGAAGGGGGAAGAGAAGGGGGAAGAGAAGGGGGAAGAGAAGAGAAGTGGCCAAAATTCACATCTTTAAAATGCTTCTCTCCTGTCTTCCCTTCCATCACTTTATTTTCTGATAATTCATTGTGGTATTGTTTCCTCACACCATTTAGTCCTTGACAAGACATCATGTGTCCCATTTTGCAAAAAACTTGCCCACA
>VXBQ01001306.1:683542-789472 GCA_013400175.1 Phainopepla nitens | reverse complement strand
CATTAGCTTGTCTCACAGAATAGACTTTTCTGCTTATCTTACATACCACAGTGGCACAAAAAACCTAGAAAATATCTTAATTTAATGAAATGAGCAGAAATTCAGGGTATTTGATGCAATAAAGAAATTAACAGAGAATTTCTGACTATATTAATACAAATAGTATACAAATGCTTATTTGACAAAGCAATATATGTTCTAAAAATCATAGTCTGAGAAAGCTATGAGTGTGAGTTAGAAATATGAGCTTTCACATGAGCATCACAGCAGAAGTTCCCTTGCACAGGGAACAATTAAGTCAAAAGTTAGTGTATTTACAACAAGCGAGCCATGTTCAGGTTCTTCATTATCATTTTAATTAGCAAATATTAATGTAATCTGCAAATACAACAGGGAAAACAACTAAAATTACTAAATTTAAGGAGTCCTTCATGACCTAAGCTAAATTGAGACAAATGTCTTATGAATCTATACCGGTCACCGGCTTTGAGGACACTCATTTCCATTTACTGTTAGAACTTCCAAGCATGTTATCAAATCTAAGAATCAATTAAGGCCCACACAAACTACTTCTAACCTCTGATGAAAGCAGTGGTGAATAGAAATGGATTAGCATGCTCCTCTCCTCTCCAGTTATCAGTTCAGACTGATAGTGATCAAGTGACCGTGGCAGCTCTGCCTCATTCAGATTCCACGCCTGCCACTGTGGCAACAACCCAGGGACATGCAGAACACGCTGCCCTCTCATTTCTAGAGGGATATCAAAGATGCTGGATGAAGCCTTAACACTTCTGAGCTCAACAGCACCTCCCTTTCACTGGGACCACAATTCACATTTGAGCAGTTCACCTTTCACGTGCTTGCCCTTTTTTTGCTTTATAGATAATGTACTTTGGCCTCCAAAATAGCGCTGCATCTTATAGGAACCATGATTAAAAGCTACATGTTTGAAAGAAGCTGCCTCCTAAAAACTGCTTCTCATTCTGAGTTTCATATTTAACCCACTAAAGGTAGGATAATAACTAACTAGTCAAATACACTTACAGGACTAAATGTAATGAAGTGGTAAAGTATTTTCATTCTCTATAAAAGCTATTACGTGAATGAATTTCACTCATTAATAACTGTAATTTTATAGGAAAAAAAAGACCTAGCAGTTAATGGAAGTCTGATAGTATTTCTCATGACTGACAGTGCTATAATTGATCACAAACTATAGAAAGAGCTCATTTTTTATGTTACCTTATTTTGAAAGTATCCATTTACAAAACACGAATACAAATACTTTCCTCTCTTACAAAGAGAGAGGAAAATCTGAAGAAAATGCACCACCACCACCAAAACCCAACAGTGGCTCTAGAAATTTTGACAACTAAGACACATTAAAGCCGGAGTCCCTGTTAAACCTAATTTCATCAGACAAGTATTTTTATCACACAGCAAGTATTTTGCAAAGCAGATACACATCAGTGAGTTCTAAAGCACAGAATGCAAAATACATATCTAGCTTTGAAATAGCTATCAAGTATTAATGCAATACTTAGAGAAAAACCCAGTAAACCTCTAGTTTTATACAGTTACTAGACTCACATACGCTCATTGCACAAATCACTCCCTTTTCCTCTTTTATGCCCATACAACAAAAATAAGCTACTTCTTCTTTGCGAAGCCTAGGTAAAATGAAACATTTTTAGGACCTTAATACAACAAAAACAAGAAAATTTCCTTTTGCATTAGAGAGGTTGAAGGATTGAAATTAATCTGAAAGATTTTCTTGTTTGTATAAACAAGTTTTCACTCAATCAAGGGTGATTTTGAGGCCAGTTCACTGCTCTCTCTGCTGCAGACATGACAGAAAATTTTAAAATTTCAAAGTTCATTTAAGTGGTAGCAGACTTCAAAAATAGCCACTTTGCTCAGAAACACCCTTGTTCAGTTTTTACACTGGGCAGGTGGTAAAAAAGCATTAGATGGGATCAGAGGAAAAGAAATCTACTGGTCCATTTTGCCAGGCTGTTAAAACCAGGCCTTACCTCTTGTGTTTTTACATTTATATATCCATAATGAGTTTTCAGAGGCTGCCTTTGGCCATTAGAAAACGGGATCCACTTGACTCTGGTTTGTCCAAAGCAGTTTAGGATCAAAGGGAAAGTTACTTCATTTGTGAGACGAACGATGATCAGACAGAGGAATGCTGCAATGAAACTCACAGCAACAATGGACTTTCTCTGTAATGAAAAGAAGAAAGGAAATAAATTATTAAAATTGAAAGTCAGTTTTAATAAAAAAATACATATCTTCAATTGGAGGATGAAGGAAAAACACTTGAGAAAGCTTTATGTGAAATTATTCCTCTGGTAGTCACCTTGCTGCAGGAGCACAAGGAGACAGGTGACTGGATTGTTTTATTTCAATAAATTTGCATTTCAGAGGTTTGCCGAGTTTCTTTTAGAACTGGCTGCAAATGAGTCAGTTTTGCTCACCAAAAAAAAAAAAAAAGGCTTTTTTTAAGGTTCAGAAAACATCTATCAACTTTAAATTTTATTTGCATTTGGAATAAAGATTTTATGTAAACCTCCACACCAAAGACTTCATTCAAAATCATCCGTTTTCAGGGATGGCAATACACAAAAGGAAAATGCCATCTGCAGTGACACCACACAAAGTTTACCGGGAAGATTACCATCACTACAGATCATTCCATGCAACAGAATTCATGCGATAACTTTAAATACTTTAGAATAAAATGTTGGTGCAGTCAGCACCACATTCTGCCTCATCCCAGGTTCATGAATTTACAAAGTAAGGCATTACTATTTCGGACAAGATGTCTTCCATTGTTAATAATTCAGCCAATCTGAAGCCTGTGTCTAATCAGTCCTTCCCTTCCACATCTACCCCATTCAGTCAGTTGGACTGGAGAATGAATCACAAAGATCACAACTTTTTCCCTGGGTAACTCCTCAGTATGCAGCTGAAAAACTTGTAAGAAAGTAGAATGTTCTCCTTATTTTTAGTTATTTTTTGAAATACTGCAGTCAATTACTCCTAGACAAATTACTTAAGGACAAGTCCTTGGAATGTGTAAAGATTCTAGATATGATACTGTACCAAAAGATTATTTTTGCATTTTCCCTGAGGGAATGAAACAATTATCATTTACAGGTGTCTTTACTGTACTTTAATTACATTCTAGATTTACCTAATTTGCCACAGTTTAATTACTCTATTGAAGGTAATTCTAAATAGTAACATTTACAGAAAATACAGGGGGAAAAAACCCATTTGCCTAAGGGCCTACACAGAAGTGTATAATAACACTTAATGCTGGATGAGAGAATCTGATCACCCCAATTCCCATCTACAAATACCACCAACTAACCAGCACAGAACACATTTAACACCACCTATCTTACACGATGGCAATAAGATCACACGTGATGCCACGGTAAAGGCAAGCAGATAAGATGAATCTGTTCTTTGCACAACACTGAGAATCACAATGAGCCCACAGCAAATTGGAAGGGATGTTATGATATTCCCACAAGCAAGAGTTAACAAAATAATCCATTGCAGGGGTCAATTGCGTGGCTCTGTGTTCTGATGTGCTGGGAGGTCATAATTTATAAGATAAAAGCAATGAGAGAGTGAGCTGGAAAACTTGGGTGAACGAGGTCACTGTGAGGAGAAAAGGAAGAGGAGGATGAAGAAGTATTGTGGCAGTGTGATTCAGTGAGGAACCTCAGTCAGCTAATGGCTGTGCAATGTAAAATTAAACCCAGCAAATCTTCAGAGGGCAGCGCAGCAGCCACAACCCAATCGCAGCTTTCAGAATTCATGGAAGCCACTGCACTTTTCATCATCTGCATTATAACAGATTTACATTAAATTGCAATAAAATGGCTGGGGAGCACTTCTATGTCACTTCTCTTTGTAGCAGATGGAGTCAGAAACATTTAGCTATATATCAGAGCCTTGTAAGTGCTATGAGCAGCCAAGATGTGCAGTGCAAGTGATAATCATAAAGCAATGAGAGGGAGCATGGATTAGTCATATTATTTATTGCAAATCAGAATTAAAATATTGCAAATATTTAAAGAGGAATCTAGAGTCTCATTCCACTACATGAGCATGTTTCAATCAAAACATCCACAGCAGGAAGCAAGATTGCTTGTATGATGCTACTACCCTATTTCCACATATCCCATCTTCCTGGTTTATTGAATATCACTTTTTACTTCCTTTATTTTGTGCAGATCTGTTCTGAACTTGAAAACAGTGCAATCAGCTTTATGTGCTTCTCACAGGGAGTTGTTCTAAACAGCCCCTGCCCTGAGAAGAATTCAGATTGTGTAGCTAAATTTCTTGGCCTTCACTAGGAAGCTACCTGATTTTTATACTTCTTTTCTTTAAATGTACTGTACTACCAGATGAAAGAAAAATTGTGGCCTTTTGTTTTTTTATGTAAGAAAATATTATTTGAACACAGCAAGGATTTTTCTCTGCGTATTGCTTAGCCAGAAAGAATCTGCACTAACAAGAACATTCAAATGAGAGAAAGGAATTTTTACAACAGAACTAAGGCATCTGTTGAAACTGTTTTGGAAAAAAAAAATCTAGCCATATGCAAACACAATGTTTACTTATCAACTTGTACAAAGGACGTGTGTATTAAGTATTCAGTTCCCCTGCAATTTTTGTTGAAGACATGAGATCCAACAATAGGCATTCTCTGTGGGAAAAACTACTACAAATTGCCATTTCAGTGGCTCTATAAATTTCACTGTAAAAATACTGAAAAACACCAAAGCACATACTTTTCATAATTTTAGCCCTCTTAAAGCACCAAGTAAAGAAGTCTTGTCAGTGGCAACGAGTCTTCTACAAGGCACTTGTATAAATAATTTGATTCCCCTAAGTCCCTATGTTCTTTACCTGCTCATTAAAAAAAACAAACAAAACAACCAAACCCAGGTGCTATTTGTCATTAACTGTTTCTTGTAAAATCTCCTTTACTGCAGATAAATGGATTTTTGTCATTGGTCCTCAGATAAAACTTGAAATTTAGCATTTCAGAATCCAGAAATTCTACATGTCATTAGGGTATGACAGAGAAGTCTGAGGCTATTTATAGGGATGAATACCAAATTGTAATTTGTCTCAAAATTTGTCTGCATCAACATTTTAAATATTCACACATCCTACCATTTGGGAGAGCTAAACCAACACTAATTAGTAAGTCTGCAGAGAAACAAATCTTATTCCTTCTTAATTTTCAGTTCTCATGAATGCAAATTGTCTCTTAACAAAAGAAATGTTTCTCTAACACGGACATATCCTATGCACAAATCTCAATCAATCCTTATTTTTTTTAAGCTAATCTAATGTAGACATTTTGATATTGACAACATTTACATAAGAAATGTATATTCAGTTAGAAACATCTTTTAAATGTTTCCCATTTTTCACATACTCTGTGAGGAGTACACATAAGACATATGCTAAAGTTTCTTAGCTGGACAACTTGCATGGTATATTAGCTTTTTACATTTTATTTCAGCCACTCCAGTACCTGACTAGCCTCGATGGCAGTGTCAAGAAGAAAATTACCCTTCTCATGAATACAGGACCCTATAGCAGAAGAGTGAAGGAGTTCACCTATTGTTAATGAGACTAAGTCTACCTATGGGCTCATTCCCAGTTTAAAAAAGCAAAAAAACCAGTGGTAACAGAGGAAAAACTTGAGATCAGAGTACATGAACTGCAATATCTGAGACTCCATTGGGCCAAAAGGCCTCACTAAGACTAAACAGTTTCTTCTAATTCTTTTTACTCCATCTCCACAACAGCATCATCCCACTTTTGGTGTCAGTTATTTCTCAGACACCAAGCTCATTCTGTCTAGTGTATATCAAAATCAATAACTAGTAAGCATGAATCATATCCAATTTATATCTAGGTTGTTAAAGTAAGAATTGAAATAAAAACAGGAGTGTCATAGTACTCTGCTGGATAAAATTTAATTAAAAACTTCATGGGAATAAAACAATAACTACTTTCAGGGGTATAAAATATATGTATTTGGCAACATGGTCCCTCGCACTATTTATATCCTTCATATCATCTAGTTTTGGCTAATTACCAGTGCCAGGGTGATTCATTACTTTCAGTTTGGCAGGAACTTGACAGTCTGAACAAGTTGTAGGCATTTTTATTCCATAATCTGTTAAGGAGTGTGGGATGACAAGATCATTTTTTTATAGTTCAATAATGCCTGACAGAATAATAAGACACAAACATTTTTTTGTGTTGTATACAGTTGTCTAGGAGGGGGAGAGGAAGGAAATATTTTCAGCATAGGAAGATAATTTCTTTAGTTGTAAATTTTACTGAGATCTGTACTAAGTATCTTTATTCTACTTTCTAGCCAGAGCTCAACACTCTGCCACTTGGCATGTGTTATATAGCAGAGACCATCAAACCACTTCACAAGCAGGAATAAATCCCTATCCTAGTGAGTTTCACAGTAAAAACCCATTTCACAGGTGCATAAACTGAGGTTGAAATCAACTTCCCTAAGATCACAAAGAGCTCAAGAGAAGAAGATTTTTACTTAACACCTAAACTTTCATTCCAGAGCTATTTTGATTTTTAGGCTTGTTGTTTCTATCACAAGTGATTGCCTAAATTTGTTAAAAGCAAAGTTGAACATGATATTATGGAAGATTCCAGTTAAGAACCCTAGGAACCATGCCCCAAACAGCAATTGCAAAGAAGCCTTTTTTCATAAATTGATTTTCTTCAGTACTCATTCTTCCTTTTATTTCATAGATACATGGCAGCTTGGAAGGACAAATGAAAGGTAAAAGCTTATGTGAGGGCTTTAGGTCTCTTAGATGACATGATATGCAGTAATATTGTATTATTTTCACAATACCTACCATTTCAGGCACAGTGAGTAACTCGATCACTTTTTAATACCTCTGTACATCATACTACTTTCATTATAAGGTTTCAGTTTTTACTCAAGTATAATACCAATTGAAAACAATAATGGCTACACTTACTGACCTTGTTTCATTTTGTAGACCACTATATGTAAAAAAATAGTTTTATTTAATTTTCTCTTTTATATTCTTGAGCATCCCATTTAAAAGCTACTTTCTATAACAACAGAGCATTCAATGAAATTCTTCCAGCACTCTAGTTCAGTATACCTTACTGATTTAACTGGTATTGGAAAAAACCATGCCTTCCAGCTAAAAAATTCTTTTGTCCTGAAACTCCCTCTAACAGGACTGCTGAAGAGATAGTCAAGCAGGGGTCCTAGAAGTTTTCAAAGAGACTAAGACTATATAGCAACGATCCTTCCAGAAATAGTCATGTGTCAAATATCATTTGCATAAAATCAGTAGCTAAAGATTTACTTTCTTCTCTTCCAGAAGTGAAAGTTAACCTGAATATGTTCAAAGACTCCACAGGAGATTGCTGTCTGTTTCTCTCTCAGGAGGAAAGAGGAACAAAGCTGGTAGGGATTATACCACCAGTAAGATCTAGTTTGGGTTCAAAAATCAGTAAAATTAAGATTAAAGCAACATCTTTTTTCATTTTTTCTTTTTTTCTGGAAAAGGACATCTTTGCTAAACTGGAATGCAAGCAGCCAGGAAACTGAGAAATGAAAACAAAAATGAAGTTCAGTGGTGAAGAAGTAACACAAGAAATGCAGTGTACCTAAAACCAGGTAGTTACAATGAAAGAAACATGTGAGTTTTATCCCAAAAAAGGTTTCTCGTAGGAAGGTACCCTGAAATCAGGACTGTATATTTGAGGACTACGGTGTTTAAGCAGGCATGAATTAAGGCATGAAGACACATTACTTCTTGCACACCTTCTCTGCAGGATTTCTGGCCTTTCCTATGGCTAAGGCAGCTCAAGGGCTCTCAGAACACAGCTCATTGTACCTCTCGTGTTGTTGTCATTTGTTAGAAACTTGTTATTACATAATTCAGTTTTCACCATGATTCACAATTCACAGGTAGTGTGTCTAGGTTCACAGCAGCTTAACATATTCAACCATATCTTTCATTAAAGCCAAAGCTGTGCAGAGTGGGTTCAGGCTTACCAGGGTAAGGCCTGAGCAATGAACAAAACAGTAATCAGCACAGTCCAAATAATTGATGTAATAGCAGCAGTCTGTATTAAAAATCTTATATAAGAGATAATCCTCCTATATGTAAACTCCTTTTATTAGTCTCAGGTAACTGCACAACTTCATTACACACAGCATTCCCATCAGAAAGAGCACACTTATTTAGGTAATAATACAAAATTATGTAAGGCGAAGAACCTCGAAGTTTCAAGAAGTAATTGTTGGAGTATTTTGAAGGCCTTCCATATGCTATCATGCATAAGAAGCTACTACATTTGAAAAGCCCCAGTGATTCTGAGCCCTTCAAATTGCAAAGCATTGCCAGATTTCAGGCATTATTTTGTGTCACTATTCCTTCTTGCCCTAAACTGGAAGCCTGATAAGAAGGAGCATTTATTTGTCTGGAGATATTCTTGTCCCTTCAGGCTTTCCAGCACTTTGAGCTCACCATATCCTATAGCTCCTGCTATTCATTTCATGCTTACTCAAAGCTGAATCTGCTCTTCCTGCAGCAGTCTGCTCCTGGCCCAGGGTTCCCTATGCAGACAGCCCCACTCCACCAGGCACAAGCACATCATTAGCACAGCCCCAGTCTCACACACCTCAAGGTCACACTACCACCAAGGCAACCTAAACTTCTGAGCAAGGCATGCCTTTGGCTAGTCTGCTACTTGATTTTATACTGCAGCCGAAAGCTGCCCAGTAATTTAAAAGATCTATCCCCATAAAATCCCCATGGCAGCAAAGCACATTTTAAATAAGGTTGTTGATTTTTCATTCTGTAACATCTGTTAAGAGTATTTAATCTTAAACTCCAGTTACTGATTCACTGATGTCCTTCACAACTAGGGTGAACTTCATCAGTAGTCATAGATGCATATTATACAAACACTAATATAGTCTCTGCATGACCAAGTAGTATTAAAAAGGAGGAAAAAAAAAGAAAAGTCTCTGCAGTACAGCTCTCAAATGGTGATTTCTATTCTTTTTTCTGGTGCTGGATCATTGCCCAGCTCTTCTTATCAATACCTTGGCAAGCTTTCCCACACACACAGGCTGACATACGCTTCCCTATAATAGAACTGCTGGTACAGGAATTTGTGATCTTTCAACCTGGCAGTTGGTTGTTACTACTTACTGAAGTAGTACCTGATTGTAGCTATTTTTCACCTGCTGAGAAAAGTTCAAAGAAAAAAAACACCCATATGTGAGTATTAACTCTTGTCCTGCCAGATATACCTCACTTAGATGACCTCTCTTTCTCCTCTGTAGAAACATTTAAAGATTCACGATCGGCAACATCCTAAGATTGAATCCATAACTGAGGGATTTTCACAAACATTCTGCAAGGCACTCTGTAGCTGCCAACATTTTCATGAAAATCCCTTTCAAAAAGTTGATTCTTTCAACCAGAAATAGACTTAAAAAATGCATAAACCAGTAGAAGAACAACAACAACAAAAAGCCCCACAAATACATCAAGAAAGATTCTTAGAAGACAACAAAATAAAAGCAGACTTCTGGTCAGCAGATCTTTATATTTGAAAAAATACATAGTTATTAAAATTATTTTACATTTCTTTGCTACTTTACACTAAATACCAGAAATACTCAATTTCTTGTTTCAAAAAGTCACAGGAAAGGTAATGTGATGGCTTCTAAAATGAAAGTGAGATAAATTCAATTTTTGCTCGCAGCAGTAAAATCATTAGTGTGATTGGTATGCAGCAGGAGGAATGGATGTTAATCACGTACCTATATGTTTAGTAAATACTACACCGGGATGTAACCTCTGGAAGTACTAACTTCTAGATAAGAAAGAAAATAATCAGACAAATAAAATTAAACACTTGACAGCAGCCTACAGGCAGAAGAAATGAAAGTAAATATAATGTTGTAACAACTCCACATTCTCAGGCTGCACATCTGTGAAGAAAATGCCGTTTGCTGGAAACCTTCACTTGCCTCCAGCTCACTTCTGCCTGTGGGGGAAAGTTTATGCTACGGAGCAAAAGCTGCATAACCAGAAATTCACACAAATTAATTGTAATTGCCTACCACCATCTGGACAATTCCAGACTTTCTCCATTGAATTTTCTTCTGTAAAGATCCCTGACTGCCATGCTGGACTTGAAATTAACAACAAATTGACACCAAGCCTCTGCCTCCTTCTAAAAGCCATTTAACATTGGAAGACAAAGGAGCTCTTGCCCAGCCTGCTACTTGGCCGGATTCTTGCTCTGGTCTTTCACAGCAGCTCCATCCCACACTATTCTTTGGGAGGACAGCACTTTTGGAAAGTTCCTCTGGATGTTCTCTCTGCCAGTCTGTGCAATGCACCTGCTGTTCATAAGCATGAAAAGAAAAACACAAGCAGGAGATCATTATTGATTTTATTCTTGCGCCCGCAGCCAGCCAGGGCACCCTAACACAGTGCAGGTGAAGGCCTTGTTCCAGAAGCAGGGATGCAAACCCTGTTTAGTGTGAGGAGCCATATGGGCTCTTTAAGGTCTGGCTGAATGAAAGGCTACCTTTGCTCTGAAATATAAAAATATTCTAGTGATAGACAGCTCCTTCACCAGGCAAAGGTCCAAGTTCAGAAAGGAAAAAAAAAGAAGTTTTTACACACTGGTCTTCTAAAAAAAAAAAAAAAAAAGGGTAACTGTGAATTAGAAAGAAGCTGTTCTCAAACAGAGATGATGCACTTCAGCCAGACTGCAGGAGATCTTTTGTAGTCTCTTCTCTTTTTTTCCTTTTTTTCCTTTTACATTTGACCAAGACACTCTCCAGCACAGCTGTAGGAATGTTGTCCTGGATTGGCAGGAGGCAAGAGCAGCCTCTATGGATGGCCTTTGAAACCTTGGGCTCTAAATTCTTTTGGCAATTTGTCTGTTTTCCATCAGACTTGGAAATCTCCCTGTTTACTTCTGATAAACCTGTTCCAGCCTACTTCGTCCATACACAACTGCCACACACGTCATCAGAAAAGCAAAATGCATTATTCGATGCCTCGAAGCATTGTCTGCTTCTGGCACGTTGAGTACCATTCCAACAGGCTTAACCATTTACAGCTGACAAAAAGCACAACCTAATTACAGAGAAGCCTTGGCTGAGATCAGCTATTTTGTAACGGGAATTTGAAATTTTTCTGCCATATAGCTGGGAGCATGCTACTTTTAGTGAGGGGAAAAAACACCTTCCCAGTTTAATTCTTGTTCTTTTCTGTATGCTGTTTTCTTTATTGGAAGCTTAGAAAAAGGGGGTTGGAAAACAAAAAAACAAAACAAAAAAAAAAAAAAAACCAAAAAAACCCCACACCCAAAATCAGGACACCAGCATGGCAGAATCCTCCCTGAAGAGAGATTTCAAACTATTCCTGTACCTTACATAACTTCAGGGCACCAAATCTTGGAGTAAATGGAGGCACATGGAGGATGTGGGATTTGCTGGGAAGGTCCCACTAGGGTCCATTCTAAGGAGTGCATGTTCCAGCACAAGAGCAATATGCCACAGGACACACATGGAATAGGGAGGGGATTTAGGGGGTATGTTTGGATGAAGGCATGCAGAACCCAGCCAGGCACTTATATTGGAAACATTAACGATCATATTATTATCACAGCACTACAAAACAGAGCTTTTTATCCAGGATGCACATCAACTGTGTTAAACACTGCATGCTCCTAGCAGCACATCCAACTATTTTATGATCCCAATGAAAAATAGGAGGTAGGCCTACATTTTAAATCTTTTTCTAGGAGGGGCTGCACTGAGCAATGCCATGTCGGTACCAACACGGAGGGTCAAACAACCTGTACATTTCTGGCAGGGAAATTTCTTTCACTGACATGATCTGACCCAGCTTTACTCACTTCTGCTCATACAATCAGGAGAAGATGTTGCAAAGCAGCAGGAACTTAAACAAAATTTCTTGCCCATTTAATACAATTGTATTCCTTCTACAGGTAGGAGTAAATTCATTACTCATCCTTGGATAACATGAGCAAGAGGTTATCAGAAGCCACCACAAAGGAGACTCTCCAGATAGCAAAAAATGTGCAGCATTGCAGTGACAAAACAAGTCTGCTCACATACTGCCAAGCAGCTGATGACATATCCCTCCGTTGACTGGGGAGCTGCTTAAATCAGGGCACTGAAACTCAATAAAAGCACTGATCAAGGTAGTGTCTTCAACTTAATTATGAGCTTTATTGATCATGTCTTCTCTTTATAAAAAGAACAAAAAAAGGGGGCATGGCAGGCGAAGGTAACCACAAAGCACTGAGGTGCAGTGGGACTTGGCAGAACAGATTCCTTAGAGTGGGAAAACTTTGCCTTTTGTTCTAACCTCTCAAGTCTAAGAATTATGAAACTGTTTTTATACAAATCTCTTTTCATCAGAAGGAGGCAAAATATAATTTTATGTTTACAATAAAATCCATCATCTGAGACTTATTTTGCGAATACACGCAGTTGAATGGGATACCTGCAGTGGAACAGCACCCAAAAGCCACAATCAGGAGTCAATCTCCATTGTGATAAAAGCTGTAAATTCTTTGGATTCATTATTTCTGCACAGCATCTCAATTGATAGTTTTCCAAAAGAAATTCTTCCAAGCAGTAAAGTTTAATCTCTCACTGATCTGTTATCCTGATAGAATAGTACAGGGACAGTAACATATATATCCTACCCAAACACACATTCCATCATCGTATCACGCTCCTCTCACGCTGGGTGAGCTAACTGAATTGAACTTGACCTTCAAAGCCCTTGGAATGCAACAAAATCTCTGTTTTCTGACATTTATGGGTGGCTTTTCTGCATGGCTGCTTTTATTGCCTGGAAAATAATGATGAAAGCTGTGTCTACAAACCCACTACAAACACTGACAAATCACATGAAAGGAAGACAGATTTATTCAGTGTAGATTACTCCACAGCTAATCTAATCAAATCCAAGTTTTACATTTTTAAAGCAGATCAAAAATTCATAGAGTTAGCATTTCAATACAATAGATATATATTACAGCTTTATTTTAATCTGCAAGTGTAATTGAACTGATTTGGATTTTCTATGCTTTTATTTTTGCTTAAAAAAAGTTTTATGTGTTTCATAAGAAAATGCATCAATGAACCAGCATATGCACAAGAAAAACCCCATGAAAAATTCATGCAGAAGATTATCAATCTCTGTCTAATAAGGCTTAGATAAAAACACATTTGGATATGATTCTGTATTAAAAACTGAAAGTGCTACACGTGGAAATGCAAATATATCCTACCTGTGGCTTTCTTAAACTTAAAAGAAACCACTCTCACCCACTCTATCACAGCTGATCTAGAACATTTTGATGAAAGAAATGCAACCCAACTGGGCACCTAGCACAGTTTTCCATCCTTCCATCAAACATTGAGAGAATTTTATGTGTCAGAAATTATTTAAAATCCCCAGTTCTCTGCATCCACATTCTACTCATGTGCATGCAAGAAACAAACAAAAGTAGTACAAACCCCCAAAATATTCAAATTGAATTTAATTTTTTGTCTAGGACATAATAAAAACATAATCTACTGTCCAGGTACTTGGTTCTATGACAGTATATTCAGCTACTTGCACTGAACAAAGCCAACTGTGGAATTCTGTCCCTCCTTCATATAAAGACATCTCTAATTGATTCAAAGGAGAGCAAGAGAAAGCCAGAAACACAATTAAATTTGAACAGCAACAGTATGAAAAATACATTTTTAAAAATTCTTTCCCAGGGCCTTTGTGTATAAGTTACTCAATTTGCAAACTCAGCATCCCTCAACTCCTACTTGAGCCAAGTCTGGTGTCACCAAACCCAGCCTGTGAATGTTCTTGCTGATGTCTGTGGGACCAAATACTGCACCTCTGTAGCTCACAGCCACAGGAGAACTTCCTGAGGTGCCAGCTGTGCAAGCCTTGACCTGGATATGAAAAAGTTCTCATCCTCATTTTTGCAGCTGGTGCAAGAAGCAGGCTCTGCCCACAACCCTTCTGTAGGATATGAATCTCTCCCACACACTAACAGCCCTGAGGCCATATATTTTCAGTTATTCTAAACATCAATCTGGTCTAAAGCAATAGAATAAGTCCACCAAAACCTTAAGGAACTCATCACAGACTCCCAGAGCTTACAGAAGGGTTTTCTTCCTTTCCAGCAGGGAAGCTGCAGAGACACTGGTGAGATTCAATAATGCATCCCACAAACCTATGGAAGTACTAGGCAAAGATGAATTTTCCTAAAGTTCATTTAGAACCTGAATCATACTCAGTTACTTCTAAAAACAGATCCTAGACACTTCAACATCTACGATATTCAAAAAGCATGTCAAACAAACACAAGAATGTTATTCTTACATTTACTGCTTCATCTGTTTTCAGTGTTTTCCATTATTCCTCTCGAAGATCTTCACTTTTATCAGTTTTTATCTCTAACTTTACCCCAGTGCTGATTAGGCGGCAGTTACCAACACAAGAAGGAATTTGCACAGGACAGAACACCCCACTGCCCTGTGGCCATATGTTGCTGGCCATCTTTCATTGTGCCCACATTCTCTGTCAGAATACTTGAGTCTTTAGTAGTTTGTACAGTCATTACAAGTTATGAGAGTTTATGATATGTTCCAGTCACTAAAAGCCATAAAATCTATCCCAGTGCTCTGAAAATAAAACAGCTTAAGATTTTCTCAGTGAACCCCTAAGTCTTCTAGCCATAAATCTCAACAAATAATGCTGTTTGTTTAAATTAACACCACTATACAGATTAATGAGACAAGATGTCCACTAGTCAGGACAGGAAACCGAAGATGCATCCTAACGTCTTTCATTTCCAGGTTTATGCATTTTAAGTGTTATATAATGTGACATTCACACATTACTGAAGAAGTTAAAAGAACAAAATGCACATCACTAATCAGCTGATCATTTATCATTTAATTTTAGATGCCAAAATTAATGATGTCCCTCCTTTTTCATTAGATTTTTTGTACTTTTTTTTTTCATTAAATCAAAACCAGAATACGTGAGAATATTTGTCTGCAATTTCCTTGCTTCTGCACATGTAACTAATCCCAGAGTGCTGGAAAATCGATTTAATTGGTTGAAACCTTAGGTCTGTTAGGACTCCTACAACTTAATGCCAAGAACATACAACTTCAGATGTTAATGTTCCAAGACATTAAATTCTGATATTTTCACTTTCTCATTCTTAGTTATCCAGCATTCATCACAAATGTCACTGGTCAAATTTCAGCCTTACTCCATTTCCTTTTGTCTGAAAGCTACTACCTCACTGAGTACCACAACATCTAATTTTATACCCTGTGACTATGCTTAGATACTCTAATCCTCCAAAAAAAGTCAGTACTCCCTATTTTGCCAGATAATGACTCTACTTCAGCAGCTTCTTACTACCCCATAATACTGTTGTCAAATTTTCTCTTTTACTTACCGTAAGGAACTTCAATATTTAATACTTTAATCCCTTCTTTTTGCAGTTATGTCCCAACTTCCCATTTAAGTCCAACCTCCCTGTCAGTTTCTCCTTTCATAACTGTTTTTAAGAACCTTGTACTTAGCTATTCTTCATTTATACACAGTCTTCTCTCTAGCTGACTAATTCCATGCTAAATTCCCTCTGAGAACATGATCTTTCACCTTGTAATAATTCTTCTTTTTATCCTACTAAATAGCCTTTCTGTTTCTGGAAAAAGAGCCCTCTGCAGAGCAGCGAGTGTATGCACCCCTTCTTCCTGTAGCTGTTTGGCTTCTGTTTCTCTGTTATGACACTGCTCCTCTGGGTGCTGTAATGGCCATGTGCTGCTGTATTTCAGCCCTGTTAACAGTTTTAAGACTATGGTACTGACTCTAGATGTTCTGATTGGAGTTGTATTGTATTAAGAAAAAGAAAGTACTGTTCCACTTAGGCTGTGCAAAGTGCCCTCTATGACACGAAGCACAGCTGGAAGTTTATAACACTACAGTGAAAGAAGGTGCTTTGGGGGGTTACTGAGGGCACCACCTTTTTGGAAGTACTTACCTAGAAAGTACTAATTTAAAAGAACTGTCTCTAGATTAGAAACAGTTTCTTAAATAACAGACTGCACTTAATGTATCTAATTGGTCCTGTCCATTCTCAGAAAGAGACCTTTGATATATCTTCCCTCAACTGGATTTAGCAAGGTAATTAAACCAAACTCTTCATTCTTCCAGAAAGTAGGTCCAACATTCAGCTTCTCAACCTCTGCTCTTCTGCTTTCAGGTCATCCTCCTGGACTGTGGGTAGTAAACTCAGTCCTTCAAAAGGGACTTCATTCTGTGTGTTCAGCTACAAAACTTCCCTGACTGAAAGTATTTCATGGTTCAATTTTATTTAGATTCCTGATAATTTTGTGAGTGATCAGCATGCCCATAATAAGTCCTAAGTCATTTGCTTCTAGCTAATGAGCTGTCAGTACGTCAAGCACAATGGTTGCTTGATCCTGTTTTTCTAGAGCTTGTCNTTTTTTTTTTTTGTTTTTTTTTTTTTTTTTTTTTTTTTTTTTTTCAATGCAGACCATCCATAGAGTCTTTCTTCTATGACTTTAGCTTTGGTATCAGCTGTAGGAAACAAATGAAACCTTTTACAAAACAACGTTCAGAAATGGTGTCTGTCATGCCAGGCAGGACAGAAAAGGCTGCACCATCTAGAATAGGAGCTGTCGGGCTTAGGGTCAGATTTTTGGAAAGCACTCTCCACTTTCTGACAGCACAGTTAGAGAAATGGATCTTGAAAACAGCATCTAAATCTATTTTTAAGCCTTTAGATACTACTTTAAAAACAGTTTGCAATGGTCAGCCTTAACTCAAATACTTTGGAAGTGTCTCAAGGAAACACATTGTGCCCAGGCTGTACCATGACAGAAAATCTGCCACAGCCAGGTCACTTTACATAAGAATATTCACTATGGTTTTAAACAGAGGTAAGAAAAATTTTGACATTAGATCATTTAGCCTCTCAAATTTTGACCAAGATTGTACCAACCATGTCATATGTTGTCCAGCTAAGAGTACAAATGTACAAAGCATTAGAGGATGAAATAAGCTACTAAGGTTACAAACATTTTACTTCACCCTTCTGCCTTTCTACACTAAAGCTGTCATCTCCTAAAAGCCTTGTACTGTCACCTCAAAGAGACAGCTGACACAACCCTTTAAAGTGAAAGAAAGAGATTTTGTGATATTATAGAACTGGGGGTGATAAAATAACAGTAAGTGCAGCAAGATATTTACTGCTCATCTTTCACTGCTGTCTTTTCTTTTTGTTATTGGATGTTTACAGAAATGGAGAAGTAATGTAGCTTCTCTCATACACCCAAAGGGTTTCCCTTTGGTGATGCAGAGAATACCAAAACTTATAGCAAAGCTCTGTGCTGGTTAAAGTTCCCTGAACACAGGATAGATTGCCTATGTGATATTAACACATAGAAGATTATGGATAAATTGCTGGACTATTTTACTGCACAGAGACTGAGGAAGGAGAATCAGAGAGGTTTTGACAAATCAACTGCAAGGCAAAACCCCTCCAAACCCAGTAATGGTACACAAGCTAAGTTAGAGAATCAAGTCTGCACCATGAAAAAAATAAAGACCTTAAAAGACCCCCTTTGCCACCTGCAGCAAAAGCAGACCACAGCAGGCAACACTGCTGACTAGGGGAAAAAATTGTTATTCTATTATATAGGAGTAAATGATTTGCTCAATAAGCTGAACTAAAAGCCCATTAAAAATGGCATCAGAGGGAAAGAAATGATACAATAACAGTCCACTAAGGCACAAATTCAAAATGCAAAACAGTTGAAAATTTGTCAGTTACTCTATCTAAGAATCAAACCAGGTTAGGTAGTGCCACCACTAAGAAAGCAAAATTTGATTTTTTTTTTCTTTTTTTTTTTAATTATGCTATTGTCTCATAATGAATAAGTTCAGTTTGATTCATTTAATTCATTCCTCCTAAGCAGCACATTACAACAGTACTGGAATGAGATTTTAAAAAATTACTATTTCATCAAAGGTTTTTAATACCCATCTATGATTCAATTTGATCACCAAATTTGATCTATAATGATATTAGTAGATAAAAAAATCCATAGTAGAGTCCATTATTGTTGAACTTTATCATCTTTTTGAAAGTACAATGGTAAAATTATCTATTAATTAGATTAATTTCAAGGAAGTTTAAATCATCCTGACCTGTGATACTTGCTTGCAAAGCTTTTGTAAGAGAATAATTAATAGCCAATAGTCCAGGAATATTATTCTGAGCAGATGCGAACCTTGAACTTCCAGTCACTAGACTTAAATTCTAACTAGGAGTACATCATCTTATGGAAACTCCAACACCCTGGAGGGCTGAAAGAAGGAAAAGAAGGAAAAAAGATCGAAGTAGACTGCTGTTGTTATATATAACCTGCATTATTGCTTAACATGACCACAAGCTAGAAGTGGATATAAGTGAAAATTTCTGAATTCTAAAAGTTCAAGGTGAGAAGGACAGTGTCACTCAAATAACAGAGCCTCGTTTAAGGAACATATCTTACAAGCTATTTAATTTGTCACCTATTCTGCTGGAAAACTGTATGGCCTTGGGCAAATATTTAACCCTAAGCAGCAGCTAGCAGTAAATACATACAGTAAGGAAGACGAATACAAAACTTAAGCATGGATTTGCTATTTTTCCTCACCCTTCCACCCTGACAAATAAATTTCTACAGATTTTGGATCAGATCTTTTCTAAACATGTATCTGATTGCCAGGTCCTAGGTTTGAAAATGTAATTATAAGGTCTTTATGGCAGAATAGCACCCACCAAACAATTAATGGGAAATAATCTAGATTTGAATCTTGTATTCACATGTAAATTTTCAACAGAAATTAGTCCCTGTGTTTTCTGATAAACTATGTCACACTGAACTGTCTAATAAATTGTAAAATGTTTTCCATGTTGCTGGATGGATCTCTTACCTGTAAAACCTCTTTAGAATACACTGAGAGAACTAAAATGTTCTGTTTCAAAAACTGAAGAGAGGACAGAACAGTTTCCCATGCACAGGGACTCCCAGAACACCCTGTAAGCAGGGGCAGATGGGAAGTGCTGTTCTGCTGTACATGTTGTTTTATAACATCTAAGCTTTTAACACCAATGCCGTGCAGAACAAAAGAAGATCACTGAACCGAAAAACCTAAAACCATGCTTCCCAAAGCTTCAGGAAAGATCAAACCAACTAGATGTACATTCATAATGTTGTGTCTAAACAAGGAAAGGCTGGAACAAAGGAAAAGAACCTTCTTCCCATCCCTTGAACCCCCAGTTAAACTCCTACATAGTGCACATTGAGTAACACAACATGATAAACAGCACTGCCTTAGCTACAATTTTATTACATTTTACAGCACCAAGCCAGAACACTTTTTCTCGAGGAAATACTGCATGTTTCTGGTGAACTATTTAGAAGATGCTAAATGTGCTGAATTCAAATGAGATGTTTGCACCAGAGGGTCACAGGAAGAAGGACCTCACAGCATGCCTCTTGATTCTCTGTAAGAAGTGCGGCACTCAGTAAGGCTTGGAGTTCTTTATAACGAAGTTTCAAGAATAAATTCCACCAATAACACTTTCTGCTATCTCTCTGGGAAATCTAGTGAAGTGAAATTGATTTTCTTTTTTTATTAGCAAGGCTATTAAGCATGAGGCACCAAGAGATGAATGGAGAGCAAGCAACATAAAGAGACGAAAGTGTCTGAAAATGACTTTTATTTGTTGCAGTTTCTGTTTGAGAAGAAATCACAGAATCAGAGAGTATGTAGAGGTGGAAGGGACCCAGAAAGAACATTAAGTCCAACTCCTGGCCCTACACAAGCCCATCTCCAAGAATCACACCATGTGCCCAAGCCTGTTGTCCAAATATTTCCTGAGCTCTGTCAGGCTCGGTGCTGTGACCAGTGCCCTGGGGAGCTGTTCCAGTGTCCAACCATCCTCTGGGCGAAGAACTTTTTTCTAACATCCAACCCAAATCTCCGCTGGCACAACTTCAGGCCATTCCCTCAGGTCCTGTCACTGTCACCACCGAGCAGAGATCAGTGTCTGTCGCTCCTCTTCCCCTCATGAGGAAGCTGTAACTGCAGTGAGGTCAGCCCTCAGTCTCCTTGCCCCCAGGTTGAACAAAGTGACTGCAGCTGTCCTTCGCGCAGCTCCCTCAAGGCCCTTCAACATCCTCGTGCCTTCCTTTGGACACTCTCTAATAGTTTAATGTCTTTCTTATACTGTGGCATCCAAAGCTGCCCCCAGCACTGGAGGTGAGGCTGCCCCAGTGCAGAGCACAGTGGGACAATCCCCTCCCTGGCCCAGCTGGTTATGCTGGGCCTGATGCCCCCAGGACACACTTGGCCCTTCTGGCTGCCAAGGCACTGCTGGCTCATTTTCAACTTGTCACTGACCAGGACCCTCAGGTCCTTTTCCATGGCACTGCTCTCCAGCCTCTCATTCCCCAGTCTGTCCATACATCCAGAGTTGACGTGTCCCAAGTGCAGATTCCAGCACTTTCTCTTGTTGAACCTCATATGGTCAGTGATTGCCCAGTCCTCTAACTTGTTACGATCTCTCTGCAGGGCCTCCCTGCCTTCAAGGGAGTCAACAGCTCCTCCTCATTTTGCATCATCTGCAAACTTGCTCAGCATCCCTTCTAGTCCAGTGTCCAAGTCATTAATTCATTAAGCTGTTGAAGAGCACTACCTGCAGGGGGACAAGTCCAGGCCCCACTGGCAGCACACAGGGACACCAGGAGCCTGCTTGAGTGTAGGAATCTGCATGTGCAGTAAGCAGCCACTACAGAAATCTGATCCCAAATTTGTCAAAAGAACCAGAAATTTTCTCCTAACTTCTGAGAGACATCTGAGCTCACCAGAGATTGTTTCAGTAAAAGTTGCATATTGCTGATAGCCCACTTCTACAGCTCAGTATAAAGAAATTTGAAACTGGGGCTTGCAGATGAGGTTAAGAAACTCATTATCCATACCTCCCTCTTTCCAGCCTTTTCTTTTAAATTCATGTCCTCATTGCTTTTTCTTTGATTTTTCTCCTGCTTTGATCATCCAGAGCTGACCATATGGGTTTGTTCCTTAGGTCATTTTTCAACAGAAGCAAAAGTGGCAGGAGAGCTGGAAAACAGACCTAAAAGGTCTGTAGGATAGCAGCACACTGCTGCTGTAAAACAACTGGCCCTTATTCTGATCTTGTATCTTCCTGGTGCACTGTTTTCACAGCTTGTCTTTTATAGATAGCGTGATAAAAATATTGTAGGCATAACGTTCCGTTTTCCGGGAGCAGAACCGTTTGGTACACAGTGACAAAGAGAACAAAGGAGGATACCCCTCGCCCCCCACCACATGCACTTTACAATGCATTTATGGTCCTAAGAGAGAAGAATGAATTCCTACAAGCAGAATTAATATGATACCTTATTCTTTAACATCTGAAGGAGGCAGAAGTAAAGGAAAAATGAAACTTAAAGTGTCTTTTATTTCAAACAAAAGGAGGATATTTAAACAGTAGAGTCTCGGGGGAAAGATTTCATATCACTACAAACAGTGCATTTGTCCAGAATATAACGGCAATGATAACGTTACTAATGGAAGTAAGACAGCCTTGCAGTTTCCTGTGGATTGTAAATTAAAGAAACAAGTACCAGAGCTGAGATACCCTTGTATTCATGTGCCCACATATACTGCTCACCCTTTGCAACGACCTAATTGTAATGTCAGATCAAAGATAGTCAGAGTACAGATGGATGATTTCTCATCTGCATCTGGCTGTGGACGTTCTGTTTGTCATTGGGCCTCGGTGAGAGCACGAAGCAGCAATATACTCATTAGTCCCTGGAGGTTTCTGCGGTTTATGATCAAACAGAGATGAGTTTTCCATCTTCCTGCTGCTTGTATATCATTTAGCACTACAAGATGTTCCATGAATAATGGAAATAATGAAAATATGTCCTCTACGACACTCTCCCCAAGCCAGAGACCACATACACTGCAGTTATTAACAAATTATATATGCATTGATTAACAGGCAGCTGCTGCCAGACAGAGTATGTAGAGTGTGTATTACAGCTCAGCTTTGCCTGCCGTTCCTCAGCCTGGGAGCTTGCTCCGGATCCTCAACTTCCATTGGATGTTTTGTGAGAAAAAGGTTCTTTCTCAAAAAACTTAGAGGAGCGTGAGTAGCTCTGAGACAACCAGGAAATGCAGAAGTTATTTGGACAGACAAAAAGGCATATAAGCATGGCTGGATAAACTTCAGTTGTGACTGTTCTTCCAGTTATTTCCCTGTGGACTTACACAGCACAATTTTAAAATACATGATGAGTAAGGACAGACTGAACAGCTTTTAAAGTATGGGTTTTTCTTATTTACCTTCAAACTTGAGGCTAACAAAAAAATTCTACATCTGTCACCTGTTCTTCCTAGGCATTTCTTGACAGTCTTCATTTCATAGGAACAGTAAGACAGGATCCAACTCAGAGTGTCAAATAATTTTTTTGTAGCACTTGAGTACAATGTAACTGCAAAGACCCTTAGGGACTTATTTAATAAAGTAGCTAAAATACTCTAATTCTGGATCCTGCTTGCTTTAGTAAATTCCATAACAAATCCAGGACCATGTGGGGATTCACAGTTGTAACCATATTGAGCAGCATGGCCAGCAGAACATTTTAAAGCAACTAAGAGAAAATTTAATCCTTCCAAGGCAGAAAGAATTTTTCCTGAACTGTTGCCAAAAATGAGGGCATGTTACACAATTTTAATTCCATTTGTTGGAAGCATATAAGCATAAAGTAGTTCACTGTTAGATGGAAAGTAAGAACACAGCCAGTAAACATCTTTAATGTAAGAACTCAGTACTGAAAACATGCTAATATTGGAGGTTTGGGGTAGTGGGGGGCTTGTTATTGGTTGTGGACAGAATGGTTTTCTTGTTATAATTTGAATGCAACTTAACTGTCTGCTATCCCTTCTCTCTGCCCAGAGTTAATATGCACTTTTAAATTTTGACAAAATGATAAAGAGTGCTAGGCTGGTCTTACATCTCAGACTTAATTAAATTCCCAAGAGAAAAAACCAGCAGCACCCACAATTGAGGTCAGATAGGCACAACTCAGCTATTCAACATTCTACTTGACATTTTACTGGCTGGCCAGCACATGCACATAGCTCCAGCTCTGACAGATCATTTGCTGTCTTGCATGCCAGAGTACAGGGAGAGAGAGCAGGAGAGGAGGAGAGTATAAAGAGGGTAAAGGGCATGAGATCACCACACATGGAGAAAAACTTGCTAACTCAAATATCAGCAGTGTTGTAAAGAAATTCTAGAATTCTTTCAGCAGCTCATCAGACGTGACCAGCTAAAGTCAGAAGAACCCTGAGTGCCATTATACACATTTACCTCAAATTCACTTCAGAAGATGCTTTACTGCAACCAAGCTGGAAAATGCAAGTATTTGTTAAATCACATATGACAACAGTTCCACAACCACACTGCACTGACAGAGCCTGATTTTCTCTCACACACTCCAGCTACTGTGATGTATTTACCCCAATTGAACTGTATCTATTTTTCATCACTTTAAAGAATTCAGTTCAATATTAAGAAAAAATTGAGGTTTTAAATCCCATGAACTGAGAGGCTGAAAGATGCATGTACTACAGCTACAGTAAGTCACAGATCTTAATTGGGCTGTGTTACTTTTATATCAATGGTAGAAGTTACAAATAAGTAATACAAAGTAGACAAAAATAAGTAGATAACAAAAATGTGTCTGACAACCTTGCTATGTTGGCATTTCACTAGAGATGAAGAGTAAAATACAATCCATGAGGTTCAGGTGCACGGGAGGCTTATACAAAAGGCCAGGGATGGGCTGGAGGTGAAAACAACAAAACAAACCCCACAAAACAAAACAACCACAACAACAAAGTTCTGAAATTTGGGGATGTACAATGCATGTCGATAGACCTACACAGCTTCTATTCCCAAGGACGTGATTAAATACATGCTCAAGGCAGCAGTGTGATTAGAACAAATTGGTGCAACGAAATGTTCTGAGAATGGAAGTTGATCCAGTTCAAACAAGTGAGAAATGAGGATGCTACAATGTCGAATATTTAATTAACGAAAGAAAAACAGAGAAAATTCACTAGAGACAACTGTTCTGTATTCTCAGACATTGGCTAGCTGGCTTGAGAAACATTTCTATTACTAAACTCAATTTTAAGAAAGGAAAAGAGATGCAGGCGTGCAAGAATCTGATATTGTTCAATTAACATTTTGGTATAAGATTGTAATGATAGCATCTTGCAAAAGCCCATTTAATGTGTAGGAAAAACGTCTGCTCCTGATTGGTTTGGCATGTTCCAGAAATGCTGTCTGATTATACCTCAGCCCAAAAGATTGAGAAAGCTGTCTTAAAGGATTACAGCCTACAGACTTACATTTCTGATTCGTACAACTGCTGGAGGGCATTGCTGAGTGAAAGCATTTTCTGAGGGTATTGTGCAGAATGTGCATCTCAAGTGTTTTACACACATGAATTCAGTAACCTGCCTTCCTGGACAGCAGTAAATCAAGTAGCCAAGCATCTTAGAAAGAAATAGAGGAGAGTAATACATTATATAATCTTTCTCTATTTTGTCCTGTGAACTCATTCTTCTGATAGTGCAGAGTGCAGAGGTCTGTTTGATAAAAGAGTTTGATTGATAACAACTGTGCCATTCCTCTGAAGAATCCACATGAGTATCACAGATGGTGAGATAACTTGCTGTAATTTTCTCAGCAAAGAACACTGAATCAAGCTTTCAGCCTACATAGCAGTCAATAATTTCCAACAAAAATCACTAAAGGAGATTTTGTTGTTGTTGCTGTTTAAGTAGAGGAGGAATTCTGTACTTACACCTCTCAAATTTTGATGATCCTGGCTTCCATGTCTCTGCTGTGATGCTGGAATGTGTTCTACAAATCAGTATGTTGAATATTTCTGCCCCAGTGATTCTGAGTGCACATGTAGGTTAATGTCACACTTTGACAGTGATAAGGAAGTAAAAATATGGGAAAGTAAGAGGGGGAAAAACAGGTGTAAATAATACTGAACTACAACTGACTGAACTGAGATGCTTGGAATTCTCTAGCACTGAGGGTGTGGTCAAGTAATCACCTTGTACTATCTTCACATTATACTATACTAGCTGGGTCATGCAGTGTCCTTGTGTCCTGCTACTTGGAGCCTAACTAGAATAACGGGACTTAATTAAATTCAGAGTTGATTCCTGGGGTGAGGCATCTAAAGCTACACATAAGCCAACCACATTTAACATGCTTAAGGATTACATAGATTGAGGGGGGAAATACAGCATTTCTATGATCCAAACTACTCAAGTGCAGCTATCCCTCAATGTTTTAAAGAGTTTTTATCACTGACCACAGGATGGACAAGCACAGAGGAGACCCTCAACCTGCAGGCGCTCCGTGGACCGTAAGGACATACAGGAGTGTTCCATAACATCTAACTGGAAACACTGACAATATTGGGCTGTCAAAATATGTACCACGCTGGATCTCAGACAGCCTTCTGCAAACTGAATAAATAAGCCTTCTACTTTAAAATGAGTTTATTCCTATTTCTCTAATTAGCAACTCTTCATCCATAATATCCAACATAAGACAAAGTTATATCAAGACAAATTTCCACTTCCAGTGACTCTTCTATCAACAGGTGAAATCACTATCTAGCCAATGACACAAGAATCCAGCACACCTGGATTCTCACACCTCCCTGGACTCAGGCACTTACTGCAGTGACGGAACACCAGACTAACTTACATAGCTAGTCCGGGTTCGTTACTCGGGAGGTAAATAAAAAAATAACTTGGTCCTTATAACTCAAATGCTGTAGTAACCTTGCTCCCATTAATCTCACAGAACCTGGAGGCACTGGAGTCTGCCTGACAGTGTTTATACTGAAGGTTTAGCCTCCACTGCCTCTTCAGGTTTCCCACATGCTCCTGCTGCACACAGAACCTTAAAAGCATTCCCACTGTCAGCATTCTTGGAACGTGCACACAACCAGCTGCACTCCTCTGTCATTGTGTCTGCGCTCTGTCTGAAAAGCCTGCTTTGATTCCAGCTCTCCCACCTTTCATGTTACTGGCATTTAATTCCATTCTCAGTGGAATGCCTTTGGAGAGTTCTTTCCCTTGGGAAGAAATGCCGCAGCTCCATTGACTGGCCTGTGCTCTGTGTACAGCAATTATACAGCAGCCTATATTGCTTGAACTCCACGGCACAATTTCCACTGGCTTACAACAGCTCTAAGGCTCTCAGAGTGGTCTCATCATCACCACAATTATTTGTTTAAAAGGCTGTTCTGCTCTTTGAGTGCTGTCATGCAGTAAACTCACCTGCACTGGATGGAATAGCATCCTTGTTCCAAGTCTAGATCATATTTTGGTTCATTGTTTGTTTTTAAAAACAAACAATGCTTCAACTCAAATACAGAGCTTCAACTAAACTTCAAGACATCTTTTTATCCCTTGCTACTTTTGACTGTAGCTGATAAAATGCCAGCTATATATCTTTCCCAGTAACACAGCCTGGGAATTTGCTTTTACACTGACCTGTTCAAAATAGTTTCTGCTATAACTAACTCCTGCAAAGAATCCTCCAACTCACATTAAGATGAAGATCTTTCTAGCTATTTCCCATGTCAATCTCACTTTCAATTTTATGAATAAAATTAAAAAATTGTCTTCTTTCTATAAGGAATTGTCAGTCTATAATTTTAGAAATCTCAAAAATTCTATTCCCAGGAGTGGGAATAGTCCATCTTTCACAGAAACATGGCATTTAATTTCCTTTCTGCTTTCCTGCAGTTTTATTTCAGACACTTTTCTCATAACACTGCTTCAGAATTGTCTCGTTTACACTTGTTACTTTAGCATTCTTGCGCAAAATACATGTTTTTGAACGCTAACAATACCCAGTCTCCTTAGCTTCTACCACTGGAACAGAATACTCTGGTTTTCAATTCTATAAAATAAATAGAGTCAAATAGCATTTTGCTGTGAAGTGCCTAGAATTTGTCCCTTGGCTTTTCTGCCATTGTCATTCTTCAAAGAGAACAGAAATCCTTCCCTCACCAAATTAAAGCCATTAGTCCTTTTGTAGCCATAGCACTCACCAGCTGGAATCTTCCATGGCAGCTGCAGACAGCTCTAGCCTTTCAATTGACTACCTGTTCAAGCATTTCCCATCTCAAACAAAATGCTCTGATACACTTACAGCTTGCCTTTTTAAGTCCTGCACAGAAGCCCAAGGCTTCCCCTGAGGCCTGCCCGCATGGTGGAAGAAAAAAAGACCTTACATCCCCTGAGGAGGGCACTGACAAGGCTGGGATGCCAGTGAAGGAATGTCTGGCTTCTACATTCCCATGGCTGCCATCTCCTGATGCAATGACCCACTTTTTTACAGTGTTTTCTAAATCCTAGCCAACAGTTTTACCCCTATAGGTACAGACTAAAGAGGTTCTGGAGACATACACTTTTTAATAAGTCAGAAACTGTGCTACTAAAGTCTCTATGTGTGAATGGGGAAACATCACCCATTGTGTAAGCCCAAGCTTTTCCCAGGTTACTCATCAGGAAAACAAACTAATCCTATTTCATATTTCTACACAGACACTCAAGACTCTGAGCCCAGTTCTTGTTGCTAACAATAATGGCTGACAGGTAGATGGATGTAGGTAAGTGATGGATGAGGTAGACAGATAGATGGTTAAAACAAACCGAAGAATACAGAGTTAAGGGTTTCACAGCTCACCAACTCTGTCACTGCTTTATGTTTCAGCTTTTGAACCCTTGTCTTTGCACGTTCGTCTTAATGCTTTTATACCCCTTTCTTGCTGGAACGTGTATTAAAGCAGCTGTGTCATTTGCTGGATAAAAAAAATCTAATAAAAGAGTTCCCTCTCCGAAACAATTAAAAATAAATGCAACAGTAGATTGCAGCTCTACTCTCGGCTATTGATTTCAAATCCCACAAGACTTTCACTATTTTATTATGATTTACATGATAACTCAGGGTAGAAATTTTTCAGTGAAATGCACAGAGATTCACTTGGGACCTGACCCTGTTGGGTTCCACCCTCCTGCATTTTCAATTTGCCTTCAAGTTGAGTATTCATTTTTAAACCACACCAAAGCATACATATGGCTCAAGATAAAATTCTCAAGAGGAGGCCACTGGTTTCAGGAACAACAGTAGAAAAAATATGAACAGAGTAGTGTGAAAAGAAATGTCAGCAAGGCTCTGCCTGATTGAAGTCTCTTCTGCATTCAATATTTGAATTTTCTGCATTATTTATTGCCACCGTCAAGAGTTTAATCCTTAAGGCATCATTCTGCATGCAGTTTCCTTATAAGCACATGAAACCCTAAGTAGCTTAATTCCAATACAGTTATATAAATTATTAACCTCATCTGCAAATACGATATGAATTTCATCTGAGAAATTGTCTGATATCCAGAACTTCTGTGTGGAGACCAAATTTCCTATATTCAAGCTTTTACAAGAGTTCTGTGAAACAATTTTCCCTTGAAGGTTATACTGCAGACAAGGACCATCTTGTAAACTACAAGCAGGAGCAAGGAAGTATCTCCAAACCCAAACATTTACCTGTAAGAATCATATTCCGACCGATGTTTCTAAATTTTTTTCTCCAACTGACTAAATATAAACACCCCACCACTACTCCCACCCTTTTCCCCCAAGCAGATTAACCTACAATTTGGCCAATTGTTAGGTACCTTGAGGTAACCTACTACTTTGAGTGCATCAAACATGATAACCTAGGACATGGCAAATCTCACAAGAGAAAACTCTGCAAGCACCACTTTTATTATTCATTCCCTACTGTCACCCTGAGTGCTCTCAGACGAGTTCTCCAAATGTCACCTTCCCACTAACTTTCACATTGCTACATACATGTGGCTAGAAATACTACTTCAAGTATATCCCAGTGTAAGTGTTCCGTTTCCACAGACACAGAAAATGCATTAGTTTCTTCTAAAAAAAAAATTATATGGAAAAGAAGGGGAAAAAAAAATCAACAAAAGTCAAACCAAGCAAAAATCCAAAACTTGTGTCCACAGAGCTGGTACCTTCTTCTATGTTATCCTCAAAACTGAAAGTAGATAGGATGAATTATTATTTTTAACATCACTAGAACTCTAAAGAGCTTACTCAAAGGGTCACTGAAGTTCACAAGAAGGCATGAGTTGACTTATTTCTGCAGTAATTCTGACTTTACATTCATTCCATAAGTTTTCACTTGGATTGCCTGTATTACTGATTCAGTTCCTATTTCTGGTATTTCTATCCCAATATCTGACAAATAGCAACACTTTCTGCAAATATCTACATTCTGGTACATGAGGAAATATGTATATTCTTTATTAATTACTAGTTTTTACTTCTACTTGAGAAGTTTTAGCCATCTAACTGAGAAAAAGAAACGAGATAAAATAAGCAGTTTTCAAGTAGAATACTGCACATCAAGCAAGGGACTGTTTGGCTAAACTCCTGGTAAGTACCACCTGACAAAGCAGCACAGACCAGAATTCACTGTTTGCCCTAAATGGGAAGAAAAAGCTTTGTATTTTGTACAAGTTAAAGAAAGCAACCACAAGGTATAGTATCTTTCTGAAATCATCTTCCGATGTCTTAAGAGGAAAGAAAGAAAGCAAGCATTGCAATATTCAAGAAAGAGCATGCTGATAACATCTCAGCTGAACCCATTTTAGGATCTGATCCAAAATTCAGTAAGTAAGGGATATGATGACCTTCCAGAGGGCACAAAGCTGTTGTTCCCAGAGGCAGCCACTGCTGCTGGTAAGCAGGGGAGTGCTTGTGAAGCAGGCAGCACGTACCTGGACATGCACTGCCAATATGTGTATTTAACTTTTTATTGTGTATGCTCCTCTGGACACCAGAAGTTCTAAGAATTCCAACATTACAAGCATTTTAAGTGGACTTCTGGGTTTCTTTAGCTAGCCTATTAAATCAGTGGGGTCTTTCTTTCAATCCGAGATCCCTTGAAGTCAATGAGTTCATTCTGCCTGATTAAACGGTCCACGTTCTCCACGGATTTCTTCTCATCTTTGTTTTCAAAGAATAGTTTAGATTCTATCTTCCAAGGTAGAAAATGCTTCCCACAACCAAAACATTTATGAACATTTTGAATTCTGTTCCATTCCAGTTTTAGTGATGTGTGTGTTTATATCACAGTCTGTATTTTGAAATGAGGGAAACTAAGGCAATGCAGCTAGGTCAAGGAACCTGCATTAGGGTAGGTGAGTAAGCACACGAGATTCAACACACAAACCACAAGATCCATTACAGTTTGTTTCATACTGTTTTTCAGCACAGCCTTACCTACAAAACAGTTTTGTAAAAGTAATATAAAACTCTCTTTTTGTCTTGTATAGCTTCTTATTTTTTAAAAAAGTCAAACACCTTTTTCCTTAGAGCGTAAAAGAAATGTTTCTTAGAGTCTGCTTTCATTAGAAATCAGGAGTAACATCAACTTTTCTAAAAATTACCTTTGGAGGCCACATCTGGTTAGCTTAATTCTTCAAAGATTGCCTTGCTTCGTCTCCTTGGTTCTTTCTTCCTTTGTCATATATTGGCTTGTTTTATGTCTGACAGTTCTTTTATTACCAGATTTCATTTTGAATCCGATTTCCCCCCTGTCTCATTACTTCTGTCTTGCTCTCTGTTTGTTCTCTATTTCTTTTTCCTGTCTGACAATTCTCTTATTAGTGGATTTGGTTTTGCCTTTGTTTCATGCTTTCTGCTTCTATTCTCTTGTGTCTTATTTTTGCTCTTTTACTTATTTTTCTCCTGTCAAGATCTCCTTTTCTTTCTGTCTGTTCTCTCAAAAGGTATATGCTTAGCTTTTGTTTAAGGTTACCAGATTTCAGCATGCTGTGGAGTTAGTTTATTGTTAGATATTGCCATGCAGAAGGAACCAGGTTTAAATCAGTTCCTTTGGTCTATGAGCAGCCACTAATCTACATATTTATATAGCCATATTTATATAGCCATAAGCTCTGCTTCTCAGCTACTACAACATGCCCTAGAACCAAACTTTCTAGTTTAAGAGCAAGGACACTGCTTTCAAAGTTCATTACTTTCTCACAGCATTCTCCATAAGCCATTAGGTTCCCTCCAGTTAGTAGAGAGAGAAGGTGACACACAAGCCCTGCCTTCCCTCTGCTCCTTGCAGGTTGTCCCAGCATGCTCACCACAGTAAATCCTCTCCTGATGCACGTTAACAGGCACAATCAGTGTTACCTGCAGCTCCTCGTGTCTCAGCTCCTCCCCAGGGAATCAGCTGGGTGTGTACACCATGCAGGCTTGCTGTGAGCCATTTCAGAGGGAAAATGAGAGCTTTTGTGTGCTTTATTTGGGCTAAGGTGGAAATAGTGTTATTGATGAGCTTCATCCAGCTGGTCTACTAATACTTTAAAGAGATCCCTGTACTACCAGGATTCCATGTATCCTCAGGACCAGCAAGCACCCACTGGAAAGAGCCCTGAGTGAAAGCCAGGGGACCTCAGTTTTTTGCCACTTGCATCACTCATTCATTTCAGGTGCCAGAACCTGAGGCAAGACCACGAAAGCAGGGGGCAGGGGTTTGATCTGAAAGGAGATGTTTGGTACTTCAATAGGACGTTTATTTTTATAGGAATAGAAAACTGAGTGATCTCACTGCCACTGACTACAATGAGGAGGTGAATATTGTCTCACTGCCCCTTCAGATTATTGTTCAGGTGTTTTTCAAATTAAAAGTGAGGTCTTGCAGTCATAAATTTTCTCTACCCTGCTTATGGGATGGAGAATTCTGCTTTCAAAGGCACCAGCAAAAGGAGCTTTACAAGATTTCTGGGTGAGAGCTCAAAGTGATTTATTATTTGTCAAGAGACACATTAAATAAACTTGGCCTTTTTTGCTGTCATCAGCTGTCTGAAAGACAAGCTATAAGCATGAGAGTTTCCTTTAATGCCACAGCACTTAGGTTAGAGAAAGCACAGTTGAAGCATCTTATATTTGGAAGAAAGGTGGGATGTCAGGGATGAATATTGCTTGCTGGAGCTGTCTGTTCCTCAGTGGGGAATTAGCTCCTGTGCAGTGTTTTCTGTGTATATTTCCACCAGAGATGAACAAAGTTGTAAATTGCCTTTGGTAAATTAAAATTTGGTGAATCACAAAGAGGATCAAGTGTCATGTCCTTCTCATAACCTGTTACAAGGATCTGTAAAGTGATTCAGCACTCCTTTAAAGATCATTATTGCCAAGGTGCAAGAAGCAACCTTCTGTTCATTACTTTCAGAACACAGCCGCTCTATTGCCACTGGAGAAATTTTCATGTTTGTTTTTTTTGTCACAGAACTCCCTCATAGCTTCTGGTTCTTTAGTCTTAAAAATCAAAAGCCGTACTCTATACAAACAGCAGTGCAGACTATCAAGGCAATGGTTTCTGCTTAAGCTTCTGAAAACTGAAGAGAAAGCAAATGGTGTGCCATGCACTGTGGGCTAGGCATACTGGCACCCTGATCAATTTACTACTGAAAGCTAAGAAATCAAAGGGATATAATGCACACAATGATGTGGGCAGTGCAACATAAAATGTAAAGGCATACAGCCATGCAGAATTATTTGCTGTATTTAAATCCTGTGGACATACTAAAAACTGCAGCTGTGTGAAGCAGATACCAACTTGCTGTGCACAAATTCTGTGTTCTTAGACCAGTATCAGATTCTCAGATTCATCAAACTGATGATGAATGAAAAAGAAAATAGAGAAATTACTCAGAAATGTACTGATAGTGGGGGCAGGGTTTTTTTCCTTTAATCAGATGCATCTGCACAAATTCCTCTAGACTAAATGGTATTAATCACATTACCACAGTAAATCCCACAGCAAAGATGATTCATCTGCTCTGCTGATAAGGAAGGCCATCTCTGTTCCTGCAAACCAGACCCCTCTCCACATCACTTAGCTTCCTATCTTGTGATTTAAATAGAAATGGGACTAGACTGCACACCCTTGACACACAAGTCCCACTAACATTTCAGTAACTGTTCACCAGTATGCATAAAAGCCCTTATTAGCTGTCTCTGAGTGCTGCTGAACCTGACACAGCACTAAACTGTGGCAAACAGGCTGGGATTAGAAATTTCAAAATCATTTAGATGCCTTAAGATGCACTATCGTAATCTGCCTTTGGGAATGATCTGCCCTCATAGCAAAAGCTACCACATTAGCAACGTATTCCAATTCCCACACGCTCTCCTGCAGCCCAGTTATAGCTACCACAAGCCCTGTTTCAGCATTCTCCACAGTTTATGCTGGATTTAACCACAAAAAGCACCGCATGCACCCTTCCCAGAGCAGCTAGAATCAGGTATTTGTAGACATATGCTGCTTTTAAGCTAAATCTGTATGACTCAGCTTTCTTTTTTCCCAGCATCTCAAAAACTGGAGCACTCAGAGGGTAAATAATAAATTTCCTAAAGTACACCTGCACGCCAGAGAAACTGGATACTGATCTGTGTTCAAGAGCAAGACAAATGCTGTAAGCCCTGCCCACAACTCTGCTGTACCTGCCAGTCTCCTTCCCCAAACTGAGGCTAGCAAGTTGCCTCTGCACTACAACTATTAGCAGAATTCAAACAATCCCAAATGAAAGATACATGGAGATCCAGAGTCCTCAGTTTCTCAGATTCTGTGGCTTGAATTCAGGCCAAAGCAGAGACTGTTTAGAATCTGGATGCTGATCTGGAGTGAGGAACTGTTCCTAAGTTTCTGCCTGGAGCTCAACTATACTATATTCAGAATAACTGCATGTGCCATAACCATAATGGACCTGTACACTTCTGCCAAAACTGTACCCACTTCATTGAAACCTAATTTAGCCCAGAGTCCAAAATCACTTAATTCAAACAGCATCCTGTTATAAATTTGCTGGGAAATATCCCCTAGTTTTTTCTCAGCAAGATGACAAAAATTTCAAGCACAGTTCATATTTTTCAAGGCCAAAAATGCCTGACATTATAATAACACTACTGACTGGTAAACAGAAAAGAGGAGGGTAAAAATACATCATACAGGATAATATTCCTTTCATAAATACTCAAATTATATTTACCTAGCAAAGACAGAGCAAGGAAAGCTCCTGAACCACTTAACACTCCAACTCTTCAGAGAAACCCTTCGATATTGTCAGCAGATAAAAGATAAGTTCTGAAATTAATATCCTTTCATTTCTCTTTCACATACTTCACATTACTTGAGATAAGAGTAAATTACCTCAAATGGATCCCTTATTGAAAAAGTAAAGATATGTTTCCATAGCCTTAAAACTTACAGACTCTCCGTTTCGATTTCTTTCATGTTTGTTAAAGATGCACATAGTCCCTGTGTTTTTTCTCCTGTATCCTGCCCTCAAGAAAAGCCTGTGGTATACAGAAAAGAAGTGTAAAACAAGGACAAGGTTTGGGCCAAATCTACATATCTTGTTTTTTCACCATCCACTTGATCCAATTTTCTCCAGAGTTACAAAGTATTTAGATGCAAATGTCAAGTTAACGCACATGAACAAAATAGTTCAAGCAAAAAGAAAGCAACCTATGGGTAAAATACACTATTAAAATGTGTACATATTTCAGACCATACTTCGAGACAGCTCTCCCTCAAAAAGGCTTGAGTTTGCCAGTAAAAACAGCATCCAGGAAGCAAAAAAACTCATTTATTTCGGAAGTCAAAGACCAATTCACCTTCCTTGTAGAAACTCTCATGACTGAAATGCTTTGCTAATTGATAGTATTTTTCTGGTATAGAAGTATTTAATCAACAAACATGAAGTGAGCACAGCAGGCTGACTCTGAAGATGTCACCCTCAAATTAGTTGGCTCAGTTGGGCATCCCTTCCAACCTCACAAAACCACTTTCCATCACTGTATTTTTAAAAGCTGTTCCAAAACTTCACTGGTTTGAAAATACATACTACAGGACAGAAATTGCAAGGGAAGTGGGAAAGGCTATAATATTCCTATAAAACAAGATAAATTGAAGGAAACACCATCCCCTGACACTTTTTCATTTTCCTTTTAATTTCAGACAAAACCCTGTCTTTTGTGGACAATAACTTCTGATCAATTGGTTCTAATTGTTTCAAAACCAATCACTGAATTTTTTACAAAGCACAGGAAGATTGCCAGTGAAATCTATGTCTCACCCTACTACGACTGTTTTATGAGCTGTCATATCCTGCAAATTTCATTTAAAACCGAGCTCTGCCTCTGAACTATTTAACAATTTGATGAAATGTTTTGCTACAATTTCACTGCAATTCAACTGAGATGAGAGTTCAAGTGAAAGAAAACTTTGAAATACCATTCATTTTATACTCAGCCTTATATTGTTTAAAATACCCAACACCACTTCCAGCAAAAAATCCAATTGATGCAAAAACTTAATGGGCCTTAACATTTCACATTCCACAGTCCCAAACACGGACAGACAAACTACAGGTTGATGTTGTAGGACACCAAAAGAGCACTCCAGGGTAAAAAGCCCTCTGCTACTAATGGTCTGTGTTTGAGCTGACAGCACTGACACACATGCACAGGGTGAGAACTCCTGGGGGCAAAGTCATGGTACAAATGAAACATCGTCTTCAGAAGGAGGGGGCACAGATTTGCTGGTCACATCTATTGTGAATTTGTGCACGTACATACAAATAAAAGAAAGGGTAAAAAGCAAACCAGGCTGAAAGTTAGCTTGAGGAGTAAAGAAGCTGACATGTGAATTTAGGATATCGTCAAAAAACAGAGAAGGAAATACATGCATGCAGTAGGGAGAAGGAAGGGATGCCTGGAGAGAAGGACAATCATTATTTGTCAACTGGCTTACAGAATCACATCAATGTCTCAGTTAGAAAAGACCTCTAAAAGATCATCAGGTCCAATCACTTATCTGACTCCATCAAGTCCACCATTAAATCATGTCACTAAGTGCAACAACCATGACTTTTAAAAACATCCAGCCCCCCCAGCCACTCCTCACAGGACTCACTCTCTAGGCCCTTCGCCAGCTTCATCCCTTCTCTGGACCCACTCCAGCTCCTCAATGTCTTTCTTGTAGTGAGGGACCCAAAACTGAACACAGGATTTGAGGTGAGGCCTCACCAGTGCTGAGTACAGGGGGACAATTCCTGCCCTGGTCCTGCTGGTCACACTGTTGCTGACACAGGCCAGGATACCATTGGCCTTTTTGGCCATCTGGACACACAGTGGCTCATGTTCAGCTGACTGACAATCAACATCCACAGGTCCTTTCACACCAGGGACCTTTCCAGTCACTCCTCCCCGAGCCTGTAGCATTGCATGGGGTTGTTGTGACCCTGTATGCCATTACATTCACACCTATCTGTCGGCCTAAACACAGGAAACTTGTGAGCCCTACTTGTCCTTGCTATGAAACCATCAGTTGCAAAATCAGGTCTGCCACTAAAGCCTTGACTAGTACAGAAGGCACTTAATACTTGCATGAAACAAATAGGAACTGACTGAGTCTGTACTAACATGAGATTCAGCTGAAGGGCCACTAGCAGTAGTGAGTAGCATTGCAGTATTTTTCCGGCATCATCTCTCTCATTTGTTATTTTTGGCTTGCTGTTCTGAGAAAGGAAGTCACAGATGCCTCTAACATGCTGTCTATTCACCACTTTCAATGGTCAGATTTCCTTGCAAGTTTCACAAAAATCTTCTTGACAAGGTATATTCAAAAGTTATCTACATCCCCTGCACTTCTGGTGCATACCAACACACACAGACTAGCCAGGTACCCAGGCTTCCCAGAGCTCAGGATCTCTCACAGCACTGATTTGAGAAAGCCCTGCTACAAAGGAAAAGAGCTAGACAACAACAACAACATACAGCAGAAGTATGGCAAGGAGATGCTCTTTTGTAAAGGCTATGAGGAAACAGCCAGAAAAGCTGTGGTGTGGAAGGAGGGAGGGAAACATGCAATGACACAGGAGTCCCATCCTGAGGCAAACACATTGTCTGAATTCCATTACTGGAGGAATGACTTTTTACTCATTAAGAAATTCACTTGAGGTAGTCTGTTGGTGTCTGCTCTCATTGCTTCCGGAACAGAGAGATTCATTAAGAGGGTCAGGTAGTGATACGTCTTCGGGACAAATGAGTCAATGTAAGGGTGTTTGAATGTCTGCAAAGGTCACAATTAAAGTGCTCAGACTCCATCAGCAGTGGCACCACACAGCCACCAAGCCCAAGTCTTACCATAGACCAGCACAAGTCAGAAGCCACTACAAAGACTTTTACATAAATATATTTCCCTGTTTTCAGGAACCAAATGCTTCCATGGAAAAAGTGTAAGGGATTTTGTTTATAGCAACAACTGAGATACAACAGCAAATTAAAATAATTCATATTTCTGATAATCCTTTTTGACAGAATTCATCAGCCAGCTCAGAAGTGCTGCAGTTTATTCTGATGAGGAAGAGAAATTTATGATAGAACCGACGATCTCATGCAATTCTGTTTGATAATAAAAAAGGGGGAAAAAAAACAAGCATAAAACCCAAGAACCCTCCCAATCAATAAAACAAAACAACCCCCCCCCCAAAAAAAATAAAAACCCCAAACACAAAGATTTGCTTGAATGCAACAGAAATTAAAGTAAAAGGAGATATTTTCTTTACTCACATAGTATCAAACTTCTTTCTAGCTGACACTTAGTCCAGCAGGATTTTTTTGGCTTTTACTCTGAACTCGAATGCCAGGGATTTTGTGACAATTATCTGATGCTTTAAATGCAGCCCTCTCTTACTGCTCCAGCACCCCATCTACTTTCCCTCACCTGTATATCCAAAGCTTCAGAAAATCATTTGCAACAAAACCTTCTGCCCACATGCACCCTGTGCCTGCTCGTGTTTGAAGTGGAAGCTGCTATCACTCGACCATCTGTTCTGTACAAGAGCATCTCTGTTTCATAACGGTATTCCCGGACAAAGGGCAACTTCTGCTCCCCCACTGGCAGCAACAGCTTTAGTCCAATTCAGAACAATATCTATTAGCAAAAATACAGGGCAAAAAATACTGCACTCCAACATAAAAATAAAAAAATCTTTATTTAAAGTCATCTAAAGAGCAACCCAAAAGGCTCTGAAGAAGTTACGGAGAGACAGTAACATTATAGATGAGTCTGTGGTCTGTCCTGTTTTAAACCCTTTAAAAGAAACCATTTTGAGGCTAAATAAAAGCATGAAAATGATTATGATAAAAGGCCAGTTTACAATGTCCTTGGATCAAAGGCCATCTAAGGCCACCTGCCCTTGCAAGCCATTTTAAACATAAATCTCCACTCTTTATTCATTTCCTTTCAAAGCCTGACTGAAAGTGCAACCCAGTTGTGACAATGTGGGAATAAATTTAAGAAAATGTTTGAATTCTGAATGTCTGATCCTACAAATTTAGTCTTATATCAAGCAAAAAATTAAGAAGGCTCTATTTTTTTTTTCTTTTTTTCTTTTTTTTTGCTGGGGGGCAACACATCAAATCTTCAATGCAGTGTTCTGGAGTTTCACACCCATATGAGCATTTTTTCTCTCTTGTTCAGGCCAATATCTCTGTTCAGTCTCAGTGGCTTTCCTCTCTGATCATAAGCATAATATTACATATTCCACGCTCTGTTTATATTCTTTGGCATCTACATTTCGATATTGGATTTTTAAAACTTTTTTTGAAAAATTCTGATTTTCTGATCATTTTTAAGGTCATACTTAAAAACATGCACAGCCTACCTGTGCTTGATATAGCTTGTTAAATATTTTATTTTATTTGTGTTTTTATTAGCAGAATTCAGTCCTCTGGGGCATTTTTACAAAGGATGCTTTTGAAATGTAAATGTGATTGATTTGATATTACAGATTATATTATTCTTACTTGCATAGTGCCTTTGGGAACAAGAGAATGGAGTTTTCTTTTTACTGATGAAAAGGTATTTTCCCTTTTCTACACCAAAGAGCCTACAAATTTCTAAAAAAAGAGCTACCTGTCTTCATATGTTTATGCTAACCAACTTCTAGTGCTTCTTCCATTTTCTGAACTCTTTTGGATAACAAAACCAATTAATTTGATACTCCCATTTAAGATGCAAGTTCATATTTACACACAGTGTGCCACAGTTCCATCTTTAACAGACTGAAGGGTACAAACCTCACCAGTATTATCCCAGTTGCTAAGAAAAGTGCACACAGCAGTTCAGCTCAGTGGTCGAGAACATGCTGCTGTGTTTGCCAAACTCTATTATAACTTACTCATGTAGTGAGAATTATTTGATTGTTCTTAAAAGCAGTTAAATAAATGACAAATCCTTTATATAACATTAAGTCCTTTATAAAGAATTTATGCCAGAAGAATAATCCAACACCTGAAATGATGGGCTAGCACACTCCCATTTGAAACCCACATGTTACACTTTTCCCTGTCCCCAAGAGGGTGGAATGAACATAGATAATATGTTTCACTGCAGCTCTGCAATCTCCTTCTTGTTTCAAAGAAGGAATATTTGTATGACTTCTACAACTCATCAAATCCCAGCTATTTAGGAGAAATACTTCTCACTGTAATAAACAATGGTAACTGTTTCCAAATAGTGATGTATTGTCTAGGGAGATATTAAAAGTAAAGCAAGTAACTAAGAAGCTATCTGCATTTCACACACACAGTATTAAAATACACCCACAAGAACAAAAGGCATTTGGGTAAAATTTAACCAATATTAAGCGTGGAGTTTTTCCAGTGAATTGGTAAAGCTCAGAAGATGTAACTAATTAGAACAGAAGGCTGCAACAGTTAGACTCTTTCAGAAAGAATAGTTAAGGTACGTTGCCATATGGTTCTGAAAACTCATTTAATGCAATCCAAATAGAAGAACATGTGCACATACCCCTGTGAGTTGCCCAAGCATTAATACTGCCTTTTAACTCAGCCACTTAGTGCAGGCACAACTGGTACTGAGCTGCATGACTTTAGACAGTGAAGGTAAAATTAAACCGTGAAAAGATTACAAAAGCTGTGAAAACAGCATAAACCAAGTCAAATATTCACCTACGTGTTACATGACATATGATGTTCCATTCTGCTGAAACAAGCTTTGTATAGCAAAAAAGTTTTTAACTTCAAAAGAGCAACTGTATCCTTGCACAAACTTGCACAGTGGTTAGAGCAGACTGGTCATGCACCAGATCCGGAAGCAAAGCACTTAATCTATATAATATCTAAATTGCAAAGCTACATGCTCAAAATACATAAAGAACCACAGCTATAAATCACTTATAGAAAAGCCCTCACGTCTGACAGTATCAGGTGCCATCTGTTCCTATTCAAGTGTGCTCCTTGGAAAAAAATCAAGAAGTTAGAGTTGAAGAAAGAAGTTGGCATGACATTCATGAATCTAAGAAAGAAGTTGAGTTAAAATGGAAAAAATAGCATTTAAGGCCTTGACCAGCAAAATTTGATTGTCATTCACTACAGTGAAACTACAATCTTTTTACTAATAAAGCAGCAGCATTGTTAGAAGTTAGTCTTGCCTTTAACTAGGATGTTGCACTATTGACAGTGATCCAGAAATAACACCAAAAGTAGAACTTTTGCTCTTCCTCTATCTGAGAAAGTCTGGACCTCATTAAAATCCCAAGGCTTAGTTCACCGCCTAACATATAAACCATTCATCCTTCCATCCCAAAAAAAACCCTCATGCACCAACAAGTAGTTTGAAAACCTTATTCTCTATTATTCTCTATTCTGCTGGAGCTATTTTTACCTACTGTGTCAAGATCTATCATCATTATAAAATCTTTGACTGCTAGCTATTTTTACCATTGCACTTAGCATATATTACATAAAAAATAAACAAAATAAGCCCTTTTATTGAAACCTTATCCAAAGTAAGAATGCCAGACTATTTTTGCTATTGTTCAATTAATAAAACTGCCTCATATCCATAATCCCAGACTCATCCCTTAGGAGGCAAACTATAATCCCCTGGGAGGTTTCAGTTAAAATGGAACCGTGCTCCAGTTCTGTAACTGGTAATTTCCTCCCACAAGCTCAGTGTTGATGTGGACACCCTGCACAGGTTCTGCTCACGCCCCTCCTGACAGGATAATGGCTCTGTATTCATACCTGTACTAGTTCCTCCATCTTAATCACCTGGGGGCTGAAGACACTTGCTTAATTGTGTATATTTTACAAGCAGTCAATGCAAAATTAATTACTATCTCTTCCAGTCCTCCAAGAGACATTTTAAAGGATTTCCAGACGTATACATTTTTTAAAAACGTCCTTCATTGATCTATGTCTCTGCCATAGATCTGTGTGCTGCTTCCTGTTCTCTTCAATCTGAGTCTGGAAAACAAGGTACCTTTTCTACATCCCAATGCCTAAATGTATTCATTGACATTTATATGATGTTTTACTGCTCTGGCCTTTGCGTGTGTTGTATTGCAACTGCCTGGGCATCCCACAGTTTCCCCACAGGTCAGTGACACTTCTAAGAAGGGAATAAGCAAAATTCTATTTGAGCTGATGGTATCACTTTCTTACTGCAACACCTTGAATTAAAGGTTGTAAATAACAGGAACAACACAAGGCAGCTCATTGGTTTTGATGTCACCTCCCTTCAGAAACTACCTTATGGCTACCAGTGAGGCCACACTTGGAACAACAGGCCACACAAAAAGCTGCACTGCTTTCGCTTTTAAGGAGACTAAAGATTTTGCAGAAGGTTAATTCAGAATACAACGTGTCTGTAAATGAGAGTTTTTGAAAGCTGCAGAACTTATTTTGAAGAAATTTCCGTGATACAGAATGCATGGGAAAGCTGTAAAGAGCATTAGCTTAAGAATCATTCTTTTATGTCACTTCCCTGATTGGTAATATTTAGCTAGTGTGGAAAATAGTTATTTAAAAACCCATACTTAAATGTGCAAGACATATATTCAGATATTCTCATAATCTTCAACACTCCAGATTCTCACTAGCAGAACTTTGCATCACTGAGCAGTCTTCCAAGAGAACAACATGAATAATATACATTAATTCATGATTTATTTATCTTTGCCCTGACTGCTTTAGAGTCTATATTCTCACAGCATATTCAGATCCAGCCACCTCTGGAACACAGAAACTAGCCTCCCAGAGCTCCAAACCAACACACTGTGGGAGAAAGCAGAGCAAAAAAGGTGCCAGAACAAACATTACCCGAAACAAAAAGGTGTCACAGAGATGTCAGTTCTATATAGAGAAAGATATACTTGTAAATATCTCACCTGAAAGCCTCCAGTTTTACGGGAACAGAGGCAATGAAAGATACCTCATGAGGGCACACAAGTTAGAGCAAGGGACAGACTTCTAGGTGGATAGTTAATATCTAATGATCAAAGTCTTCTGCCTTGAAATCAGCAGAACTCCTACTGATTTCCATGCATTTTCCTTCCCATAGCTATGTTTTGATACAGGAAACCTCAAGTAAAGGTGGATTTAAAAAAACTTCCATGAGAAAAATGCCTCTTAAAAAAAAAAAAAAAATCAAAGGCTTTTCTTTGTCCTTTTACCCTTTCCTTTCCCCCTCCAGAGAAGGCATCAAAATCTGGTTTTCATCTCAGATCAGCACTGCCTGTTGTTACAACTGTACCAAAGCTGACTAATCAGCTTTGATTTTTTGGTCAGCTACTTCCCATTAACAGTCTTTGTTCTGACTAATACTCTGCACTAAATAGCTGAACATCAGCTACCTGGACACACATGTCTACCACCATTTTACAAGCCTTGGTCTCTGGCTGACTTTCCAAGAAGGCTATGCCATGGCTACACATGTTTTTTCTGTTCCAGAACTGGCATCACACACCTATATTGAAGCAACTGAATCCCATCATTCCATACAGACCCTCCCAAAGCAGAAATATTACATCAGTCTGATAGGATCTATTCCAAATTCAGCACCTGGGTCAGGACAGATGAAGAGGAACCTCAGAGTTTTAGATATTTTTATATACAATTTAATCCCACTGTTGCCTTAAAGGACAGATTCCCTGAAGACCGTATCAAGCTTACAGATTTAAGACAGGTATATTCTATAAATTCACTGTACACCTGAGTTTACATATTAGTCACTGCTATTTTGTAACAGTAGATTGTTATAATAATATCATTTCATACAGTTTCACAGTTAGGGAAGATGGAATAATCATTTGGGAATCCACAGGGGGCCAGTAAAACAAAGTAAATGTTTTACTATTCAAATTATGGTGTGAAAGCAAAATTTTTCATCAAAAGTACTGGTATAGATTTTTCAAAATCTCTTTAAATACCTTTCCTACAAACTCTGTCATAACACATACGAATGTTTTTTCCTGACTGCCAATCATGAAATTAATCATCGACTTACCTAATTATTTTTAAGATCTTTATGATTCTTAGAATATCCTTTCAACACAATTTCCCTTTTCGTTTCATAACTGATTTCAAAAAAATATTTTAAAATATTCATTACCTAAGAAAACAACTATAAGAATAACAAATGATTGCTATATGCTGGCAGAAAAACATTACGAGTTCCAATAATTTGACTGAATGTTGAAGTGAAGTCTGAATTAGGCAGAAGTAAGTGGGGTTAGAAAAAAAGGGTATACTAAATACGTGGAAAGAAAACCAGTGAATGTCTTACTTTACTCTTCAGAAGGTAGGCAGGTCCTTGAAATTTTAATGAATGTTTACATTAAATACCAGGTTGCAAATTGTTACATCTGAACCCTTCCAGAAGAGAAACATGCTAAATTGTATTTCAAAATATTTCAAAACCTCTGTTGTTTTAGACCAGGCAGACTCTGGTGCTACTACTTCTGGTGCAATTGATTTACTTGCACAGAAATCATTCATCTATCAGTATGGAAAACATAAATGTCAGAGCAACTGTAATATGTGTACCAATAAAGTCATCTGTTATGCCTTCTCTTCTTTCCTTTCCTTTTTTTTTCACATATCTCAGCAAATAGAAAAGGCTTTATTAACCTTCATGTCCCCAGTCACACCAGGACACTTCAGTAGGATTAAGCAAGTTTTTTTAAAACATAGGATCACTGGGTAACTTCCATGCAAGTGTTCTTCAGAAGGGACAATGAGCCCAAGCTGCAGACCAGTAACCAAAAACTGTCAATGCCAGTCTGTCCCCACCAGTCTCATTTAAACCTCCTTGCCTGAGTTTCTTATTGTGGGATTATAAAATAACAGTGTCATAGCACTGATAATCTACAAGGTCAATTTATTCTTGTGGCTGATGCTGTTAGTAAATTTACTTATAAAGCATTTCAAAAGAAATGTCTGAAGAAACACATATAGCCACATGTGTCATGGGAGGATAGATGACCCACAAAGAAGCAAAAGACACGCACTTCCCTGTTTTCTAGCAGTTCTCAAATCACTTTATTCAACTTGTTTCACCAACTACAATTCATTTTCCCCTTTAGGTAGTCTAACTAGATTAAAATAAACAAACAATCAAAAATCCTGAAAAAAAAGCCACAACCACACAAAGAAACCTCTGCTCAAGAAAAAAATAAAAAGGGAAAAAATTAGGTAAAAAAAGAACATACTCCAAATGGTGTAGCTCTGCTGCATGAGTTCATAGATGAAGTTAGAAAGCAATAAAGAAATCTACTCTTATAATCTACATCACAGGAATATGGCTCTAGCAAGGGCCCATCAACCACGCTCCACATCCTTAGATGTTCTAGGAACAGTCCCACGCTGAAAGGTGGGAAACTTGGAAAAGAAAATCAATATGACCTGACCACTTCTGAGAGCAATGTGACTGAGAAGTGCCTGGGTGCAAGGTCAAGTTCCTGGTGCTCAGAGAGGCCCTGGGCAGCCGTGCAGCTCACGGGCTGCACACAGATACTGCCCTGGCTGGGCTGGGAGGTGCCAGCACAGACCTGCACAGCCTGGGCAGCTCTGCCTGAGCAGCGATGCAGGGCTGTGTCCTGGGCTCAGCTCTGGGTCTTGGTGAACCGAGGACTAGAAGATTTAAAAGTTAGAAATGAAGTTAGCAAGATAAAAGTAATATATTTCCATTAAGGGATTTAACAAGGGGACCAGAAGAAGCTGGAGGTTTAATTATTAGCAGATGAGTAGAATTGGAGTAGCTAGAGCAAAGCCAATATATAATGCATTTGATCCAGTTCTGGTTTTTTTGGAAGCAATAGGGAGTATATGTAGTATTGTGAAGAAGCAAGAACCGAAAACACACCTGGACTCTGAGAGAATTGGAACCATGAGGGGGAGCCTGGACCATGACTTGGAGGGTCAAGGAGCCCTGGCAATGGGACAAGATAAAGAGGAAGACGACTGACTTCATCTTCAGAGGAGCACTGACCCATTTCAAGAGACCACTGACCCAATTAAGCAGAGGCACTGCGCAGCTGTAATGGACATTCAGCTCATTTTAATATGAAGTGGGGCCAGGCAGAGGCAGGCAAGGAATATGTGTGGGCATTTTGGGGAACTTTGGGGAATATGTGAGGCTTTTATGGATATAAGGGCGAGTCAATGCTTTGGGAATTTGCACATGCTTTTGGGAGGGTCACCTCACGTGTGCCCAGCACTGCAATAAACATACCACTTTTCAACTTCAATGAGTTGAAGACTTCCTTTGTCCTGGCACTTTTGTGCATCATTGGTATCAACAGAAAACAAAACAACATGGGGTGCACCAAAAGATGAGGCACACTCGGTGGGAATGCAATGCTGATGATATTTTAGAAATTACCTAGGGCTGAGAATTTCAGCAGGGCAGAAAAAAATTCAGGAAAAGCTACCTGTGGTTTGAATGAGGATCTTTCATCAACATTTGCTCTGACATTTATAAGTTAAAAAATAACAAAAATAGAAGTTATACACTTGCTGTCTAGCAAAGAAAAGTCTCCCAACCCAGAAAAAAATATTTTAATACTTAAGTTCCATTTGTGTCTCTGTGAGTTAGACAACTTTGTATTTTTGGTCCAAAGTGTTTACTATTAAACAGTGTGATAATCACAGTTCAGTATATTCTAGGATCAGTGGTGCTTTTGGAATTCTTAGTTGGTGGGGATCTCAAATTTTGTAGTAGACATACCTTTGTGTCTAATGCAACAGATAGCAAAGAGAACAAATTCATACAGAACTGGTACAGCACAGGCCAGAAGAGTTTTTCAGCAATTGTCCTCCCTCCTCTGCCTCCCCCAAAAAACAAACAAGAAATCCACCCACATTATTTTGCAGAAGATGTTACTACTGTCTCCTACACATCCCACCTTTGGTGCTCAGCCCAAGAGCTGCACACCCAGGAATCTGGGGACAGAATACTGAAATCCTACTGCAGGCCAGGGAGGAGCACAAAGGCATCACAGAACATGAACCAGCACAAGAGGTAACAACAGAAAACAGTAAGTTTAAATACAACTTCCCCAGTTGAAAACAGATTTTTAAACATTTTTTACAGAATATGTCAAAATTATATTAGGCTAATCCTGTTCCAACCTAATTTAATATTCAAATTCCACTTACTTTCGAAGTTTAAGAATTGATGTCTTTTCCAAAACTTACCAGTTTTTTCTTGCTTCAGAAAAGCTCTGCTGGGTCCCACAAGTTCATAGCAAGAGCTGACTTGATACATCACAGCCATGTATACAGGAAAATGCAACGCATAAGATAACAAGTATTTTAAACATCTATTTTTTTCCTCAAAGGATCTACTAAGAATATAGCTTCTGCTCTAGAATACCATACACTTTGTGCAACACATTAGGGCTGTCTAGGATCAATACAGTATCATGGAGACTTTTTTTTTTCCCTTTCCTTGTCCCGCACTAAACCTCACAAATTCTAGCAGGAATAGTCTGTGTTATGGACCTCTTTATCGCTGACAAAGAAAACAGGTCCAAGTCACTGTAAGGTTAATCTTTCTTCTCAGCTATCTCTTATCCCTCCAAAGGCTGCATTAAACACCTTCCAAATGACAAAACAAACAGGTAGAGTGAAAACAACAAAGAAAGAGAGACATGAAAAATAGCGGTTCTTCCTTTAAAGTCATCCAGAACATGAATTTGAATTTTGCATCTAATGCCTACACATTGTGGCTTACAGAAACATTAAAAATGTATAAACAGAATGGGAAATAGCTTGAAGAACACAGAACACATCTGTTAACCAAATGGAAAGTATATTAAAAATTAAAGAGGTTGTGGAAATTATTTGGTTTGTTCTGCATTGCACACGATCATTATGTGTTCTTCTCTTCTAATTGAGTCCTCTAAGCTATAAGAGATTAATAAACACAAGTGCCCAGCCATAATGTCTGTTTATATCAGTCTTTGATCAAGCCTAACTGCAACAAATTGGGAAGAGTCTTTAAGTAATTATCAGCATTATTACAGAAGAACAGCAAAATACTTGCATAACATATTTCTCTCAGACCAATGCTACCAGTAGTAGTGAGGGAGGACAGTCTTAGAATGCTTTTGAAGACCTCAAAGCATACGGGAGCATGAACTGACCTTGATAAAAGAGGCTACTACATGCTAAGACTCACACTAAAATAAACTATTTTTGAAGATAAAATTGTTCTTCATATAGTATTTTCCATCTGTTGTGAGGAGCAGACAAGGATGGACATGAGGCCAGCAGGAAAATAAGACTGAGAATAACCATAAAGGGAATATTGGAAGAGAACCTCATCACTGTAAGTGGGCTGTTTGTAACTTGCATTAATGATATGCACAATGCTACTCACTCTCCTGCCCTCACAGGAAAAAAACAAACAAATAAAAACCCAAAACCCCCATAACCCAACATATGCTGCAAACCACATTTTACCATTAGCACAGGCTCTATTTTGAGGTTGTCACTACACTGAAAGAATCTCCAAGATAATTAATGAGATACAGCAAACCAATAAAAAAGGTGCATTTTTCTTCTATGTCTTGTTCTACTTCATTAGCCAGCAGGAGGAAAGTCTTGGAGCGTGCAACCCAGCAATTTGTCTGTTGTCTCAGAAACATACCAAACATATTTGATATGCTGGAGGGGAAAAAAAAAAATCTCCTTGCCTTTCTTATTATTAATCCACATCTGAGAAGTCACGCAGTTTTCACGGATCTGTACCTGAATAGCCAACAAAAGTGAGAAAACTAGATGTCTATGACCTTTGGTGATACAATCCAGTCTTACCATTATTTAAAAAAAAACAGATTTTTTTTTCCTTTAATCTAGAATCAGTGCCAAGAATCAAGGAAAAGAGAGACAGCTTTTTCTATGGCACATTACCATTACACAACTAAAACAGACACCACTACTTCATAAAAGAGCAGATAGTTAATTTCAAAACCACCAGAAAGGTTGTCTTCTAGAGAGATCTATTTTTACTTCTTCAATACCATTAAAATATGTACACAGCCAATCCTTATTCAGAGCTAAGGGCAATTTTTAAATTACCAGTTATGATACTAATTCTTTGCTAACAAGATTTGTGATTTATATAGCATGCACAGTTTAATATAACTATAATTTGCTCTCCTGCTGCTAATTGATGAAAAAGCACTACATACTTTTTTAAACTTTGAAGAAAAATTAAGTATCATTTTCTAATGTGCTATTGTCCATTACTATAGACCAACTGCTTGAAATAATAAAGATGATGATCTAAAAATCAGTTCTAGGATTACCTTTAACTTCCACACCATGAATGCCTCTGTTACATACCATCAACTAATTAATATAATCTATTAATTTGCAGTGTAAGTAACAGTAGAGGAAAATGGAAGGGCAACTAGAACAACTAGAATAATGTTGTTTGAAAACAATTTCCAACTTTGTTATGTGCAACTTTCAAAAAAGATATACTGGTGAATGGGCATATATAATAACTATAAAACAAGCCTTATTTAAAACAAACAAACCCCCTAACATTTCTTTTTAGTTAGTTTATAGAGCTTTCCAATTCCCTTAAAGCTTTTTATTTTAGCTAGCAGAAATTCTGGTAAAGGTAGCCAATGTTTGTTCCCTGACATTTCTGCTGAGAAGAAAAACAAGGATTTGCTCATCTTGCTCTCTGAATCCACAGTACATGTGTGAGAAATAATCAATAGATCTTGGTTGCTACTGCAGAATATTTCTGCAAATAATCACTGCAGTTGTAATCCTTGGGCCAACAGATGGGGGATCATCTTTGACTCTTCCCTCTCAAGAATGAAAGCTTAGGTGTCCCAAAGCTATCTACTTCCTGTGTAACATTTCCAAAGCACGTTTCTGTGTTGTGTGCACATCACTGCAACCTAATTTGGGTCCCTACTATTTCAGTTTTGGTGATTTTTCCCTCACACGGCCGCTAAAAATTTGTTGGTTTAAAATCCCAAAAAGTTGTTGCCAAAATTGATTTTCTAAGTTTCCCCAAAGCTTTTAATTGCTTTGAGGTCAAACACCAAAAAACACTACCCTTCAACCACCCCAACCCACCCCTCACCCCAATAATTAAGATGAGCCAGATCTTTGCAGCTTTCAATCATAATAAGATCATTTGGGCCATGCTTGGCCTCCTTTTGGCTGTTCTGATTTCTGCAAGAATTTCAGAGATTATCTTTATTCACAGAAATTTTAACAAAAAACCACCCAAACCTGCAGCTTTCAAGGCTGCACACAATGGCATTTGTACAAACCAAAGCCTGCCTATGCCAGCATGCTTTGGGACGTGAGAGTGTGTAACTCACCTGACAACATAAGCAAGCTACAGACCAAACCTGAAAATAATGTCTTCAATGTTAAATGCTTGCATAGGACTAAGTGATTTAGTTCAGGGAATATTCTTTACCAGGCATAAAATACTTTTTTTTCCTCTATCAAGCAAAATAAAACTAAACCAACCACAAAAAAGCAACCAAAAAAATCCCAGAGTAAACATATCACAGAGTTCCTCCTCTTTGAAATATCTGTATACCTCTGAAGAGAATTTTTGTAAGAAATTCATACTGTGACTTTACAGTGTACATCCATTTTTTAAGGAATTATGTGCATAAAGTTTGTTGTTAAGCTCCCTGGAACAAGCACTGTGCTCCTTGCTCTTTATTTCAAGACCAAGAGGTTCTTGTCCTTAATTAGCTTCTTAAGGTTGTAAGGTTTTTACCACCACCTCAGTTAGATGGATAAGACCTTAGCATAATGAGATTACTAGAAAGCTCCACTTTACAATCCAGAGCATTACAATAATATACTTAAAATACAGTTATTCATGTAAATGCAGCGGGACAAATGCAGAATTATGAATGACATTTACATGCTTCCACCTATGTGTAAATTTTGCAGCTACACCAATAAGGCTTTTAACTAAGACATCTTTACAAAACACAGATGTTTACTTAAAATCTTAGGTAAAAGCAAGTATCTTCAGACAGAGAGAAGACAATTTCAATTTATATCCATCACACTATTGAAGATATTATTTAAAATGAGGGAGATATCTATCTATCTAGAAAGGCAGAAAATCATGATACACAGATCACTCACAGAATTCAGAAGAGACTTTTTCACAAACAGGTTCAGGCCAAGGAAGCCTCCCAGGGTTAGTCACAAGTATAATTCTAATACAGAAGGTCATGTATGTGGCCCTAGGGCAGCCCAGAATTTAGACAAACTTGAGTTAATGGAAACTGCTCTCTTAAGATCAAAAAGAGGAACAACAAATATGAATTTACTTGATTAAAACAAATTTGGTCTATTTCCAGAAGAGGGGAAAAAACTCATTTCTGATCAATTAAGATTCTTTGAGGATACTGCCAAAATGAAAATCACAGCATAATTCAACCAATTCTTTTTTAACAGAAAAAAGAAGAAACATCTCTGAGGTGAGCTCTAAGGTGAGAGTCTAATTAAGACAGGAAATTATTTTTAGAAATAACTAACTTTTAAATTTCAAAACAAGCCAAAGGTTACAAAGTAAACTTTTGGTAAAAACAACATCTCTTCTGTTCCCATTTCTGCCCATGACCTCAAGCAGAGGAGGATCTATCCAGACTCAGCCCTCCCAGTGGGACACAGTGGCGACCAGGCAACTGAGTAAGGCTGACAGTAAGGAGACAACAAAACTCAGGGGAACAACAATTCACTCAGGTGAATTTCTTGGGAAACCTGGGACCTTTCTGGAGATTAGCACATATACACCATGTTCCAACACTTCTGTGGAATTAGGATCCATATTTTCAAGAGAGATATCAGCATTATAGATAACCAGTAAGAGCAGAAGAATATTTGACTTTTAAAATACTCGGTGGTCATAAATATGTGAGCACTGCAAATTTTATCAAATGCGAAAGAAAGCAGATCATTTAAGAGAAGGTGCTCAGGCTAGCAGTAGTTCAATTATGATAAGCTTCAACCACTATATTGTACAGCAAAGAAGCAGTTCTTGCAAAATCTGTCCCTTAACATATGATAAAGGGAGGAATGTATCTCCAAGATCCCAAAGTCAGTGATGGTGATGCTGGGGACTGCTGCTGCTATTGGAACAGAGCTATGGGCTACATGGACAATTGGTCTAACCAAGCGAAGTATTTATATTCTTTTTCTTAAATCCAAGCTGTTGAGACTGTTATATGCAGAGAAGAAAGTGCTGAAGTACAGGTGAGGAGGGAAAACCACGTGCAGGGGCAATAATGAAAATGAGCATGAACAAAGACAGCCATTAACACCATCAATTTTGCATTCCTCATTCACAAGTTTCCAAGGATTATACAAGTGTTCATTAATGAGATAACAGGCCTCTGTCCAATTCATTTTCAGGTGAATTAACTAAAAAGAAAAAAAAAAGCCAAACCCAACAGGAAAGGTTATAGTTTCTCAAGCTTGTTGTTTTATGATTATACTGCTGTGATTTTATGGTACATTCATATATGAGATAATATCTAGACAGGTCTCCTTTTTAAAAGTGCCTGAGGAGTGGAGAAATATAGAAATAGGAAAAAAAGTTCACATTAGACTCCTTGGTTCCATCCCTGTCTATTCTCCTGCAGTCAACTTGGTGACAGAAAGGAATTAGCGCCTTCAGATACCTGATAAGAGAAGCCAAAAATACTGAATCTCCCTCCTGTGCACACACACACGAAGAACAAACAGTGATCATGACAATGGACCCGAGACCTGCCCCTGAGCAGACCAACATGAAAGGAATTTAGTTAGAAACTGGAAACCCTTCTGATCACAATGAAAAATTGCAGTGAAGTTTGACAGAGAGAACTCGAATAAAAGCAGTCACATTATCATCTGTAATGGAAAACAGCTGCCACAGGCAACAAACAGCATTCGGATTTTTCAGCACAAACCAGGAGCACCTATATAGAATCCTAGAAGCATTTTCAATCCTCAATTTCTGTCAAACACCAAGAACGTGTAATAATGCATTTAGAGATTGAGCAGATTGGTCAGTTGCCAAGTTATGTGAAATGGCCAAGTCACGCTATTTTGAAATCTTATAAACTAACATGCAATAGATTAATAAGGGGAAATACAAATATAGGAAACAAGTAAGAATACTCAAGAACTCTATTATAAAGACTTAACAGATTGATGCAAAACCAGTAAGCAACACCACATCAAACAGAGATAACGTGTGGTACAGGCTTGGAGTCCACTCATGCAGTGCCTCAGAAGGTAAGAAAACAAGGAAAAAGCAAATGCTAAAGCACAAAACATGGATGAACTTAATACAAAGAAGTGTGGAAATCAGGAAGAGCAATACCCAAGACAGCAGTGCAGTGGTTAGTATAAGGGCACTACTTAGTATAAGGCACAGCATTTGCACTAACTGTGGTACAGGGAATAATTATATCACAGCTTCCAGACAAGCAAATAACACACTGTATTGAAGCAGGCAGCAACAGGGATCAGTGGCTTGGGAGACAGCATCTTGCATGAGTAACATTCATGCAGTGTCCTGTTTGCAGAGCAAAGACAACACTAGGTATAGAGAAAGAGACACACGTGCACAAAGTTCAAACAATTAAATGTACTACATCATGCAAATTTCCTCAGAATTACACAAGAAAATAATGCAATGCTACTGTGAGACAAACTGAATTAAATGGTCATAAAACTGGAGGCAGTACACAGATTATAATTATATACAAAAGCAACAAAGAATAAACTCACAGAGTGAAGTTTCAGAAAATAGAGACAACACAATCAGTGCCTTCATTTAAAACAAGTGGATGGCTGCTCCTGGCTATGATAAAACAAGCAAAGTGTTCTTATAAGAGATGAGGCTGATGCAAAATAAAGATGCAGCCTGAATATATCTCTTAACTTGATAGAGCCGTCAGAGGCAGCATGAAGCTTATTACCAATCATCCCACCTTGAAGTAGTACGTGAATGAAAAGAACATGAGGCCAGTGAGATGGTGCTTGAAGGATCATTCCTACAAAAGGGACAGTCAGTACCTTGTGTGTGAAGGTCACTACCACCAGAAGAAAAACACACACCTGATTGAAAAGAAATGTCTTAAAGTAGTGTTTGCATGTGAAAAGTTTGGTTCAAGGACAGGAAACCACTCTAGCGAAAATATGATAAATCACCAGAGAGCTGCTTAAAAAAAAAAAAAAAAAAAAGTACTGTCAAGGAAAAGAGACTGAGGTATACATAACTGACTTGCCATCCAGTACAGCTGAGTTTACTCAGTTTTATGTCCAGCACCTTCCTAGGATGAGGCTCTTTCCCAATAACACAAGTTCCCAAGAACAGAAAGACCTTCCTTCCCTGCATACCTGAGCTATGAGGTAAAGGCATAAGGCACAATTAGATATGGTGGTAGTTGAATCTCAGTGAGAAATTATCACTGACACAAGAAATTCTCTAAATATTAATTCACACATCTTTTGTAATACGAACAATGGAAGCCTCACAGACCTCAGTCACAACAAAAGATACCTAAGCCCAGTGAACAAATGTAATGCACACAATGGTGTCCAGTCTAAGCACAAAGAAAGACATTAACACAATGCAGAAAAAGCCCTCCAGATTACTGGCTAAATGGTCAGACATTGTAAAATTGCTCCAACACTGACAAGCAGAAAAATCAGAAGTCAAAAATTAGGAGAAAAATATACATATATTGAATTCCTATGTTTAAAGGCATGGAGTGTCCAGGAAACGACTGGATGTGGCACTGAGTGACATGATCCCCTTGACACAGTGGTGATCAGCTAAAGGCTGGACTCAATGACCTTGAAGGTCTTTTCCAACTTAATGATTCTATGATTCCACATTTATGTTGAACATCAGCCTTAACTTCAGCTGATTATTAGGCCTAACTTCAGTCACATTTGAAGACAGTCATTCAACGCAAATTGCAGAGCAAATCTGTTTAGCAGATGTTAACTCATTCATAAACAAATCTGGATAAAACATGGGCAAAACATGAACTTTGTCCTTGAACTCATGGTAAGGATTGAGCATAAGGGACCACTTGAGGGAGACTAATCCTAATTTCAGCTACCTGAAGGCTGAGAGTCAGGCTTGTAAAATGTTAAATTCCTTCTGCATAGCATGGCACATGTCCTTTCTGACCTCTGATCCAGTCTGACCTCTATATCACGTGCAACCGTGTCTGACCCAAATAACTTCCATTAAGCTGAAAGTTATGCACTTCAATTTAGGAGTGAAATACTTAGTCTACTGTAGCTACAGAACAGAAAAAGCCAAGGCACCAGTGTTACACAAAGCCTTCACAATGGCGAGCAGAAGGAAGTCCAGACAGTTCCAAAAGCCAAACAACACCTCTGCAGCACAAAGATAAAACACTCCCAGAGCTCCAGACAGGCTAAGCCAGAGGGAAAACCTGAATGAACACAGGTCTGAAAGCAGACCACTGCCGAGAGAGGCAAGGGAATTCTCTGCATCAGCTTCATGGAGATTACACTGACCTGACCTACTTCATATCCAGATGTCAGCTACCTGGTTTTGATGCTCCCAAGGAACCCGGATTTCACCAAAGTCAAAATACATAAGAAGAACAGGCAGAGTGCAGAAGAAGAATTCATTCCTGGCAGGCAATTAGCAGAAACCCTGATGTATGAAATATAATATAATCATCATATTAATGCAGAGTTCTACATAATAAAAGCTAGTTTCTTTCAAGGTTCACTGGAGGAAAGAAACAGGCCAAGGAACCTTTAATTGCACACCTCCAGTATATATGGATTAAAGAACATCTGACAAAAACAGAGCAAAATAGTTATTTTGAGAGAAGGAGACAATTTTTCCTTAAACACAGTGATGGAAGGCCACTGTCTCCCTAAGGCACTGTTCCATCCCTTGAGAGCAGCAAAAGCTAACAAGAGTCACTAATGACATGTATGTGACACAATATGTCTGTTTTTAATATTACTAGACTTATTAGCACCATTTGTTCCTGTTCAGCAGATCTTGCAACACCAGTGAGTAGTGGTGATCAGTTACATGTGGATAATTTTGGTTAGAATTGGCTGCATGCTTATTTTTAGTTGGTGAAAGTGAATCCATTCTCTCATTTTGCTGGGCTTATGCACATAAATTGCTTCTCTCCACATTGATTTTAAGGCTTCAAGGCCAGAAGTACTTCCTTTATGACTTTTACTTACTTTACATGGATTCATAAGCATACTCACAAAGTGCATCTGATATTAACACATAAACACATTATCTAGCAAACTGTGAGCAACCCAGCTGAAAGGTGGCAGCCCTGCAAAGTATCATATCCATTTGACAACTTTCCCAAAAGCCATATCTCATTTAGTTTTTCCACCTCTGCTTCCCTACTTTTATTCTGCCACTAAATTGCTTGACTTCAACTCCCTTTCAAATGCTCCAGCTCTTTCTCCTCATCTCTCAGATTCAACCAGAAGGCACCTGTCTAACTCATGTAGTGGGCTCACAGCCTCGTACTGCCTTTCATGTTTGTGCTGCACCAGTTATCACTTGATCTCTGTGAGGATGAACAGTGCCAAAAGTAACACTGTGAAGCAACTAAAATGAGAAAATGGGACACCAAAAAAAAAGAAAAGAAGAAACAAAAAAGAAGAAAAGGATGATATAATAGCCCCTGTTTATATGCAAAGCATAAGGCAGCTAAACTCAGCACTGTGATGTAAAATAGTACTGACATCTGCACTTTCAAAACGTGTGGTCTAATCTCCACTGGAATCCCTAGTGCTTAATCTGCCAGTCACCACACATGGATTTAGTATTTACTGCCAGGTATTAACTTGCAACTGTTTCAAGCATAAAAATCCTGAAGACTGGACAATACAGCTAAGAAATCACGTTTTTTATCAACTCTTTTCACAGAGATGTCCTACCTTGTTTTAACAGATAAAAAACCAATCCACTTGACTAAAAATTCAATACTATGCTACATATTTTGCCAATACGACCACAGAAATATCTCTGAACCAGAGCAAAATGTGAGGCTAAATTCTCATTAAGAACAAAACAAATCACACAGTGCCGGATTAGAACTAAATCTCCTTTACAGTACGTGGCAGAGGACTGTGGCAGGGAAATTTCTGGGGAGGCTTTTCACCTCTGGACCACGCCATCTTCTGTAGTCTGGAAGAGCCTTGAATTTTTACCTCCAGGGTCCCTTTGATTATTAGTCTGGATGTAGATCACGAGTTATAAGAAGAGAGTGCACTCCTTAGTCATGTTTGCACGTTTCCATTCAAAAATGGAGCTTTTTCTTTCCTTCCTACTGTTCTTTTCCTTTTAGAAAGTGGAAGAATAAGTAAAATAGATGGCTGTACAAGAGAAAAAACAGGGAAAGATTATCTCTTATACGAAGGGCAGGAAACAGCTCACCTGAAACAAATGTAAATAATTACCACCAGTGTCTACCTCCTACAAGTAAGACCTGAACAGCACACAGTTCAAAGGGTTTCTTTGCGTTACTGATACAAGTGTCACACAGATCTGGGGCCAGAGGCCTCATTCCTCAACTGCTCTAATGAAGACCCAGCTGTACTGAGAACATCTCACATTTCACACTGGGAATGTGTTGCTCACTGGAGCCCACTTGCCAGAAGACAAGGTGAAGAGACAAACACTTTGGTACAAATACTGGCATCCCATGATTGCATGATAACAGTGAGAGAAATAAACTCGCAGCTCTCTCACTAGATTTGGATCTCCTGATTTCCAGGGTGATTTTCCTTCATATTGTCCTGACCTATTCACGGCATATTTTGAATATGCTATATAGCCTACACTCAACTGGCATTTCAGGACAAGTGTTTCCATAGGTAACTGTAGAAGTAGCTGTCATTTATGGCTACATCACTCATTAGACATTGTCTCATTGATTGCTATTGGTCATCAAATTTCTTCTCCCTTCATTAGCATTTTCAAGGCAGAGATCACAAGGAATTGCATGCTAGAATATGGCAGTTCCTTCACTGACTAGGGGAGTCACATATATTTTATTCTATAAAATCTAAATGTCTTCTCTCCCATCTCATTTCAATAGGTGCAACCAGACAACAAGCATTTTTCAGCCATTCTTGGCAGAGCTCCTTTAAACACTACAAAGTCATTCTGCTTGCCAACTCATTTACCAAATACTCTCTTTTGAAATGGAATGACCCACACTGCAATAAATTTGAAAATGTAAATGTAGTCGGCAAGCTGCCTGTATTTGCCCAACTAAGAGCTATATGTTTATGAACACTTCTGTTCAAGTAAGCAGAGGGTGCAAGACTAGGTGTTTATTTTATTTTTATTGGCGATCGTGTTTCTGTCTGAAGGGAGGCTGGAAGCTTAAATAAAAAACCTCCTTGAAGTGAAGGTCAGTACAATCAGATACTTAGAACTCAAGCTTTAATTTACCATATGAAGGTTACTAAAGGAAACCATCAGAAACTACTTTGCACAATGTGACTAATGCAGAAAAGCCAGTATACCAATTGCAGCAGCAGATTTTTTTACAGGGGGGCTGAAACATTTAAAATGTCAACACAGAATCAGTTTAATTCTCCAGCATTCCAACAGTTGTAAAGAGCAACCCTGAGTAAGTCTGCTTGCTAATTGTGAGGTAACACACCTCAGCACTGATTCCAGGCAAACAGATCTTTCTTACCCCTAGAGAAAAAAGTGGGAGTATTGGTACCAACTGAGGAAATATTTTTCTTTTGTTAGGCTGCTATCTAAAAGCAAACGCATTTTTTAAAAAATACAAAATACAAATCAAATCACTCTGAGAACTACAAGCACAAACTCAGCGAACATCGTATTCAAAGGTTTTCTTCAAACACACTATGCTTTCAAATCAAATTTAAAAGTTAATTGTTTAATTCTGCTCTGAAAATATTCCAAAATCATTATCAACTGTACGCAAGCCAGATTTTCACAAACTCAAGCTAATGCTGTACATAACCAGCGGACTTTTGCCTGGAATAGCAAAGCTAAATAACAATGCTGCTCTTCAAGATGTCCTAGGACTTAGTTACAAATTAAATAATACATCACCTTCTTCAAGGAGAAATCACCTAGCTAGAACCTCATGAAATGTTTGATCTAGTTACAGACTAACTGCAGACAGGCATCTCTACAGTGTTATTGTTATTGACAAAACTTCCACAACAGGGACACAACCTAATAAACCAAAAGGATCAATTATTTCTGCACTACATTCCTTACCATCTCAGTTCTCCAAGCCTTTTAAGAAATTTCCTTAGGAGCAATTCAAAGCAATGGCAAAGAGTCCTTGGAGAAGCGTGTTTGACTTTACCAGACTTCAGAAAACTTCTGAGAGCAAAGATGCAGCCGTTCGCAGATACATTCCGTGGTCTGTGCAGGACATGCTCACATTAAGAACCAGTTTCACTGCTCAGCAACACTTCTGTGAAAACACTTTTCTTTTGAAGGCATGGGATCATTTCAGCATCCCAGGAGAGCAGCACCCCCTTCTTCCCCAGATCCTCCCACGCTTACATCCCCAGCAGCTGGCTCAAGCAGGAACACAGCCCAGCACAGCCCATGTGCCAAGGGGCACAAGCAGCTGGTCACAGATTCGACTGCTTCAGGCAGCCTCTGTGCCTGCATCTGTGGGTGGATGTGCAACTTCACTGAGAGCTCCTTCAAAAGCAAAGCACTGATAAAATAAAAAATACCAGCAGCACGTCATTAAATACTTGTCTGCACAAAGTATCGGCTCCCTCATATAGAAAATTCTGACATTTTGCCACAGCACATGCTGGTAACTCCAAACATCTCGTTAGAAATCTGAAAATAGCTAAAAAAACTTCTTTTCCTAATTCTTTATTTCCCAGTTCCCAATTCAGAATACAGTTCTCTTAAGCATCATCTTTTATCAGTGCACCAACTTGATGCCTTTTTTTAAACCTAAGAAATATAGAAGCTGTCTAGACACCATGTCTTTACTGGCTCTCTTAGATGGCAGTACAGTAGACAAAACTTTCTGATTTATTTGCAGTTGCTACGAAATTATTCTGAATTTGGTCAACATAGCAATGAACACAGAGCAGACCACATCCCTCACTTCATCTGATCACCAGAAAATCCACCCAGCACATGCAGCAGAACAGCACATCTGGAAAGCCTGGGAACAGGAAGCAGCTGAACAACAATGGAGAGACACCATTCTGGAAGGTGTGAAACTGCAGAAGCAGACTCTGGTCTTTGCAAACCTTGGAGGGAGAATTCCGCACCAACAAATCCAAACCTTGGTCAATCCTATCTTTAACTGAGTCATCAATTTGTCTTTTCCTTACCCAGTAAGCCAAAGCAGGTATCTAGTGAACAAAGTATGGATGTAATTTGACATTCCTCAAATTACAAACTTAGATACTATCGGCACTCAAGTAAATAGGCCCAACTTCTTGAGATTTATTTAGCTAATGAAATCTTTCAATAGACTCAAAACAATAAGGAAGTTTCTTTGCCAAATTTTACCCAACTAAACCATCATTCTATTCACATGGGTACATAAATTAAATAATTGATCATCTTCCCAACAATACACAAGATTTATATCAATCGTGCCATTTGAAGAGACTAAAAAAATGCTGTCTTACTTCTTACAGTGAACATAAAAAACGAGTAATTACAGAACTACTGGATGGAAAACAAATCACAGTATTTTAGTTAAAGAAGTTGAGACTAAATAGTGTAATGTACTCATCTGTTGTCTGTCATAATGAAGGCAGTAATTTGTTCCAATACCATTTAAGTATCTTAAATCATTTGGTGCATGATAAACTTCACAACAGCACTGCAAACATTTTAAAAGCTGTAATTTTGTTGAAAATACGAGTTCAGGATTAGGATGGCAAAAACAGGGTGTGATTAAAGTAAGACACCTCACTTTCTAAAGTTCCAGGAGGGGTTCAGGGGCAGGAGAGGGGATGACATTTCCTTGGAAACTAGTCTACATGTATAGTTGCACTGTTTAATATGGATTAGATGGCACAGTTACTACAAAGCAAATATAATTATTATCCTTTAAACCGAACAAATCTAGAAAACAAACATTTACAATCTCTAAGAAACATAAAAGGATGCTCAACAGGACAGCTCAAACAGAAGGAGTGCACAACCAGAGCAAAAGAGAACAGCCACCAATGAAAGTAATAATGAGAATAAATTCCATGTGTGTCCTCTTGTGCAGTGAATGCCACAAGCACAGTTCAGTCTTTTATTTGCTTGGTCTCCCTACGGTCATAATTAGTAGGACATGTTTCAGTTGGCATAGGTCTTGGAAATAGGCTGCCTTTCAGGAGAACAAACTCATTTAAAGCCATTTTTGTTAACAAGTACGTATTTTATAAGGGCCACACGCAGGATATTTGCCAAGGGAAAAAAAAATGTTTATAAAATATTGGCCAATCATCACACTTTGGTGGGTACATTTTAGCCCCCAAAAACATCTGCTCCTGACCTGGAATAGAGCTCTGAATGGCCTTGATTTTAGGATCACTGGATCTCTAATGTCAGCAGAAGGACTGCAGCAGTCACCTGCCCTGCAGACACCTATGCACATGGTTAAGTATTTAAATATACATTCAAAACACAATCTGCACAAAAAACACGAGTGGAAATCAGCTGAAACTTAAGGCTATAGCCAAAAGCAAAAAAATTTAATACAGTTTACAACAAAGTCAGCCATTAAAATTTTTTTTAAAAGTCTGCACATTTTTCATCATTTCACCTGCATGTCAAATTACAGGAACCAACAAAAAAGATAAGGAGAAAGAGAATATTTAAATCACTGTGGTTTTTAAGCACTTGAAGCGATTACACTTCTGCGAAATAAAATGATAGAAAGATAAAGCTGTTCAGTTTTTTAGTCAGAGACAGATCAAAGTCAGCTCTGAATTGCAAGTCTATTTAAATCAGTTTTTGATACAATAAATTAAATTTTCAGAATGCAAAAATTCAATAGAAAAATTGATCTATAAAACCAGAGCTGTTACAGGAAACATTCCCTTATTATGAGCCACCTAAATAGCTGTCAGCTCTCCTAACAACTTCATGTTAAAAGACACACACTTGTGACAGAACAAAAACACCACCATCATGTTAAATCCACGGCCTATATGCAATTACTGCCTTGCCATTCCTTTTTTTAAAAGGACATGTAGTTATTTAGGAGAATGCACTTGATAAGGAAACACTGAATAAGTACTACTAATTGTTGGTGAGAATCTGTTCACATGTCGAAGTGAACTTGAATTTCCCCACGGGGTGGGATTTTTTTGTTTCCAGTGATCAGCAAGGCACTGGTTTTTTGTGCAGTACATTGATGGTGCCGAATTTCATTACACTGTGAAATTAAAAACCAACCTCTTCTTAGGAAAGAAACTCCATGAAAGAACATAAGCAGTATATCTCATGACTTGGAGAATATTCTCAATAGTCCATGAAAATTTCCTATCACAAGTAAAAAAAGAAAAAAAAAGATCAAACTACCGCCTTTATTAAAAAAGGCTCTTGACAGAAAAATAAATTACTAATTAACAATTAGCTAACTATAATCACAGGATTAGACATACTTTTAAAAATTACTAGCTTTTAAGCATATTAAATACTAAAATCTAAATGCAGCCAGGTAAATGTTACAGACTTGCATAATATGTGGCACCACTGAAAGCAGGTGTCTGGAGCAGGGGTACATCAGTATGAGAACTGCATTTTAAGCACAATCTATACAGGGTTATTGTCCAGTAGTTTATTTACCACTGTTACCGTGATCTGTGGCAGTGTGACAAGTGTCACAGTCACAATGTATGTGACAATGAGTATGACAATGGAGTGTCATCACCAAAAAAAAACAATTCACGGTAACTGCACATTTCTCATTTTTAGCAGTGATCTTGCACAAAGTCTTACTAGAGTATAATTCTTGCAGAATACAGTACTGCTGATGTCAAAATCTATTACAAAAATTTCCAGTGATTTAAGCACAGTTTTAGATGGCATTGAGTAAAGAGCTCTAAATCAACTAAACACTCCTCTTAAATATCTGTCATTTAAGAAACAAGATCACAAAGAGGAGGAAAACCCCCAACATTTATCAAAGGCAAATGAGTTTCAGATAGCTTCAATACGCTGTGCTAGAAAGATACCACAGAGGTGGAGATGTCATCTATAAAAACAGAGATGTTATTTATATTTGCTCCTTCTCTAAACTTAAGACTCAGCATTCCAATGCTGAGTTGCCATTTTTCCTCTTGTATGGAGATCAGAAAATGATTAAAAAAATGAACTTGCACTGAACATGGGTCTTTCCTGTCCCTTTGACATGCCCATGCTCACTGATAAATCCTCTACCACCCAAGGCAACAGCTGACATCTCCACTGCTGGAACAGCAGCTGCATTTAAACAGTAGTTTTTTATTCCCTAAATAGATCATCTGCTTATCTCACAGGATAATTAGCAAAATTCAATAACTTAAAAAATTTAAAAATAAAGTCACGAAGATGGTAAATCTGACCAAGACATCATTTGCTCACAATGATATAGTAAATTAGTAGACAAACCCAGTATTTCTGGCAATAAGTGGCAAAGGTCTTCAAGAGGACCATATAAACTCAACTTTCATTTCTCCCTTATAGTTAAGCCATTTCTGTTTTCTGAGAACAAAGTGGAGAAGGCAAAACAAAGACTGCTCAAGAGGTACATAAGCCATTACAAATGTCCACATTTAAGCTTTTATAACTTAAAAACATGTAGATATAAAAAGTCAAGTCTATCAAATTGTCCTGTCTTAGGTTTCAGAACTTCCAGAAGCATGTCTTACTATTTTTAACCTTACCACACACCCCTTAACATGTACCAGTCTGCAATAAAGTTGTTCTGCTGACTTGAATGCAGCAGCAGAAAAGTTGTGCAAGAAGCATATTAAATTAAAGCATTATTAAAAGGTAACTAAACCACAGTAATTTATAGGTGCACACAGAATAGAGAGTAACTCACTACCTGTAAAAACCCAAACAAACCAGCTAATCTGTCAGTCAATAGTAATCAATCAGGTCTGCTCTCTAGGGTTTTAGGTACAGTCAAAAGCATTTAAGAATAACTCCAGTGACAAAGCCAGAGAAAACCTTCTAACTTGTCTGTCTAGTGAACACATCTCAAGTAGTAGCAACCAAAGTCTTCAACAGATAGTTTATTTGCAGTTCAAAAAGCACATCAAAGTACTTGTCAAACAATGGGCAGAGGATGGCAAACAGAACATCACTTGGATGACATTCCTTATATCTTACTAACTCACAAGGAAATGCAGAGGCTTTTCTGGCTGCTGGGAGCAGGACATGGAGAACCAGAAGAGCATAAATAAAGCCCAACAGAGATGGAAATCACAATTTTTGATTGCAACTTTGTTTTCTTGAGGTATCTTGTTTCGAGATAATTTTAAAAAATAAACAGATTCTTGTAAAGTTTTACTTTCGTGGGTACTTTTTATTATCATCTCCCCTTTTACCCCCCCATTTCATTATCCCATGTCCATTTGTCAAAACACATACAAGCTCTTGAGTTACTTCTTTGTTATTAAACCTGCGATTTTCAGTGAACAGCCAAGCTTTCACCAAAAACATTGCCTGAAGTGAGCTACAATTGCAGGAAGCTCCAGATAGGCAGAGAAATCCCTGTTCTTTCAATCTTTGTCCATAAGCAAGGCAGGCTCCTCTCTGGTGCCAGGGAATACAAAATGCTGCCCCTTATGATGCCTGGAGTAACATTTGAGGTCTGTCTTTGCCTATGCCTCTTCCTCTCTCCACTGTTCTCACTGCAGCAAACCTCCCACTGTAGTCAATTAGAATTTTGCTTGAGTAAGCACTGCAGGGTATGGCCTGTTAGCATTGAATAAGTCATCATTTTTAATTGGCATTTTAAGTTCCATCAGACTACAGACTATACCTCACACCGCCTTAGTAAATGTTTGCACAGGGTAACAATTTGGATCATGTTAATATTCGCAAGTGATCGAAACACACATTGTACAAACACTGAGGTTAGGGGAGTTATTTCAGGACAAAAGATACAGAGATCTAGTCTTCTTAAATTATTATGTATTTTGAAAGTCATAAGACAGCCTAAAGTTACTTATTTTAGGGCACGCACACATTTCTTTCAGATAATTTGGTCGGGTGCCAGTAAGAACTGTATATACGGAAGACCTCATAAAAGCTTGCTTTATCAGTAAATTCATCCTAAGCTTCTTTTTAAGTGTAACATTATTCATCTTGAAAAGGCTATAACAGCATGCTCACCACTTTGCATGATTACACTAGCTGTTATCAAAACACCCCAAAAGCTCTCATTATTAGGATTTTCTCACCAATATCAATCCTCCTCCCCCTTCAAAAGGGGTATTTAAACAATTTGGCTTGTTGTGTTAGCTGTATTACACTCAGGATGTCTATCCTTTGAAGCACATGGGACTAGAATTCCTATGAACCTCAACAAATGTAGATCGTAACACCAGATTTTTGAAATTTATCTTTTTTTAGGATCCTAAACCACTTAGCATAATGGTCTTCCGGATACATGAAGGACAAACTTCACACTAATCTTGCCATTTCTACTCACACATGTGCTTCTGTTACCTTATGTGGAAATACATGAAAAACACTAAATTACTCTAACATTGCTAGTTTTTCCCCAGTTTCTTCAAACAAAGAACGACAGACTTGAGTGAATCTTACAGTAATGCAGAAAGTGCCTTTTTTTATCCCCCCCCCCAAAGGACGTCTCCATTTCTTGCAGCACCAATCTCTTTCAAACATCCTCATGCTCAATTCCTGATGCATATTCAGGATTAATGACAGCTAAAACAGAGAAAATAATAAGGTTGTGTAAGATTAAGTCATGCTTACAGAGAATGGGTAACTAGAAACTTAAATTAATATATTTGCTTATGTACTGTGTTGACTTACAGACAGAAAAACAAGTGAAGGAAAAATTCCAAAAAGAGCCAAGAAGAGTGCTACAGAGCATTGTTTCTGTAGCATTCTAGAGTTAAAATGCAAAGTACAATCAGTCCCTTAGTAAAACTGAACTGACACCTCTTTTCTATTGAGATTAGGAATTATCATCTTGCAAACCCACAATTTGAAGCATCAGCGTCAACCTGTCTGGAATGCACTTTAGATTTTTCAGTAACATAAAATGCCTACTGTTCTATAGTCATTAGTAACTGGCATAAACAGTCTGACAGTATTGAAAGGGAAGGCCACAACAGTTTGCAACACTAATCCAGTATTTTGCCAGTACTCTAGAGCTCTGAGAGGGGCAAAAGAAACACATCTCTTTAACCAGAATGTCTTTTATTTTTAATTTTTGTACTGATGATTTGCAAATCTTATTCTGGGACCAACCTGAATTTTGTTGACGAGCTAGAAAACGCACAGTGGAAATAAAAATCACAGATATTTATGATTAATTTTCTTATAATTTAAAAAAAAATAGTTAATATAGATTAGCAGTTATTTCTTAGAGATTAATCTAAAAACAACCAGAGAAAAAAATGTTTCTTTTGAAATGTAAACGTCTGAGATCTCTCATTCCCTCTAGTGGCCACTGCAGCTTAGACACAGGATTCAAAAATGTATGTGAACTGCATCCTTCCATTTGATATATGTAACTAGACTGAGCTCTGCCGTGATGTTGCATTTTAAGTGGAACTCCCTGAAGAAATCAATGGGGAATTCTGCTTAAAAAACAGAAGCATATTATGGCCTATAGTTGCCTAAGGAAGATTTCTTCCCTACAGGGACAAAAATGAAGGTCATTCTCTAGGAAGAGAGCACTAGGGCTGGGCTTAAAGTAATTGAAAATTACATTAACATTTTGATTGTTTCTCATGTGTTGTGCTTGCCTGGGCCTCAGATCAGAAAATATAAAATAGAGATTTAGGAAATGTGAATCAAAAAAGAACTGGTACCATTCATGGTGAAAAGCACATAATGTAAAACAAATAGGAAAAGGCAAGCTGTTTTTTAACAAGACTCACTTTGATCTGACAGATGAAGAAGCTGGAAAACCTTCAATCTATTCCTCCTCCTCAAAAAAAAAAAAAATAATCTATGCTTTGTGCTTACTGCTATGCTCAAAACTCCATTGAAAAGGGAAAAACACTAGTCTAAGAGTGGAACAGCAACATGTGAACACAACACCTAATTACTTAGTTTAAGAGAAGAAGATTGCTAGGTACTAGAGAAATTTCAATCATGAACTCAATTCTTCCCAACCAAGAAAAGTGAAACTTTGAAGAGTGTAATATATGTAGAAGAGAGTAATTCAAACTACTATTGCTAGATTCCAGGCTAACTACAAGCATTGAGAGAAAAAATCAAAACAAAACCCTGGATTTTACAGTTCCTGTTCACGTTGGACTAAAGACCAAAGATAAATAAAGCGATTGATTTATATTGTGAAGGAATGGCAACTACTGAAAGTATTAAGACATTATTAAACTGACAGCAAATGATACAAAGTCAGTTCTGATATTGTAATTTTAAAAGAAACAGAAGAATTGGATTTCTATGACAGCACATGTAACCAACTGAAAAATCTGGAGTTAGCCAGCTTGTAAAGGAAACATAAGACTAGACTCATCAGACTGGAAGTTTGATTAAGAGCATGAAAATAGCAAAACTGAAATATGCTTCTATTAAAGACCTAGTGAGCAATTAAAGACCCAATGAGCAATTTGCAACTTAAAATGTCTCTGCCTTGAAAAAAAAACCTGAATACGCTTTATATAGGATCTCTATACAGAAGCATCTGCAAATACTTTTGTTCTACTGCAAGACTGTATAATATCAGTTAAAACATCATTCTCACTTCTGAGCACCACACATCAAAAAAAATGGAAATGAAATGGGGAATCTACAGAATGATAAGCAATGAAGAAGATCAGACCAGAGATTCTAAAAAAATATTGGGAAAGGCTAGGGTAAATGCTTCCATTAATTCAAAGGAGAGATGACAACGTGATATGCTTCAAATATATAAAAGTACAAGTAGTAAAGGGATTAAGTTTCAGCAAGACCGATAAGGACAACATTTTCAGAGCGTAATGAAATACAGCAGTTTAGCTTGCAAGGTCTGGCTTATTGAAGGTGTTAGGAGCTAGTTAGACAATCACCAGCCCAAAGGACCAAATACAGCTGATCCTGCCTTCAGGCAAGATCACAGGGGTGATCACAGAGATCCTGCCCAGGCCTCTAAGCCTATCAACAGGTGAAGAACAAGGCCAGTCACTGAATCTGAAGGACAGAAGATAAGAAGCAAAACAAGTGAATTAACAGCAAATACTCTTTAACACATTAGCTTACTAGGCCAAGGAACTCATTACCAGAGAAAAATTGAGGTTGAATGTTAAATACCTTTCTAAAAGCAATCACCCACATTTACAGATGCTTAAAAATATCCTCAAACTTACCAAGACTGTACAGCTATAGCACTAGTAGTGGGACAATTTATGGTTGCTTACATGTTAATTTTGCAAAATAAAGTTCACTGAGAAGGTGAGTGAGAGTGAGACTGATTCCCTCCACAGTTTCCTGTCCTGAAAGATAGAGCACTAATCTGCATGCCCAGACATTAGGAGAAAAATACTGCCTGTCTCAATACTCACAAAAGGCCTAGAAGAACACTGCCTTGCAAAACTAATGCACTAACACCTGTGCTTAAACCATGGCTTGTGCTCTGCTGAGCAAGTGTTCTCCCTTTAAAAACAGTGTAGGTAAGAGGTAACCAATTCATGGAAAAGGGTGTGCATTTCTGGAGAAGTGGAAGAGTCTGCTCCCATGAGCTACAAAACAATCAGAACCAGATTTAACACATTTATCTTTCCCAGCAAGTCAGTGTTCTCTCACCAACACTGAACATTTCTTAGCAGGGAAACTGGTAAGAAATGTGTGATGCTAATTGACCTACACTGTCCTTCAGCTTCACATCATCCCGTTCAAGTTCTAACCAGGCTGGTGAGCATTCAAATGGCCTAAGTAACAACAGATGAGACAAGCTCAATAAGAAATGGAATTTCCACCTTTCACAAGTGTATCACCACACTTGATTGCTGCCTTCCAAGTTCAGCTACAGGCCAGATGTCCTACCCTGTTCTGACTGTACCCGAGACAGTGATCTTGGCTAGACACAATTCTTTAACATGCAAACCAAAAAATAACAACAGAAAAACTCAAACAACCCACCCCCCACAATAACAAAGAAAAATTCATACAGCACCACTTTCCTGTTGTCATTTTCTGTGGAGATTCTGGTTTCTCAATGTTTTCTTTCTACATTAGCCTAAAAGCAGGCGCTTTTCTTCAGGTACTAGAAATGTAAGAGTACTTTCCCAATACAAGGATTTGCTTTGTCAGAAAATGAAAACTAAGTCATGTTTCTGACTGACATTACTCCAATACAGCATCTTACACGAGAGTAAACACCCACTATCTACATAGCTGTTAACCAAATCTGCATGGCTTTGCTGTTCAGATTCATTGCCAATCACTCCTTCTCACCAAGTGGATTTAGTGGTTAAAAATCCTAATAAGAACAGTTATTTCTATTAATTACTGTGCGGGTAAATACAGAAGGGAGACACTGCTTTCTAGGGCTCGGTGACTAAACCTTAGTTAAAGCACGAGAGCTTTGAAAACGGCACATTAAAATACACATGCACGTAAAAAGAGTCCTAATAGATCCTACTATTTCTTTTAAAGTTCCCGGAGCGCCCTCTTGTGTGAGAGCTGCCAGACACTGCGCGCAATGCTGAAACACGATGGAGTTCCAAAAGTGCAACAATCTAATTACATTCCCTCTTATCACCCTGTAACTTTGCCTGTTTCTGATAGGCAATTTTTTTTTTTCCAACCCGTTTCACTGGATTTCTATTTTCACGGACACATGAAGAGGCAAAGTCAAAGCCAAATCAGTGCAAAATAATCTATTCCTTATCTTGTTCCCTAAATAGCTTCCTCCAGTGTTTCCCTACTCAGCTCTGCAGGAGTGATACTTCCTCCAGGCTGCAGCACTGGCACATACCAGACCCTATTAAAAATAATAAGAAAATATCAGCTGACACTTTGAAGCTGACAGGAGAAAACTGAAAAAACGGAATTCAAATTGAGAGGTGAGCGAGCAGGGGACTCAGCTTGCTTTTCACTGAACATCTTCAAATCAAACAGTCAGCAATTGGAAATTTCCAGAAAACAAGGGTCTACTCACACTAGAATGTCGGTAGCAAAGCATCTTTTGTCACAGAGGAAGATGAAGACTGAAAGGAATCTCAGACATTTGCCCGAAGGTGACCTACTGACTAGTGCCACAGATTGCAAACTGGCAGGTGCTCATTAAAAGCCCCAAACGCCAGCAGCCAGAGCAAAGCCAGATTTACTACAGAAAACACACATGCTGCCTGTTAGAGCTGCTATCAAGCACCAAAAGTAGAGCAGACTCAGAACTTCTGAGGAAGCGTGGTAAAAACAAATAGGGAAGGAGACAGATGTAAGGACCTGAAGTGAAGGTGGAAAGATAAAAGACGACAGGGAGAGGAAAGGAGTTTACAAGTTGAATCCACACAGAACATGAAATCCTCATCCCTGGAGTTACTCATTCTTTTAATTCTGTGCTTGCCTTCTCCTAGCAATTAAACTGAACGTCCTTGACAGCCTGTCTTCTATAGCAGCACAGAACTGAAACTAGACGTCAGCTTCAGCCCTTTATGGTCCCCCAAAGTATTTCAATTTTCTAAATTGGATATTTATGGAAATGCTGACATTCATCTCTTAGTTAAAATGTTACCATGTTGCTTACAAATACAGACTTTTCCTCCGTTTAGCTAGAAGGTGGATAAGACAGGCTTAGCTGCTTTCTAATAATTTCCCTGCCATGATGGGCTGTGAATTATGTGAGCTGTATCATCTTAAAGCTTACACCATGAAAAGCATCCGGTCACAGACATGCTTTTGCTCACTGTATTTTTTAAACAACAGTGGTAATAATTAGCAACTCTTGAGCAGCTGGATTATCTCCTGAATGGAGAAACAATTGAAAATGTAGCTGAATTAGGACCCAGCAAACATTTAAGTCTAAAATTACAGAATCTTTAGCAACAGATGTCATTCAAAAGTATACTTAACGCCACACCATTACATTAAAGACCACTAACAGCAGGCTCTAAATCACACTGTAAGACTTCAGGTTTGATTGAAGAGACTTCAGAGTGCTGACAACCTCTTTTCCTTTGCACTTATTAAGGGAACCTGAAGTCGGATAAGTATGCTTCCAGAACCCTTATAAAATTACTATTCATAAAAATAAATGCTTCTTGTGTTTGTCTCTTCACAGGCAACAAAAAGTGAATCTTCATGTAATTAGCATTTATGTTGACAAAACTACTAAAAAAAACCCTGATGTGATTGAGAATCTACAGTTATTAGAAATGTTACCATCCATTACAAGTGAAAGAGAAGTGACAAAAAATTATTCCTCATATCTTAAAGAAAAACCTTAAGATGCACAAGCTAGAATGCTACGTTGTCCTACTGAATGACAGCCACATTTATTACTGCCTTATACTTCAAGGGGCTTCTACAGGACAAAGCTTTTAAAAAGGCAAAACTGCTCATAAAAACAAATATGAAGCATCATTATTTCCAACTCTGTGTTAATTATCCTCAATAGAATTAAATGAGATGTCATGCTGCAGAGCACTGGCAAAGGATTAAGAAAGGCTAACAGAAAACAGTTCTGTCATCCTTGACATTCATTTTTGTAAAAAGGCATTGAAACCAGACCTCAAAATAAAATTATTGCAGACACCCTTTAAGGGCCTAACCATGAAAATCAGAAGACAGACAACTGCAACTCAATATGGGCTCTCCTACATCAGAATGAATATCCAGAGTAATGATCAGCTACAGCCACCAGTACACACGGGGCAGGATCTAATGAAAAATAATGCACAACTTCCCCACAATGGGAATGGGTGACAGACATGGGCATGCCTGTCACTAGAGGGATTCCCAGACAGAAAATATTACACATAAACACTAAGGTGTGTTAAGAGCTATTTATAATAAAAGATGTTATCTATTTTACGAGTACCTCCATACATAAGACCCGCTCACTGCATTTCCAGATTCCTTCTTTAATAACATGAAGCTTCATTAAATCCTCAGGTAACTGCTGGCCACAAGCCAAGACACTAAGACATTCCTCTCATCCCACAAAGGATTGAATCCTAATGGAACATGTGTACAGTTGTTAACCCATTAACAGTCTTTCTTCTCTGCCCATATCCTCAATGTGGTAAGAAAGCCAGAAGTGAGCTGGGATCAGTCCAAATTTTTACCTCCCTTTCTCTCATACACACATCCATCCTTCACTATTACATGTTCCCTTCCAGACCTTGGTAATATTTACATTCAGTGCTCCCTGTGTGAACACAAAGACAGAGAATAGCAAATGTAAATTATTTCTGTCAAAAACAGTGAAGTTTCGCTTTTTATCAGCATGTTCATCATCTTGCTTTTTTCCAATCCATTTACCAAACTGTAAATTATGTCCTCTGAGCTTTCTGATTTTATTTGCAGAAGTATTTAGTCACCTGAGAGCCACAGTAGTATTTCAGTATAGGTCTATAATGCCTTCCTGGTTTTGCTTACAGCTTGGGACAAAAGACAAGGAAAAAAAAAAAGAACTATGAAGAAAACAAACCACACCAAGAAGCAAAAAAACAAAAAAAAAAGGTGAGATGAAAAAAAAAAAGTAAAGAAAATAAGTGAAAAAGGCAAAACAAATGTCAACACACAGCACTCCTGGATTGCCTCCAAAGCTACAGTAACATTCCTCCAGGACTTCAGAGACTGACAGACAGCACATCATGAGCAGCACCCATCACTTTTTCCTCAGAGATTTTTTAAGTCCAGCAGTGTCACTGTCACCAGTGAACATCCCAGCTGCCTGAAGAACAATTCACCTGGCCTTGGGTGTCCCACAGCACAAGGCACAGAGCTGCCTCATCTCTCATATGTCTGCTGCCTCAGCAAATCCAGTTTACGCTTTTATTTATTCCTTTTCTAAGCAAAATGCGAGCTGGGTCACTTCCCTAGGAATTAAAATTGAAGTTAAAAGATCATCTGAATTTGTTTCTCCTGCCTACACTCTAGACAAGAAGCTAAGAAATAATCTTCTCTTTATACAAAGAAGAGTATTTAAGGCTTTAGTAGACAGCAGTTTAGATCATCCCAGCACTCAATCCCAACCACCAAAATCTAGGTCAGTGAAATGGAATGGGAGTCAGAGACCTTCAAAGAATGAAACACCCAATTGTTAAGAATTATGGGAAAAGCTTAAGACCAGGTTAGGACAAAGGTTGTATTAAAGCCACCAAGAGGAAATACAAGCATTATCTGGAAAATAACCTCCTTCCAAATCCTACATGCAACAAATACCTTTTGAGAATTTGTCAAGAAACAATGAAAAGGAGACTTTGCAGGGTAGATAAATAAATAAATAAATAAGCACTGCCATCTTGGAGCAATAAGTAAATATTTATTGCAGCGACCACAGGCTTCACCAAGACCATCTCTGACATTATTTCAAGATTAACAGAATTTGGTCAAGTATTTTACTTACTTAGGAACTTTCTACTAGGACAGAAAACAACTGCTGTTAGAGACAGGTCTCTCTTGGCCTTAAAAATGGCTGAAAGCAATGTGAGACTTAGAAGTGAAGCCACAGTACAGTAAATTAAGGTAATATGCATTACTTCATCTTCCTTCCTGCTGCAACAGGAATGTAAAACCTCCCAATTCTGTCCCATATCAAGACTACTCTATGAAAGTGCCCCAGCAGGCTCTGCTCAATTTCTCTGAACACAAAGCTCCAGATGACCTAGAAATCCACATAGATATTACATATCCCACCTTCAGAAATCAGAGCTGCTGTGTAGGACTGTTGATAGAACACCAGCTAATACAATTTTGTTAGTGCTCTGAGTACATGATCTGGAAGGTGAATGGGACCAGGTAATTGAAAATCTCAATTACTGAGAAGTGTCCTAACTGGTCCCCATAGCCCATTAACAATTCTTAAGCACAATATGGAAACAATGCCCACTATTCCCTCAACCCTCAACTAAACGTACAAGTTATAGTTAATTGCCTACGTGCGCCTGGGGCTAGGAGGGAGGGCACCCACCTACACTTACCCGAAAAACAAAACCTCAGAACCCACTCCCTGCAAAAGGAACAAAGAAAAGCTCAGAGCTCCAAGAACAACACGTACAAAGGCTCCTGAGTTGTCTGCGTTAGAAAAATCCACAAACGCCAAAGGTTTATGTCCAAAAATGAGACACAGGAGTCCTGCACCTTTATTTGAATAAAGGGACAGAGTCCACCGGGGCACACGCCCGCAGGCTTTTCTCTCCTGAGGTTTCAGAGGGCACAGCCTCCTTTTACCTGAACTCCCGGCCGCAGGGTGCTCTCTTCCTTCCCCCATTGCTGAAGCACTGGGAAGCTACAAGCCTTCCCAAATCGCCTACCCATATTCCCCCTTGAACCCGGCATTTCACCCCAAAGTTCAGGCTCGTGCAGACCCTGTCTACCCCAGGAGCCAGCCTGCCTGGGCTCTGCAGCAAACCCGCTGCCCCAAGTCAGCAGAGACATTGGGGCTCACTTCAAAGATGTTAACACCCATACCTTCACCCAAGGAATGGTTTCTAAAGACATCAGCTTTCCTCTCATCCTCATGGAGTTTCTTCTGCTTATAATGTGAAAGCAAAACAATAGAGCCTGTTCTGCTCCTTGTGTTTCTCTACAGTACAAAACAGAATCCTCCTGGCCATTTCCTCATTAGAAAGCCTGTGACACTTCCAGAATTCCTCCAAAAGGGATCTGCATTGCAAGGACAAGTCACAGGGCAGCTTTTCTTAAACCTTCATTTTATGTGGCACAGCAAAAAGCTTTGCTGTAGGCAAAAAGTGAGGAATCTAGGTCACACCTTGTAATGAAAAACATAGACATTTAAGGGATAGAAAGACTTGATGCATTCCATACTATTTTAAACCATGTCATTCCGTATGGACTCTTATGAAAAAGATCTTCAACTTGCTCACAAGCAGAATGTAAAAAAAGCAATTACTGTACATTGCTCTTCCACTATTCTCTCAAAACTTCTTGGACGCTTGTTTGGGGGTTGGGTTTTGGGGGGTTTTATGTTGGTGGTAGTATTTTGGGAGAGGTTTTTTTAGGTTTTGTGCGGGTTTTTTTTTCAGCTCAGCATTGTCCTCGAGTAAGGACAGAAGACAAAATTTTAAGAACAAGAAAGGTCAAGTCACTTGACCTCATCCACAGAGGCTGGAATGGAGGATACCTCTCCTTGGTCCAGAGTTTTATTTTGATAAATCTAGACTTGCCATGGCATTAAAATAAATGCACAGCTATACAGCATTATTGAACTGGAATGGAGAATATTTTTTGTGGACAAGGGAACTTCAAAATATATATAGATGGATCTGTTAACTACAACCCTTCTTCATTATTTCAAAGACACTCCTATCATTCTTGTTTCTGGACTGTATTTTTCATCAACAAAATTCTTCTACCGGGGATGTGATCTAGTACCAGTGTGTATAATAATAAAAAGTGGTTTCACAGCAAAGTTTAATTTTCCTTATATGCCCAATAATGTCTAAGTTGCTGTCTGGAAAGCTTAAGCTTTTGGAATACCTAGAAAAAGATCAGGAAGTCAGATTTTAAGGGTTAAGAAAATATATTTTCTAGGCAATGGGGGGCTATAAACTACTGCTCACAAGCAAGAGATATTGATGTTTATCTCTTTATTTAATATGCCCAGCATTGAAGCATTTATATCCATTAGATGCCACAACTTCATCTTCCTAGCCAAAATGTGACATGAAAAGACAGCTTGAAGGTTACACACACTATTTGCAAGTTTTCAACAGAATTATAACTTTCAAAAATTCTCTCATATTTAAATGTAATATATAGCCTTTGCAGTGCTCTACTATTTACTATAAAGTCTTCTCAATGCAGACACACAAGGACAGTTTAACATCAGTATTATCAAAAATATTAACATTTAAAAAGAAAACAAACAATCATAAATATCAAAAATACTTAAAAAATGCTCTTCTGTGTTTACAAAATGCTGGCTGGTTGCTTCCCACGATAAAAGCACATACTTATTCTCCAAAGAATTTGGGGGGGAGGGGGTTAATGAGAAAAGTGAATACAAGGAGGTTGTCTCACATTAAAGAAAACAACCTGAATAAGGATTAAAATGCAGGACATCCCATCTCCCAGCCTGATGGTCAGGTAATGAGAATATGGGTTACTTACACAGCAACAAACTTGCTGTCTCCAAGGGCCACCTTTGGGGCTTGAAAGTGCATCAGCCCCTTTAAATACAACAGGAGCTAAATATCTAAAGATATTATCCAGGTGAGTGTCATATTTAATCACGTGGAATGCTACAGTACTATTTTCCACACAGCAAACTGTTTGTTTGCAAACAACTGTCTTTTACTAAAAGAGAAGCCTCTCTTCAGGTAATGATAGACTTCTCTAGACAGCAAGGAGACACTGTGCTGAGTATCTTCCTTCCCTAATGGGGAAAAAGTATATGGAGTGGCAAGAAGAGGCTGAGGAGGGATAGTTTTTCAGTGTCCATTTCAAGAACAGAAATAGGGTGCACGGAGTGAATTTAGAGGCACTTCCCGTGCATGTGGCAGTCCTTGACACAGGACACAATATAACTCTGTGGGCTCATGAGCAGACTGCGCAAGTTCACAAAGTTCATTAAGGGTTAGGGAACAAACAGAAACCACTGCTGACTCAGGAGGTCTGCCCTCCCGGATTGTAGAGAGCTGGAAGAGAGCAGGGGGAAAACTGTCTGATGCCTGCTTTGGTATTTTATTTTTGCCAAGAAGGCCTTTGGTCTCACCTTTCACAGTCAGGCTTATATGTGCATTAGTGCAATTTCCCTCATTATTACAATGATGTTCTGAAGTCCTCATGATGATTGGAGCATCAAACTCCATGAGCACAGGGTTAGAGCTGCTTATGACATGAAAGGCATCGATGCCTTGCTGGTTGCCCTAAAGCACCTGCACAGAAATGGGAACAGGAGGGCTCAGATCTCCACATCTCACTGCTCAGAGCACCCCACAGAGCAGCTGTAAAATGCTCAGTCACATCTACAACTACCTGTTTAAACTATCTCCTTCAAAAATAAACACCACTTCAGGTAAGATACTTGAAAAGCAACTCAAGAGGCCTTGGGAACCTTACAAATAACACACAGGCTCCTATGACCTAAATTCTCACTGATATCAGAGAATAGAAATCAGGCACCAAGGATATTTCTTATTGTCTGCCTAAATGTTTAAATTGCTTTTCAAAAATGAGACTGAGTCCCAGCAATCCTGCAAATTTTAAACCCCAAGCGTGACAGGCTTTTGTATTGTTACCCTTTGGGCCAACACGATGCCATCTCCAATACTTTATGCCTAGCCTTATCAGTCCTGGCAGAGCCCTGGCTTCACAGCTTGAAAATCTGTGCAGAGAAAAACATCTGGCAGCTATCTGAATGTGGCTCCTCTTCAGCTGCCTGATTAACGGTGCACGCTGGGCTTGGATACCCACTATCTCTGACACCTCCTCATGCCTCTCAGCAGGCTCCCTGGGGAAGGACAGTAACAAACCACAAAAAAATCCCCTCATATTCATGGTGCAGTCTCTGCAACTGATTATATTTCCAGTTAATATTCTTAATTTCTAAGATTCAGGGCCTGGATTTCAATTCTTCTAACAGAAGTAAATGTATGACTGGCAGAAGCAGGTTCACAAGGAAGGAAAAGAAAACCCAAACCTGTTCCCCCTCACTCTCCCCACAACTCCTTCCAGCCATGCTCTGGTATCAAGACTGTCTGACAAAAATGCCCAACAGATTACTGATGAGAAAAAAAGAGAGCCAAGGCAACAAAACCCAGAGACTGCAGTTGCTATGAAATGCGTCCTACGTAGTCCAAAGATTGACAGCACTCCCAGTCATCTTCTGGGACATTGTGTGGCAGATGGGAAGCTCCTGTGGCACAGACACACATCTACCAGAGACTGGAGAGACCAGAACAATGCAGATTTTACCACTGTGCTCTGTGCACCTTTGACACATTATCACCATGCTTCTGTGTGGTCTCTGCCATCAGGAATCAAAGAGCCTTTTTTCTCATTTATCACCAACCTGAATGCCCATATTGTAAAAAAGCAGGATTCTCTTTGTGATAGAAACATGGAGAGCAATAGACAAACCAGATCCAAGGAAAAGAGTAGGGTGGCTGAAAAATCAAATGGAGAGTGAGAACAGCTGCAAGACAGATAAATTTGTAGCAAATCAGAGTCTCATTGTAACATATGTCAATACCACACAATCTTAAAAAGGGGAGAAAGCAAGGCAGGAGCATGAAAGAAGGATCCCAGGCTTCTGAGACGGGTTAATAGAATATTCATAGAAGAAATTAATAAAAGGCACAAGGTGAAATCTAACCCAAATAATGTCAGTTGTGTTGACACTACTGAGAAGATGACAGATCTCCTGATCTATCAGGCACAAATATTTTCTCAAACAGTATCAAACAAGGCCACTTATCCCATCAAGCTTGCTTTTCTGCTAGCAAGAGGATTGAGTTGAGTTAAGATCCAATCTAGTCAATGAGCTTCTTCCCATTGACTTTTATGAGCTCTGGGCTCAAGCCCTTATGTGTCATGGCCAACATGTTGCGCAGCATTTGTCTTGTCATCCAAAGAGAAAATTATTTCCGGGTTTTGCATATCCATCTGTTGAATCAGAAAGAAAGTAGATTTTGCTAACAGCAGTAGAAAATAGCTGGGAGGAGAGGAGACAAAATTAATTCTGGACCTTAAAAAGCCATATTACTGAACTATTCAGTCAGTAATTGACACATTAAAATATAATAAGGAGTCCTAAAGACTGAATTCCCCGAAATCACCTAAACAGCCTTTACATTCCAACAGGAGGGGAAGCAGCAGGGAGATAGGACAGAACAGACTTACACATGTACAACCAAACCCAGTATTACATTGTCTGTCAGGCTGGACATTTTGTTTTAGTGTACAAAGACTTGAACAGGATATCCTGGATTAATTCAAATTATGACCAATACAAACAACAACAGGTCTAGTAATTTCCTGTGTGCCCACAATGCCCATAAGATAACATCACAGTACAGTTAAACTATAATTTGAAGGTCTGAACAGGAGAGAGTATTTGTCCTCCATACTTGAGCTACCTGCTCTTTTCTCCGTGGCGGCCAGTGAGGCGACCCAAGAGAATGGCCTGAGTTGTGCCAGGGGAGGTCTGGGTCAGATGTTAGAAAAAGGTTCTTGACCCAAAGGGTGGCTGGACCCTGGAACAGGCTCCCCAGGGCAGTGGTCGCAGCACCAACCTGACAGAGTTCAAGAAGCGTTTGGACAATGCTCTTGGGCACGTGGTGTGGATTTGGGGGATGGTCCTGTGCTGGGCCAGAAGTTGTTGATCCTTCTGCATCCCTTCCAACTCAGTTTATTCTGCGATTCTGCAAACTCATTAACTGAAAGGAATCCAGTCTTTTACAGTGTTCCTTTACTTAAAGCACTTTTTTATATGTAGATTTCATGACAACACACTCGAGTCATTAGTTTAACAAAGGGTGCAGAAAATTTGTACTAGCCACACTGTACAGCAACTACTTGAGGGAAATGCAAAAATAAAGGAAAATTGAAAGGAGAACAAAAGTTACAGAAAGATGTTCTACAAACACAGTTTGGTTTTGAAACTTTTTAAGAAACCACAAGCCAAAGGCAAAAATCTCTAATACTTCACATCAAGCTGCTTAAATCAATGGACTGTAGACCACTTTTTGAACATGGAATGGTGTGCAGAAATGGATTCATCCTGCTCACCTATGCTTCGCATTCAAACATATCCTGCCAATACATCTTCATTTTTATGTGAAAGAGTGAACAATCTCCTGCATTTCCATGCTCTTTCTCTGTAATGGTAACAGTGCACTACATGATGCTTCCAACACTCTCACTATCAGCTGCTTCTGCTTCCAGGGCATAGTTATAGAGAAAGCATTTCTCATGTTTACTCCTACTTCTTCAGTCATGCATGTGGTATTATAATTTTGTATGCTCTCTCCAGATATAGTCCTTGAAAAAATATTTTGACATTTGTTTCTGCTTCCACAGTACAACTCCAAATTAATTTTCATCATATATTGTTAAAAAAAAACCCAAAAAACCAAACAAACATCAACTAAACAACCGGGGGCACAATCCACACACAGCTGCACATTCTGAAGGTACTTGCAGCTAAGCTTTTAAATTATAAATTATTCATGTGTGATATACACCATTTCACAGAACAGCAATCAAAATGAAGTGTGGGGTTTTTTCTGCTTTTTAGGAGGCTTATAAATATCCATACTCAGCTCTGTAGTCCCATACCCTTGCCTCAGACAAGGCCTTTAGTGGCTTTTATAATGTCAACAAAAATACTTTTTGCACCCACAGTATGCTTAAAAGCTGTCCCAGACACCCCCACATACAAATCCCATTCACGGAGCTCTAATCACACTCCTTTAGCTGCCGCAAGATAAGGGCACACTGGCAGGGTGATGAGACCAACTGGCTGAGGCTCAAAATAGTTTGAGGGTTCAGCCAAGAATTGTAATAATTAAACCTGTTAATTTGTGGCACTGCTGGAAAAGGAAACAAAAAGGCACAACTGCTAGAGTGGGACGAGGACCTTGCCCCAAGGCAGAGACCGTGCAGCTCCCAGCCCCACCTTGTCCTTGTTTCTGCTCCACGTTCTTGTTTCCTTCACCAACGTTACTCTGCCAGACAAACTAGCTCTTCTGGATGTTCCCAGCCCAGCTAGCAGTACTATTAGCCACAACCATGAATATCAGTTTGAGTATGAGAATATGCCCTATTTATTTTTTCTCTAACTGAAGACTGCTCTGGCCTCTTGAGCAGAAGAACTGTTTTCTTTGCTAACAGGTATGCTATGCAAAAAAAAAAAAGCAAAGGAAATGATTCTCAGAGAAAGGTAACAATCCATCTCCAAACATCAGTCTTCAAATATATCAAGCACTCATATTTGGGTGGAATATAAGGCAGGATAACTTTCAAAATATCAGAATGCCACATGCATTGTTTCCCTAGATGATGGTTCTTATGAAGTAGGTTTTAGTGACATCTTTTCAACATGCAGTGTTGATTTCATTGTTGCTGCCTAAGGAAACAGTACTAATGTATACAGATGAGTCCCCATAACTGCTTTTACCAGTAAGTGTGAACTACAGAAAGCACCACACTACAGACTGACTAAATGTTTGAAATACCATCTACAATGACTTCTAAGGAACTGAAAGAAAAGAAAAACAAAACAAACAAACAAAACAAACAAACCAAACCTGTGTAACTTATAAACACTGTTCAAACAATTATGAAGTGTTAGCAATACCAAGCCCTACTAGCAATCATTCATTTTAAAAGGCAGAACATAGCTTACTAAACTGCTTTACATATGTTCAATAAATCATTTATAATGAACTGTGAAACCCTTAGGAAAAAAATAAATACAATAAATTAAGTTCATTTGGTAAATGCAGCTATTGACTATTTAATAAAGCACTCATAACAGACCATATGAAGCATTTGTTTATAGCACCACATGCTTACTAAACTATTCACCACTGAAACAGGCAACCTTTAATAAAAACCCACCAAATTTAATTCTGAATATTATTGACCTGCTGTAGTTGTTAAATACATCATTCATAACACATTTAATGAAACATTTATTCCAAGTTATGCAGCCCTCAAAACAAACACATTTTCACAGCAGTTGAAATAGCATCAGTCTTCTCTGCAGTAACTACTTCATAGCTTACGATGGATGTATTAACAATTTATGGGCTATCCTGACTTCAGACAGAAGACAGCAGAGAAGACATTCCCTTGGATACCCAGCAGAAGTGAACAGTGGGGTAGGGAAACATCACATGAACACCATGGCCTGGGAGACTTCCAGAGTAAAATCCCTGCTTTCTCTGGTCCTGGAAGGATCCTCTAAAACAGGGAACTGGTTCTTACTTGTCTTTGAACTCTTGCAACTACCTTAAGACTTGCTAGTTTCACTTGCAGATTTTCAAAGCTTACCTTCTGTTTCTACAGCATATTTATGCCTTAGAAGTGACCAGTGCTTTGGACTCAGTTTGAGAAAGTAAGCTGGTGCAGTACCCTTGATATGACAGAGTTAAAGGGCCAAGATCCCAGCAGTCCCAAGCAACGTAAAAAGTAAACCAGGAAAAAAAAATCTCCATCAAGTAAGGTGGTATTAAACACCTTTTTCTGTTTGTTTTGTTAAATTATTTTCAAGTAATAATTTGATTCTTCTTTATTCAAACATTAGTCATGCCCCCCAAATAAAAGATGCAGGTGCAACCACTGCTACATTTCCTGGCAAAGGAACCTCCACCCATCCTGACCTTGGGACATAGCTTTGTCACTGCATCTGATTTCAATTAAGCTGTGGTTTCTTTCCTGGAAATGTTGTGCAGAGCTGTTACCTTGAAGCTTCAACAAGAGCAGAAGCTCTGCGCAATTCAATTCTGCTCATTCTTACTCCAATGAACCCTTGCTGTTGTTAATGAAGGTGTGCCTATTTACCCAGAAATCTGGTTATTGGTAGCAAATAAAACAAGCAAAGCAATAATATTCATCTTCAAGAAGCTCTGTGCTGCATCTTTTATACCATGGAAATGTGTTCTGACTTACAGAAGCACGCAAGCCTGTTGTTAGCACCTCTGTAGGGTGACTCAATACTGCTCAAAATACTTGCTGTATTTATTTCTCTGTCCCAGCACAGTTCCCTCCCTATTCTTTTCCTATTTCAAAATTTTTTCCAACCTGTCCTCTGAAGCACATAGTTTGCTTCAAAAGCAACAAAATAACATAAAATGCCTTCAAATTCTTGAATGGCTAACCAAAATGCTTAAAACACTTAAGGCAAACCCAATTCCCTATGTCAGGACAACCAGTAGTTTCATTACTGAAACTTAAGAATCCTGCATGTATCTGCCCTGGAAAGACAATCCTGATGAAGCAAGAATTGCAAATAAATCATCTGAGCACAAGTTTTTAATCTTTTTTTTTAACTTATTACACTGCTCTGTTATGATACTCCTTAAAAAAGCAGAGTTTCAGAAAGAAGTGAGATCCTTTCTTCTGGACAGTATAGGTCAAGCTCACAGAAAGCAGCCTATTTAACCCCATTTGAGTACAGTCAGAGCTGACCTTGCACAAGTTTCCTAGAAATATACAAAAGTCTAGACAAGAAGAATTCAAACTAAAAGACTAAAACTTCAAATTCTTGTAGCTGATCAGAAATTTCTGTTGTCGTTAAACCATTTGCAGTGAAATAATACCTTGTCCCATTAGAAAATAAAAATGTAAATAAATTATCTACATCCTCCTATTTTCCTAGATTCTGAATTAAAGTAGATGGCTCACAAAAGAGCCAATTATTCAAAAAGACCCATTTGAGATAGTGTCCTTGACAGCAAAGTTAGACTTGCACGTAATACAACCACCTGGCAAATTGAATCAAACCCTCATTTGCTTAGATGAAAACCAAACAAGAGACAATAAACTGGATTTTAGACAGAACATTATTCTGACTTATGTCCAGTGCCTGCTTATTATTTTGTCAGATTTTTTTTTTAGTAAGTACTCCTTAAAATACCAGAGAGAGCTGCAGGAGACAGCATATTGTTCAATCTAGGTGTCAGTAAAGGCAACAGTTTCACTTGTTCTTTAGTTTATATTCTTTACTAAAAGGAAATTTTGAAATGTTTTGGAGTGAGGAAAAAGACTAGAAAAATCTCTGACTATTGGTCCAGAGGAACAAACCTAACAAGGAGTTTTGATTTAAGCCACAGAAGAAAAAATCTGATCCACTGAGCACAGAATAGCAATTAAACCAACAAACTGACAGAAAGCAGTATTTATTTACAGCTTCTCAAAGGTGGGACGCTGACCTTTCAGTTAAGAAATCTGGATTATTTTATTGCTCTTGAATATGAAGGTCTGAACTGCTAAAATTGAAGCTTTATTCTAATCAAGTGTAGTAATCACTTATGGCCTCCAGTCTAACTCAGAAAATATTAGTAACAGTATATCTGTATTAGAAAATCTCTGGGAAAAAAATTTAGCATCTGAAAAAAGTATGGAGAAGCCAGAAACTACATCCAGAAAGATGGGGATATGTGAGACAAAGTCTAGTGACATTTGCCTACTAGAATGTGAACATGCACGCAAACACACATTATAGGGAAGCCTTACAAACAAGTCTACTCTAAATTGTGCATATTTGCCACTGATACTGAGTCTGCAAAAATATTGTAATAAAATTGCTTCTGTGGCTGTGGGACGCTTGTAATAAATTCTAGAATGTGCGTGTTTGATTTCTGTCTTTGTGCCAAAGCAAAACTTAAGCAATCATTTACTTCCAGAATCAGAGGATGCAAAGCATACAACTCCCACCATTTACACAGTTTGTCTGAGAACCTGGACTAAGTTTAGCTTTCAATCCAAAAAGATAAAATGTGGCAGTATATTAGCCAAAGGATGGTCATTTGAACCTTTCCAGATGACAAATGAGAGTTGCTCACAGGAGAGCCAAAACCACACTGAAGCAAAGAATTGTGATCCCCATGTTAGAATGAATTCATTTTTCAGACACCAGGCGATTGACCTTTCATTCCAACAAACATTCTACAACTTTACCAGTAAGCACTTAAGCAGACAGTTGATTTTAAGCTATGATGAACAAATGGCAGATGTTGACAATATATTTGCATCATAATCCTCAAGAAAATCATAAGATGAGAACAAAGCAAAGCATTTCTCTAACTCCTCTGAAACCACAAGACTTTCTTTGGGTAAACCCAGCAGTCATAACTCATGAATAACATTGTACATTCTACCATTCCAGTAAATACAATGTTGCAAAATTCAAATAACACAGATTTGTCATGCACAGCTTGGCTTAAGCAGAACTCAAAGTTTCCTGTGCCTGCACTACAACCCTTAAGCAAAAAGGAAGGGTATGGATTTCAGCAGAGACAAACAGCTGGAATAAATCACTCCTGTTTATCATACTCATATCTATTAAAGGCATATGTATCAAGCATTCCCTCATTATCCCTAACACTAAAAAAAACCTCTACAGAATTTTCATACCAGTAATAAGTTATAAACCTCACTGCAGGTAACCTCACTTGTATAATTACATCAAGCTTAACCTTCTTGGTGAAAAAGCTAATAACCCTGAATATAAGTTTTAAATAGGGTCCTTTGGGAAAAATGGATGAGACCGCAAACTGCAGAAAGAAAAGCTGAAAAGAGAAGGACTGAGTTTGCACTCAACTCTTTCACAAACCATCAAATTATTAGAGGCTCATCAGTTTATTTAGATTTGCCTTTATCCTAGATGTTTCGTTGAACATAGGCAGAAAAAGAAAAGTTAAACTCCACCAATTCAGAAAATTCTCAACTGAGTGCATTATGCATGAACAAATTAAATTTAGGCTCTAGGACAAAAAACCTTGTCACATGAAAATTTTCTGCCAAATACAACCCTTCAAACATTCTCAAGAGTAATGCAAATTGTAATTCTGTTCAGGAGAAGCTTGCACTTAATTGTAGAGACCTTAAAAAAAGATCAAGGATGCCACACTCACGATAGCCAGACAGGAATTTATTTGTGTCCTAAGCCAGTTGGTAAATGGTTTCTCTGCTAATAACTGAGGTGCCACTGCTTTCATTTCTTCAATCTACCTCTCTACACGTAAATTAAACTTCCAGTGTTTTTACCTTCTGGAGGTAACACTATACCGCAGCAAGATTAATTAAAGAACCAAAAAGTCTTGGCCTGCCCACAGGTGAGGGTGATTCTGTTAACATAGCTATTAGACATGCTTCAGTAAACCCAACACATATGGTACACCACAATTCACATTACAAATGGCAGCAGCAGCATTGAAGAAATCATAAAATTGAGGAATAATTAAGACGGGGAGACCTCTGGAGATCATCTTGCCAAACCTCCTGCCTAAAGCAGGCCCAATTTCAAAGCCACATCAGATTGCTCAGGGCCTTGTCGTGTTGAGTTTAGAGTATTTCCAAGGCTGTTTTTGCCAGGCCCCTGTGCCAGTAATATTCCAGTCTTGCCATGTATTTTTCTCCTTATACTAAGTTGGGCTTTTCCTTGTTGCAGCTTGTGACACTTGCCACTATGCTCCTACGAGAAAAACCTGCTTCCATCTCTTCTAACCCTTCTGAAGGGTCAAAAAAAAGCTACTCCCCAGGTCTTTGCTTTTCCAGGCTAGGCAAATCCAGTTGCCTCAGACTCACAAGATTTTTCTTTTCTAACAACTAGAACATTAGTGGGTTGTAATCTGCCTCCTTTGCAAAGGAGAAACCTCAGACTTCAGGGATTTTTCACTTTTAATTTTAGTTCCTATTAAAAGAAGGCACACACATCCCAACTTCCCAAACACACAGACAAGCCTGTTATTTGTTCTATGAATGGGGGCAGTGGACAGACTTCCACAGCAGTTGACCACAGAATGAACTAGGTTGGAAAAGACTTCTGAGATCATCAAGTCCAACCTACGACCTAATACCTCCTCATCAACTAAACCATGGCACTGAGTGCCACATCCAGTCTTTTTTAAACACTTCCAGGGATGGCAACTCCACCATCTCCCTGGGCAGAGAATGCCAGTGCCCAATCACTCTTTCAGTGAAGAATTTTTTCCTGACATCAAACCTAAACCTCCCCTGGCACAGCTGAAGACTGTGTCTTCTTGTTCTGTCAGTTGTCGCCTGGAGAAGAGACTGACTCCCACCTGGCTACAACCACTTTTCAGGTATCTGTAGAGAGTGATAAGGTCTCTCCTGAGCCTCCTTTTCTCCAGGCTAAAGGACCGCAGCTCCCTCAGCCATTCCTTCACAGAGTTTGTGTTCCAAACCCCTCACCAGCCATGTTGCCCTCCTCTGGATGTGTCTGAGCATCTCAAGGTCCTTGCTAAATTGAGGGGCCCAGAACTGGACAAACTGGATCCAACCAGTCTGTTCCACTTGTTTTGCCACACTTCAGAATTACTCTTGGCCTGTGGCAGGAAAGGAACAGCATGCTCTCATCTCCACTGGGCGCCTACATTTATTACCGGGGAAGAGGCAACTCTGAAAATCCATAGTTCAAGGCCTCTCTTTTGAAAAGAGCCCTTAATTAAGCCGGATGACAGGCTGTCATTACAAGAAATGCCTTCGGGCAACCTCATTGACCGAGCCTCCCCAGGTGTCCCCCACTGCTGTATTTCCGAGAGGCAGCACGCCCAGCGGAGCACTCCACAGGCGCGGCCAGGGCCCGCGGCACGCACCGCGCGGCTCACGGAGCATGGCCCGTCCCCGCAGAACCACAGGCAAAACAAAACAGAACCAAACATTCGCACCCGTATTTCACCGGCCAACACGCATAAAACAAACACTGTTGTAACACAGAAAGGAGAAGCCAACTTTTCTTTCCTCTCACAACGAAAAGAGCTCTGGAACCCCGGTGATGCTGTCTGTGGTGTTATGCGTACAGCGTCATGCAATCCCACCTGTGCCATGAATTACCGACAGGCTAAGCTACATCAAGAAAATTAAATTAATGCCAAGAAAACTTTCAAAGTGCAGTCCCTCTCCCAGTTCTGCAATAAATTTTACTGTAGCTGCCCACACTTGTTTAGTGCTTCAATAGCAATAAGATTAAAACAGGAAAAAAAAAAAGGCCCGAACTACAATTCTATTATTTCTTCCTAATGGTTGACATCTTCCAGCCTGTGTATGGCTCATCTTATTCTCCCTTTTCAGTGCTGGAAAAACCTATCTCCCCATCCATAAGCACGCAGAGACTGCCCCTGTTTTTGCCTCAGCTCCTACCACCACAGCCCGTAAGCCAAATTCAGAGAAGGATGGTTGTCTTTCACAGCTCTCACTCCTCTATTTTTCCCACATTGTCTGTCCAGGGAGGAAAGGATGTACTCACATCCAGCTGCTTAGGAGTTTGACAGATCAGTTAGTCAGTTAGGATATCTGACATCCTATTTTATTTAGAATCATAGTGCAGGGGGAAAGAAATGACCAGTTCTAATGCTCAAAAGAGTAAGAAACCAAAACTTCATATTTATGTTTAAGGTTCTCTTGTTTGCATCGGTGTTGCAAAGAAATAAAATGTGCTGTAAAAACTAACTTTACCTTACCTCTTTCTCATATAAATTTTCATATTGAGTCCCCTATGCAATATTAGCCCATATGTTTCCCTGTGTACCATATTAAGCCTAATTTAAGCTTCTAATGTAAAACCAACTGTGAAATCCATTAGAATATTACATTACAGAGATAGAAGAAAATTTATAACTTCTCAGGTAACATATCTAAATACAATGTAATTTTACTTCCAAATCATTAAAGTAGTTTTTCCTGTAATTTCCAACTAAGGGCTTGTCAAAGCTGATGATTAAGTTGCCATTCAGAGAATACCTTCAGAGATAGCCCAGGCTAATTCGCAGTTCTCTTGCAGTTGTTTGATAAGATGCACACAGCATTTCCAAGATTTCATTTCTGCCTGGCAGAGTGCAATAAATTAGGAAACAGAAGTGACAGTCCTTATCAAAACATAACCAAACTGCCTATATTTAGACCTGATTCCCAGACTCAGGTTTCAGAAGATACTTTCATACAACTTCATTTAAATAACAGTAATACTTATCTGTTTGCAGGCTGGCAATTCAAAGCATGCCTTGGCCTTAATCTGCTTTGAATTAATCCTTTGCATCTGCTATTATAGTTCAAAGAAATTACTTCAATTAGGTTTAATTACTTCCTTCCACTGCTTTGGATACAGCCCTTATTATATTTCATTACCTTTCCTCATGGACTGCATGGAAAATAGATGCCTAATAGAAGTACAAAACCAATGAAATTATTAAGCAAGTATATTACATATACATAACAATACTGTACATGTATCACACTAATTAAGTTATTATCATAGTCTGAAATCATATAAATGGAATACTAGGAAGGAAGTTTTCACAGATCAGCAAAACCTGACTCATTCTCTGAAGTTTTTAATACCTTTCTTACTGAATTTATAAGTACTTTTAAATTCCTGAAAGGAAACATGCCTATTAAAGCACAAAAATAATTTATGCTTTTTACTCCAGGGCATATTAAAGAACATCATCTAGACAGGGAGTTGGTTACCAATTACATGCCTCTGTACTCTGCCTGTCTAGTAGTTACAGACGTATGCAAAATAGCTTTAGTCCTTCCAGTCGCCTGGAATGCCATACCCATGATTCAATACAGATCCCATAATCTCACTTTTTTGCCAACTACAGATGGTGGGAAAGATAAAGTAAAGCAAGGCTAGTGCTATGTAAGTAAAGCAATTTTTCCCGTTTTGTCTGGATGAAAGGTCACAAGTATTGACTTCAAAAAACAAAGCTTAACTCCTTTATATAAAATGATTAATCACTATTTTGAACCAAAACAATCCTATGTCCACTAAAGGGAAACATTAGATCAATGTTACCATAACATTTCTGGTCCAAGCAATGAGACAACCTTTAAAGGTCCCTTCCAACCCAAATCGTTCTATGATCCTATGAAAACAGCAAATTTTTTCGTAGTTAGTAATAAAATACTGATAAACAATAAAACTAACAATTAATAAACTGCACAGTTGTTTACCAAACACCTTACTGACTGAAGAAATACAATGACTAGTAATCACACATCTCAGGCTGCTAGAGTCATAGACCTTGGAGAATGAACAATTTCAAAACTCACTTTCATTTAGCACAAGAAAATAAATGTTTCCTCCCAGTAACTATATTTAAAATCAATTGAATGTTCAGGTTTTTGTTTTATTTTAGTTCCATACAGACACCCCCCCAAGCAGACTTCCCACAGTTTTATCTAATATACTGATGAGTTTTCCATTTGCCTTCTTTCAACAACGTTTATTTCCATAAAAGGATGACATTTTCCTGTAGCTTGCTTCAGAGCACTTTTCATGCAATGCTTCACAAGACACTTTGCAAACACAAGAGTTGCTTACTGGTGCCATTAGCAAAATCCTGACAAGCCATGGCACCTTGCCTTGAGGCCCAGAAGGAAATTCAACTCTCTGGCCTTATTCATGAGGGGCTTAGGATTTCTTGTTGAGAGAAGGACGTGGCAGAAAGAAAAAAAACTAAAAAGAAGCAACACTGTCAAATCCCATTTTCTTTTCAGTGTCACTGATAATGTTTTCCTACAGATTTTAAAAGTAAAACCAAGTTATAATCCATTTCCACAGTATCTGTGACCTGCATGATATCTGCCTTTTGGGGGATGTGCTTTTCACTGTACAATTGTTCTCCACTGCAATGGCCTCAGGCAGATTTGAAACTGAGGATCTGAAGTAAAAGGCAAAAGAGTTCTAACAGCTCTCACAGTTTGCATTCAGAACAAGTACACCAAAGTCAGCTTCTCCCCCTGGAATCAATGAATGGGGAGTGGTAATAAGGTCTCACGCAGGATTTCAGTGGGGAAAAAAGCACAGTCAATCTTCTTGTTAATTCATAAGTGCCACCAAGTGTAACATTAGTTTTAGCAAATGAAAGCTGAATTTTCAGAAACACACATTTTACAAGCCTCAGCAAGAGGCAACGAATACTATGCAAGTAAAGCTTTAACAAAATGCCAGCTGAGCTTCATCTCGTGTCTCAAAAGCACAAGCGTCCATGGGAGACAGCAGGGGAACTAACACACAGCCTTTCTGACAAGTGGTCAAACTTGGAATACTGGTGGCATTTAGTAAAACAACAAGGGAAACAAAATGTCTTCAGAATCCAGCATGATGCAAGATCACGAGAAATTTTAGTGGTTTTTATTTGTCAGACAAGCATCACTCTTCCAATAAAGACCACCTACAGTGCAGTCACTGTTGTCTCTTGCTCTTGTAGGGTCCAACAAGAGAAAATTGTCTAGTCTTGTTTGGCCACATTATGCAACATATTGAAGTAGAGTCGACTTCAAATAGCTTCTCCAAGCTCTCTAACTGACACAATAATAGGTAATCATTCTCTTAATTAAAAAACAATATGGCTGGGGGACACAGTGACAGAAATTCTATGATCTCCAGAAACAAGAAGCATAAAAGAACAACAAACATTTTAAGGATATAGATATATATACACCCACACTCATTTGCTGAGTGAGAGACTGTATCTGAAGAAATAAAGGGCCTAAAAGCATAGATTCAACAGATAGAATCACTAACTGTCTCTTAGGCTGCTTGAGTACAATTACTATCTAAAACTACAGCATCAGTGCCATTTGAACACAACACTGCTTCCCAAATAAATTAGGTTTATATCCAGTCAGGGGTGGAAGTTAAGAATGCAAATACTTTGTGGTACTGGAGTTTGTGCAGGGCTGCAGGAGAGGAGGTGGTGGCACCTACGGACATGGGAGATGGCCCAAGGACATCATCCAAAGACAGCAAAGTTGGATAGCGTGGAACCAGCTCACCTGGGAAAGGTTATACAGGCACTACAAGCCCAGGACAAACAGCGACCTCCATCAGGATCACATGAAATAGGGAACACTAAAACCATATTCCAGTACTCAGCAGGCACCAATTTATCAAACTGTGCAAGGGGCCTTGCCTCCTGTGTAACTCAGGGCAGCAGGGCCTATGCAGAACAAAGCTGAATTTCTGCTACACCACTTCCTTTAAACAATGGCTAGATCCAGTCTGGGTTTATTGCTTATACACTGGCAAACAATCTCTACTAACAGTATGAGTTCCTACTCTTGCAGGAGTATTCTGGCAGTAGGAGCCTCACAGATTTCCTGACCCTTTCTAGGCTACTCTGTCATACTTGCACCACCTTCTCAGCTGGGCCAAACGCAACTCTGCAATTCTCAGGAAACTAACTCATCTTAAAAATAACACTCAAGAAAGCAAAAAGAGTTCTCGTAATCCAGTTGCATTTTCGGTTTACGTGCCAGCGATGCTGCACCACAGAGGGGGAGGTTTGCAGCCACAGGTGGCTTGCAGAGGAGCCAGTCACCGACCCAGAGCTGCGCAGAGCAGAGGGTGAGATGTGCTGCTCCCCGGGACAGAGCCCACATGCTGACTGTCTGACTCCAGGATTACACACCTGGCTCTGTGATCCCCATCTGGTCTCCTGGTTAAGGCAACAGTCACAGACAGGGCGACCGAGCCTCCGCATTTAGGATTGCCAAGAGGAAGCACGGTTAGAATGCGGGAAGCTTCCATGGCATTTCCAGGTCCTCAGTTCTCTGTTTTCAACTTTAGTGACCTGGTAAAGCCACTAAGATACCTTAACTGGTTTAATGAAATATGAATGGGCAAGTGGCAGCAAACACAAAGTAAAAACATAGTATAAACTTCGTTTTATAACAGGAGTTGTGAACTGCAGAGACAGACTTCCAGGTCCCTGTATCAGGAACAGAGAACTTTACACTGGTGAGAGAACATGTACAATAAAGCAAGGATGGCATTCAACAAGTGTCCCCAAAAGGTGCCGTTTCTTCTGTCTGGTTTAGAGTATTTTCTCTTGCCACTGCCCACTTTTTTTCTCAAAAAAAAAAAAAAAACCAAAAACATTTAATAGGATAAAACTAATTTTTCTGTAAAAATATTTTCATACCCCATGGAAGAAAATGAAAAAAAGATAGAAAATTAATGGAGACACACACAGAGACGGCTGTCTGAAATTCTCTGTAATCATATGGAAAAAAGTTACAAAAGCTTTTCTTTTGGCAAAACTTCCATTCCCCAGTTACTAAAGATGTGTCTTCCACTAGTTTTTTCCCCACATTGACTCATTCTTTGGGATCCTTGGGAGGTGTGGAATGTGTAGTCTCATTCTCTATTCCAATTTTTTTTAAATGTTGGGTTGGTTTTTTTTTCCACATAAGAAGCACTAATAGAAAGCTCTCTTCTGTTAACAGCTGATTTTAACCTGACCAGCTTGTCAGAGTTGAATGTAAACACAGGAAAACTATAACAGATCAGCTGACATGAAGTAACTTGTAAATAACTTATCCACATGGCTCAGAGGACTGAGGCAGAAAAGTTTGGTAAAATTATAAGGAATTTGAATAATCACATAGGCTCCATTGTGGACACACATAACCTGGAATTAAAATATTTAGTCCTCTGACAAATCAAACCAACCAAAATTTTACAGAAACTTTATTCTGGTGTAATTGTATCCCATATCAAAACACAAAAGCCTTTTAGTCTTTTTGAATTAATCTAAAAGATAAAGTGATTTCTATCTATGGAGAAGGGCCAAATCACAGTAATTTTGAGGCACATAGTTTTATAATCTAATGTAAAATAATGTAATAATAATTACTGAAAGTACACTAAGAAGCACTCTACGAACCTCAACAGGTTAGTAATAATACCACTGTGTATATTAATAGATACACATTGTTATTTCTTAAATGTAATGTCAGCCCATCGTTCCAAGAAAATAATTATGCTCAAATCTGGCTAAGCAATAGATTTGGAGGAACCTAAAAGATGATGGCTAACAAATGACTGTGAAACTTCGAAGAAAAAAATTAATTGGTATTTGGTTTCTGGCTTTTCCTGTTTAGAAATAAATCACCAGACCTCATGGAACAAAGCCTCATGTTATTACGTGCTCAGGGGGACATTCTCTTTGCCAAAGCCTTGGCAAACTTTTCCTAGTATTGAGATTATATATAATTTTAAGGAAAAGAATTTAAGAAAGAGACGTAAGATACCCAATCCCACACCAAACCAACACTGCAAGGAGCACATCATTAGAAGAGACAAGAACTATAAATAAATCATTCATATATCTTCTGTACAAATTGCTGTTCCCATGAAATAAACATGTTTTTTCTGATTACTTCCAACCAGTCCACACCTGCCATCCTACCTGCCTAGGCCAGCATTGCTCTGCCTACTGTTAATGCAAATTGCTGAAAACATATCTTCATAAAAGGCTACTGCTTCGTTTAATTATTAGCAAGTGTAGTGCTTCCACGTTAATTTGAAATGTCACACATGCTATGCAGGTAAGCAAGAACTGCTTAACAGGACTGCCTTCACATCACATGAACCACTCCTCCTGAACAGCATCACTTACAAGAGCTCATCTCCTAAACCCTTCCACTTCAGTCCCTGCCTCACCTTTGTTCTTCTCAATAGTAAGTATGAAAAAGAATATCCAGCATGGTATTTTATCCACTTTCAAATACATAACCAAAAATTGTCATGTTTTTCAGGTGCTTCTGCTAAGATAATCAGAACTAAAATAACTGTCATTATTTTAAACACAAATCGCATTTATATGAATTTTGTACTGATAAAATAATTTTAATTAGTTGGCCGACTTAAAAAAAAAAAAAACAGTATAACTGTACAGCTCCCAGAAAGCATATGAATGCACCACCATAAGGATATCTTAGTTGATATAACCTGGGACAGTGCTATCAAAAGCTGGTGTGTAACCATGTAAAGGCAATATTTGCATAAATACAGAATGCTCCTGAATGGGCAGGGGGGAGTACAGACAACAGTCAGCTCAATATTTAACATGCTCTGAGATCACCCAAAGTAATTCTCACCTCATCCAGCCATAATTTATTCTGTCCACAGATTCAGGAACACAACACACAACAGTCGCACATTGTCCTTTTATACTTGCCAGTCATAGAATCCAGTGAAACCACTGGAAAAGCAGTGGCCATTCTTCTCTCAGCAGTCTGCAGGTTATTTACAAGAAGCACCACAGAAAATGCAGCAGACACAGCTTTTCCTCCAAAGTAACAGCAAATTAATTCCATACGAGTATTTGATGCTGACAACAGCAAGGCAATTGCTCCCTCAGCTTTAAGAGATGACAGGCCCAAGGCAGAGTTTTGCCTTATTTATTGAGAACACATCCAATAAACAGAGCTGCCTTTACCCACCCTGTTTACAGATCTCCACAAAGATCAATTTCTCCTGGTTCCTGGTCAGAGGTCTCAGAGAAGTCTCAATCACTAGTAAGATAAAACACACCTCCACCTCTCTTGTTATGTGTGTGCACATTTCCAAACCTCTGTGCTATGAATCCAAATATGGATGGAGAGCAGCTGATAGGAGAAAGTAGAAAGTAAGCTGAAGTAAGCTGATAAAAGAAAGTATTGGCAAAGTGTCATGGATTACAACCACAAAATAAATTATCTGTTTAATACCTGAAAGTAAAACTAAAAACTCAAAATAAATTTAGAATCAATAATTTTTCTTGCACAAAATAGCTCTTTATATTATGGTAGAAGCTGCTCTGCAGAGCAATTGGTCCAAAAGTTATATTTATGTATTAGCCGCCAGGAAGATAGAGAAATTCACTTTCCAGTTTATGTGTAAGCATTTGACCTTTCCTTTCCTAGAAAACACACAGAAAACTTTTTTCCTCTTTAAGCTACAGACATAGGAAAAAAAATCCTCTTAAAAAAAAAAAAGTCAATCAGTTGCATAGATACTGCTTTCCTGGGAAAAGATGAGAGAACAAATCCTGGAAAGATCACCATGTCCAGTATTACACTTCTGGAAGGCACATAAGATACTGCTGGAATGAAACACGGCAAAGGAACAGACAAAATGCTGAAAGCTCTGCCTTTTAAAATTAACCACATAGATGTTGTGATAGTTGTGACTAAAACCTAAAATATGTGGGTTTTTACCTGCATTTCACACTCTCTTAAATTAATTCATGAACATTTGGCAGAAAACAAGGTGTGCTTTCCTTTTGGCTTCCATGTCACTAGAAATAGGCAATAGCACATCTGTCCTGTATCTCAAGGAATTTCAGTATCTTATGTCAAACCATAGCAATTTGCTGCTTTCCATGATGGTTTATGGCATACTCTGACACGCCAAGTTATCTAGCATTCAGGACCTCAAAATGGAAATTGAAAAAAATGAACAAGGTATAAAACACTGAAGTTCACACACAAGTCTACAAATGGCTGAATTTTGAGACAATTCCCTTTAATAAGTGATTCCACACCCCTGCTAATCACAGAATCGACTGGGCAATTTGGCCAAATCAATTTGAGACACCTTTCCTTAAGGAAGGCTGCTCAAACAGTGCACAGTGTGCCCCTGGCTAGGGGAGAAGCCTAAAACATCTGGGTGACACATGCTTCATTGTTTAAAGACTAACTGCAAGACAAAAACCTTTATTGCTTTATTGAACAACTACTTAAATGTAGAAGACACATCATAATTTCATGTTGCTTTTGTGGTTTTAGTTTTCACACCTCCAAGTCAGACACAAATCTACAGTTTTAAACCAACTGAAGTGCGCTGAAAACTGGAGGTTTTCTTGGTTCAGCTACATGGGCATCAAAATCAAACTCATTCAACCAAAGCAAGTCCTCTTGTACAACTGACTGACTAGATGTCTCTTTCTGGGAGAGAGCAAATATACTATCCTTAAAGCATCATTAGTTTAAGGTCAGTGCAAGTGAGAGTGAAAAGTGCTTTTACACTTTTCAGAATTTAATTTTCCTTAAATTTTCAAGAAGTGAACATAACAAAAAACACATTATGAAATTCCATGTCCTGCACTCCATAAAATCTTACATGGTAATTAAGCAGCATTGGACCATGATATGGCAAATCCTAGCCCTGCACACTGGCAGGTTCATTAATGCAGCTTCATTTACTTTGGAGCAATTTAGAGGTAAACAATGTAGAATCATCAAAAAAAAAAAAAAGACATTTTATTTAGAAAGAGTAATTGTAAGAAATTTATTTAAAATAGAAATGTCCAGTGAAGAAGGAACATTAGAAAGAATTAGAAATGAAGTTCTGCCAGTTTTGTTGGGTGGAGTAAAAAAGAATGGGAACATTAACCCATAACAAATAAGAATGGAGTGGTCCACAAAAAAACTGGTTATTACCTCAGAAATCATGATTCTTCTCTGTAACTCCCTGTTGCATCCACCTACTACTTTCCAGCTCATTTATGCACACCTCATAAGGGACACCTTTGCATATTTACACCTTCCCTCCCTAGAGATACAACCATATAACCCCAGGAATGATTCCAGTTACAAGAGAAATGCTGCAGCCCACAGAACTGTTGATCAAAGACAGGCTGAGGAGAGAGCTCACATCACAGCAAACCTGCAGCAAATCAGTAAATGCTGGGAAATGACCCGTCCATGCAGCATCCTCCCACATGGAGGGGAGGTCACCCTTGTTCTTTTTCCAAGGGTCTCTCCATCTTCTGTCATGTCAGAAGAAAGAGCACAGCATGAGAATCAAACAGAATTCCAGTACAACTCTCAGCACAGGAAAACGGATGGATGCCATACATAAACACTGCTGCAGTCAATTTAACAGTCAAGGCAGAATGCGAATTATCTTGGACCCGATTCAAGCAGGATGTACAGGTCAACTCAACGGAAATACTTGCACCCTGAAAATCTCTAGTAGAGAATGGAATTGTGGTGAGACTCAGCCTACCCTGCCCAACAGAGTGGACAGAAACAGAGAACATGCTTCTAATGATATAGAAACTTGGGGAGAAATATCTACACTCATTGTCATGTACATACAGGTTAAAAAAAAAAAATCAAATTAATAACTAAACATCCAAGATGACAAGCATCCAAACACTGGGATCAGATCCTTTCAGACCTTCTGCCTTTCCCCTCTGAACAGCTACTTGCCAGGGTGAAAAATTCAATGTAATGAGATCAGCTTTGCTATTTTAGTCTCAAAAGTGCAGATGGAGCATATGCCAGTAGATAGTAAATGTTATCTGTATTACTGCAGTGTCTGAAGACCCCAATCAGACCTAGGCCATTGAACACTCAGAAAAAACTCTCAAAGAAAATTCCTGCCTAAAACAGTTCACCACGTGCACTAAGGGAAAAATGCAACCTGTGAATTTCATTAAACCACTGCAGATAACCATGGAGAGGAAGCATGTAAAAGAATTGCAGATGAACACGCAAGTACTGTCAACTTTGACAGCATCCTGCAGAAGAGTCACAAGCCTGTGCTAAAGGGCTTTGTTTGTTTGAAACCTGTAAGTTATGCTTTGCAAAACACTTCCTTCAATCTCTAAATCAGATTTTTAAAATATTAAAGAGGCTATGAATTTTAGTTGGCCACCTCCTTACTTTGAGAGGACCCTCAATCAGCTGTGGTAATAAGAACATTGCCTCCTATTATGCAAATAATATTTAGACCAGAGTTTCACTGAAGGTTTGTGATCTCTGTTGCTAGAAGGTCACGTCCAGCCCCCAGGCACATGAAACCTCTGTTGTTCACTGCACAGTAAATACACATCACACAAACCAGAAAGAAATTACTTCCCAGATTTCATGCTTTGTCCTCACTGTACAGACCCATCACACAGGGATTTTGTTTATTAAGCCCTACCACATTAAGCCTACACAGTCAAAATTGTACTTGGATGACAATATAATCCATCTCCATCACCTCCTTCAAAACTTCCATTCAAAAAGAAGAGTTTGGGAACAGGGTAAACCACAATCTCCTGCAAACTAAGTTACCTGTCCTACTTTCTTTAAAATATCATGGTCCAGTCTTCACTGGGGGATATCATGGTTTTACAAAGTGTTATCACTGATGTTGTGTTTATTGTAAAATGACATTTACTTTGAAGTATTATTTTTCAATTATGCAGGAGGCGGAGTAGCAAGTAATTTATTGAGTGAAATCTGTCCTCATTTCCAAGAGTCATGGGTTGATACAGTGGAACTTGGAGACTTCAGTATCATTAGGGACAAGAATGACTACATAACTAGCAATCACTGCTAATCTAGTAGCTGGCAAGGTGACATGCAGCTACTATAGCGACAAGCATAAGATCAACTGTTTGCTTCCAAAAATGCCTACGCTTCACCCAGCTATTTGCCATGATTTTTGAAGTCACGACAGAAACAATACAAACACATCATGCACTTTAGAACTTGCATCTTTCCCTGTTTTTCTTTAACAGAGGAGAGAATGCCTCAAAATAATTGTTTTACTGAGAATGCCCCACTACTGCCTAGAAGACAAAGTTTCTGGAGCCACGATCAGTAACAGCTCCATCACTCTTACCTAGGAAGAGTGCACAACAAACACCAGAGAGACATCAGGCACCCTTAGGGAGAATCCCCTTCCAAAGCATTTTTGCACAGGCTGCACAGAGAGATTATTTCACGCAGCAGCCGTAGTATCAGGAGATGTTCACATCTAAAGGTGATACACCTCTTCTAACACACTCTTAACCACTCTGAGTAACTCCAGCTGATTATTAACCACCACCCCTGCTCTCTGCACTTCACAGATACCTCTATCCAATCGCATTTACATTAAACTTTCACTCATATGGAACTCCAACATTCAACAAGTCTCTCTGTCAGGGGGTTAAAAACCTAGGAAGAGTGGAGGGAAAGCCACAAGGCAAAGTCAGAGAGACACTCAGAGATGAAGTGGAAAGGACGCACAGTTGTTCTGGCTTCTCATCCACTGTGTCACCACTTCAAATCTACACCTGCAGATTTCTGGGTTTTTTTCCTGTTTCAACACAAGCTCAGGGAAAGCCCTAGAGAAAGGAGAAGGGTGTAGCTAACAGGTTTATATTTTCAGGGAGGAATGTAGATAGTGTCATGTCTAAATACACATATTGTTTTGAATTTCCTTGTTCGGGAAAAATCTGTAGATATTACATGAAAAACTTATATATAAGTAAGTATCTTGAGCTAGACATTCAAATTACTCCTATGGGATGTTTGTCTGAGAAAATCCAGCTTGCCTTATGGCAATGCTAATCTTCTCATATCTGTTTCACTTTTTATCCTTTCACCTGCCTGTATTAACAAGATTAAGAATTAAGCTAGAAGAGGACTGTCTGTCAAGGAATCCCAATTAATCTATTGATTTAACCATCAGAATAACAACGAAATGAAGTTCCTGGCCCAGGCCAACAGAAGGGTTTTATTACATCGTAATTCAAACACTAAGTCATGCTTGTGGCAGGCTATGTCACCAGACTGCAGAGGAAACAATTAGGAGGGTGAAAGAGACACTGGAATTTTTTTGTAAAAGGATTCTTACTTAACTCTTATGGCCAAAAGGAATATTTTGCATGTGATCTTGCCACAGAATTAAAAAAAAAAAAGAAATTCTGTTTTCCAGATCACTGGCAGATCCAACCAAAGTAATTTAGGGAGGGTTTCAACAGGAGCGCACATGCTTACGTTTGTGAAACCAGGCTCCATTGGCAGAGCTCACATCTTCTCATCTCAAATCACAACTCTCTCTCTCTTGCATTACTGCTGTCTGACTAAAGGACTTTGTTACCATCTAGTTCCAAGCAGAACCTGCTAGTTCAGGGAAGTTTCTGCACTCGCAGCAGACTTTGCCGTATTTATTAATGTAAGCTACCACAACCTAGAAGACAGACAACTCAAAAAACATCCATGTACCACAGACCCACTAGCTGAGAATGAATGAATGAGGAAGAGTGCAGGAAAATAACAAGTTTTTTTCAAAGCTGAACGCCCAAAGTACTGCTAAGGATTGGATTCATGGAAACACTTAAATGTTCATTATCCAGAAGCTGTTGTGAAGTTTTGCAATTTATCCACTTCATTAACACGCTGAAAGCAACTGCTGTGACAGGCCATCCCAAAGTTTGAGATCATCAGCTCTACATCAGATTGCAAATGACAAAGAATTCACAGAGCAGTTTTACTTGCTAAAAGAAACCAAGTGCAGATATACTCGAAGTACGCACAGAAAGCAGCAAGGCAGGTAACGAAGGGATGTGAAACAGAGCAGATGACAAATGTGAAAGCGAGCACGCCGAGGCCGGGCACAGGACCGAGGGTGTCCCTGCAAGTGACAGCGCCGCAAGGAAACAAACGCCGCTTGTTCTCGCCTGACCGCACTTCCGCCTCCTCCCCTCCCATTCAATCCCAGCGCCGCCGATGCTCCCTCCGTCTACATGGCATGCGGCTTCCAAATGCTTTCACCTCGCTGAGGGAGGCAGGCAGGCAGGCAGGCAGGCTGGAGAAAGCATGTGATCACACGGTAAGTTTATGCTTATATTTGCTGGCATGAAGGGGGAAAACCCGCTACCAAACAGGCTGCTTAATCAGAAAATGCGGTTAAATACCAAGTATAATTGTGCGGAGCATGTGGATCTGGAGCAGATTCAGCAGGGGAGTGTGTGCTTAAGGAGCAACTGGGACGTCTGTGGACACTGCAGCCGTTGCTTTAAGAGCAGTAAATGCTGCATGGCTGGAAAGAGAAAATAAGTTGCCCGTTTTGTCCTTTGTACTGGAAGTCTGTTGCCCAAATGCTATTGCTCCTGAAGGAATTCAGCGTAGACAAAGTCGCTGAAACAAACCGGAGCCCCTCTCCCCCCTCCCATTATTCGGCACACACTTCTGTTCCCGCTAGCTCACAGTTCTGACAATGCAGGGAAAAAGAGAAAGAATGGCAGAGGGAAGCGGAGCACAGCTGTGCGTTGCAGAATCTCTCCATATTCATTTGCCAAACAAAGCCAGTACTCAAAAAGACAACGAAGATGCGATAGGACTATACCAAATCCATGCCTCTGAGCAGCGAGGAGCTCTCTAACAATGCATTCAAGCAACAGATAGAGATTTACCTTCAAAATGCAGGCCATGTTCTTTCTCTATCCTTCCTACCAAAGAGCAGCCGGATTCTACTTTGTGAGCAGCAGTTCCAGAGTCAGGCAAGAGGCTGGTGGAGCTGCAGAACTGCTAGAGCCTGCATTCCTGTAGATCCAAATAAAGGTACCACGCATCCAGGACCCGTTAGTCATATTAGTCTTTTTATGCCCCGTTCGTTCCACCCATCAGCTCCTGCCACTGGCTGGGGGCCAGCGCAGCACCTCCCCTCCGTCACATGACCCAGTTTGATTCATGGCTCCAGGCTGCGTTTTCCTAAGCTCCGGGACGCTCCGCGCACTACTGTACGTACAAACAGCAGTCTGTACCTTGCAGGGGCTCTGCAGTGCCTGCAAATCGAGCTGCCTGTTTATAATTAATCCCTGTGTAGCCCTCTCGGTGCTCTCCGGAGACGGCTGCTGACAGTCGGGCAGAAAAGTCCTAACTCTCTCTATTATGGGGGCTGTAAAAATCCTTACGCTGCTTGTTAGAGTGCAGTACTGTTTTATGTTCAGCCCTTTTCACTGTACAGCAGGCTTCCCTTTGTCTAAATTGCTGTCCTATGAGAAATAATCATTATCAGCAACCAGCCCAAATAACCCACCAGAGGTGTTTGCATTGTGCTGTGCACACCTTTTGGAGTAAAAAGCTGGCATCCATCACAGAGAATGGAAAGCTTGGGTTCGTTTGTGAGGCTTTTTGCTTGTGCAACTTTTTTTGGACTTTGTTAAGATAAGAAAGTGGGGTAAAGCGCAGATGAATAAATTCAGCTGTTGAAGAAATCTTTCACTTTACATAATCTCATAAAATTCAAATTCTTCTCTTACATAACATAGTCTGTATACCATAAAGGTTTTACTTCATATTTGTCACTTCTCGTGCAGTCTCTTTCTCCCCTTTTTATACTTTCTTAGTACTTCTCATTACTTCATCTTGGAACCCTTTCCATTTTCTGTACTTGGCACCTTCCCTGTATTTTTTTTGTGCCACATTGCTTCACTCCTGCTGCTTTGGTACCAAAAGCTCTCTGGCTTCCTTAAGAAATTCCTTGTAGTAGGTGTCTTCTTCCTCCCTGCAGCAACTCGGGGTACCTGTTTACATGCAGGCAATACCCTCCAGTTCATGTTAAGGAACCATTTACCACAGAGCCCCTCAATGTGTGGGAGCCAGAACGGGTTAGTGCTGTGCTGCACATTTAATAACCAGTGCTGTTCCCTGCCTGGCAAGCCTCTCCTATCCAGGTGCAATCCCTCAAGACAGTAAGGAGGTTGAAACTAAAGGAACTAGATGTCCTCATTTGTATGCAGGGGCAAATCCTCCCTGAGAGCAGAGCAGAAAGGGCCTGGGGGGATTTTTCCTGCTCACACTCCTTAGCTGCCTTCCTGTGCATCTCCAGGGAAGATGCTAACGTGAGTTTGGCCTTTGCGCCAGCATCCGAAGTGCTGTACTCTTACACAGGTCCTGCAAACTCCTTAGCACCTCTCACCACTGGAAATCCACTTCCTTGTTCAATGACAGCCACAAGCCAAAGCTCTGGAGCTGAAAATTGTAGTATTGCTGGGAGGACTAGTGAAAAAGAACTTAGCGAAGTTTCTAACACTGTTGACTAACATAAGGAAATATCTAAATGACAAGTCAGTGGAAGAAGGTGGTAAAGGAAGAACTTACAACCTTTTTTTATTAGAGGCTACCACCAACCAGTGTTAGACCATTGCAGATAGCAGTTTATGTGTCTAAGTCCTAGTTATTCATAAGGGGTTTTGTAGCAAAGCTCTGTTTATTAGTGAATAAGATCAATAAATAATTCATTCTTTCCTGAAAAAAATAATTGTCTCTTTTTCTCTCCAGCAGTCAAGAATCTAGTTTTCCTCGGAGTGAAACTGTTCCTTTCACCTGTGTTATGGCCATGAAAGAAGTTTTCATCTGAGGCAAATGAAAAAATATTCCGCTCTTCCCACCTTCCACCTTACCAGCTCTGTAAATAATAAAAGGAATGAGACCGGAGAGAAACCATCCTGGAAAGGTCAACCATTTCAACATGTCCAAAGCACTGAAGGATTTCCAGTGAATTATATTCCTTAAGGAAAGGCAGAGGCATGGGTAGTTGTCTCATTTTAAGCATCTCTGGCATGCTCTAAACATTCTAAACATCACATCAGACAAAATGTGGTGAACTTTAACTTTTAGACTTTTTGTAAATGGATATTTATCTCAAAAATACTTCATCATTACTAGACATCAGCAACAGCCATCCTTCCCCTCTTTCTTTCAGGAGGGATATGTGATTTCACTTTATATTCTCCTTGGGACAAAACTGAAGGTGTGACTTCAGCTGAGATCACCACAAAGAGCAACAGAAAGTCCAGCCCTAGGCTGAGCTAATTTCACCTCAGAGAAACTACAAGAGGGAAGGCATCCACCATATTATAAAAGCAAAGAGCCATTGTAAGCACATGATTCCATGAGTCCCATGAAGTGCTTTACCTGAACTTATGATACTCTTGAAATCAGCTTTAGGCCAAACATAGCTCACGTAAATTTCAGTCATGCTTGCAACTTCCCATCCAAAATTAACACAGTTCTTGTTGCCTGGTAGGGATGTCAAAGGCCTTGTGAATCTGCCTTTCAAGTCTGAGTCATTGTGACAGGCCATACAAAGTCACTACTTCTAGTTCTGAGGACAAAGCCCTTTAGTTCTGAGGACAAAGACCTTGCATGTTTTCCATCTAGTCCAAACCCTTCCAATACATTCCTACGGCGACATAAGCTCGGGGAAAATACGGTTGTGTGGGCAGCAGCCCTTCTCAGCTCTAATTCTTAAAAACTATTTCTGGCATAAGAAATCAATCCTTTGAGGAGAAGGCTGAATATGCCTTAATTTGCAGAGATTAACACAGCTACGCAAGCCCAGCATCCAGGCAGGAATTTGCAGTGCCAGTGTGGGTAGTTCTGCTGGGCAGGCTGTGCCATGCACAGTTGGCTTGTTTGGTGGCTGGACACCGTGGCACTGATGAAGCTGCACTTTCACCTGTGGTAAGAACTTCAAAGCCAAAATCTCACAGATTTAAACAGTGACAATTTTTTCGTCCCACATCTGTATTTTAAAAGTGCAGGCTTAGAGAAAGTCTGAAAGCTACCATCTCACTGATCATTGAAATCAGACACTGGTTCACGTAGCAAAAATGTACCAAAAAGGAAGAACCTGTTCTTACACTTGCTGCCACTACAAGGATGACAAGGTGACATTTTTCACTCTCCAGGTGCAACCTGAGTCACTGGCAGAGTAAGAAATCCTCTCTGCTGTTATCCAGAGATCTCATCTTCCCGACCTTCTGTATCAAGTTCTCTTTACCTCATATAACTGACCACTATAAGTAAGAAATTTAAGGTACCTAGCAGCCCAATGCCATGGCAGAGGTAGAGGATGAGATGATTAAAAAACCAGCAGGTTATGATTTGAACAGGAAATCTTACCAAGTCATCCAAATGCTACATGGAATTTTAATTTAAAACTCTTAATGATGCTGATTTTCCAGGTAAGAAAAAAGGCTTAATCAAGTCTGAGTACTTCATTTTAGAGGTGAACTTCTGCTACATTCTGGAGTGCAGAAGCTGAGGAGAACACGTGGGGCTTGTTACAGCCTAAATTCTGCTGGATATTTCAGAATATCCTTACTGCTTAAAGCAAGTTTGCCATGTGCACATTACTGAAAGAGCCAGTATATATTGCCCTGCACAGCTTCCTTCTCAGCACAGTTCATCTGAATTTTACTCAGCTGCAGGACAACCCAGATCCATTAAAAAAAAAAAAAAAGGTTTAGTCACGGAATACTTCTGCATGTCTCACTGGCAGGAGACAAGGATTGCTCAGCACTGTTCCTGCTATTGGAAATTCAGCCCATCACCTCACTATTAGTCAGTGTCATGGTAACAATTTAGCACAGCCACACAGAACCTGCAGACTTTGCATGTTGTGGTGTTCCCCCCCAGCCCCATTCTAATGCACACGCACGAACACTCAAAGCAAGGCCTACCAACTAAACATTCCTAAAAAAAAAAAAAAAAAAAAAAAA
>VXBQ01001306.1:648998-683520 GCA_013400175.1 Phainopepla nitens | reverse complement strand
AAGAAAGAAAAAAAAAGAAGCAAGTGTCGGCACACTTAACAATGCTAACAATGCATGAATATTCAAAGATTAAACCACAAAGGTCTGTAGAAGTTCTTGGAAGCAGAAAAAAGCAAACCCTACAAATCAGTAATCTTTTCAGACTGTTGACATTTTGTTTTCAATGCATGCTCATCTGAGAGCTTCAGGTTTCTGTTTTCAAAGATGGTTATTAATCAGTGATCATTTTACACTGAACAACAGATTGTTGGGCTTTTCTTCATATAAATGAAGAAGTGTGTGTCATCTGTTATTTGTAATTTATTTTTTTCATTAAAAGTGTTTTAACAGAAACAATGGATTTTTTTAAATGCAGGGGAAAAAAATACCCCAAAACAAAACCCAAAAACCCCACATGCTTATTGAAGAACAGTGTCTGTCCCAGACAGCTTTCCTCTAATTAAAACAGACTAAGCAACTCTGAAAAGTGCCGTGTCTGCTTATGCCACCAGATGTTTTGCCTGTATAAAAACAGTATGATAAACAAATGTAAAACTTGCTGCAGTCTCCAGGAGAAGAAAACCCACCAGTAATATTCTGAAGGGCATTCAAAAGCTAAATGATGTGTTTGAAAACATGCTGTCATTTGCACATAACTGCAGAAAAGAGAATATGGTTTGTTGGTAGGTATTTATTGTACGTTCTTCAGTAAAGGGTATATTTGGCTTCTCCACTATAAAGTTTTACATTCTTTGTTCTATTATCAGTGCCTTACACTCCCACTATTTTTATGAGATATAGCCAATATCACAAAAATACCGATACTCTTTCGCACTGAGGTATGGCCATGTCAGTTTATCCTCTAATGAGATTTTATCCTGAAGAATGCAGCTGTGCACACAAAAGGAGCTTAGGAAAAGGAACCAGCAACTTCAGTCATGGCATGGAAGGCCTTAAATTGGAACGAAATTTAAAAGCAGCATTTCAGCTTAGGAGAACACCTTCTCCTGAACTAAAGAAGCAGAGACATACCCTGCCTCCTCCCTCCAAAGATCCAGCCTGTTTTTGTGGGCTCTATCATTATCCAAATGGTTTGTCCTTAAAAAAACAAACAAAAAACCAAAAGAAATACCACACACAAAAAAACCCCAACCAAACAAAAAAAAAAAAAAAACACCACCAAACCTATCCCTCTCCCCTTCCCAAGGGTTTATCTAATGTTTCTTTGCACTTGACAGGAAAAGCTTAAAAGTGCAACAGAAAAGACAAATATATTTAATTCAGGAGTGATTTAATTTTGGTGCAGGGCAGGGGAGGGAAGGGTGGATTTTTACACTACTCTCAAGTAACGTCTCAACTGCAGCAGTGTCAGATCTGGGCCACCTTGTTCAGCAACATCCTGCTGACACCATCACAAAACAGGATATAGACTAGCCCCAAGTGTAACTGGTGGTATTGCTTCAGGAAACAATATGAATTAGCATTATTTTAGCGTGCTATAAATTGATCCTTAACATGATTACCACAATTTTAGGAATAAAAAAAGGTTTTCACAGATTTTTTTTTTTCCCTGCCTTGGATATATTTTATTCAGTTATGGCCACAATGTTTAGACATGCAGAAAAGAATTTGATTTCTGCAACTACAAAAGTAAGCAACATTTTCTCGGTAGCAGAGGTGTCGTATGGAGAGTTTTACAGAAGATGCTCAGAAAGTCACAAAAAACTCCTATTCTTGTTTTTAAACCTCATTCTGTACTTGATTCCTGAGTTATGAAACAAATTGAACTATACTGAAATCCAGCTCTACTCCTTCCATTAAGATTCTCTCAGTGAAATTCTGTTCTTGGGAAATGTAATGTCTTACCTATCAACAGCATGAGCAACAGCAAAAGCTGCTCATATGGAATCATGAGCTTTGCTCTTCTGAATCCAAATAAACTGCTAACCCTACTGCCCTGTTAAACCCACACTCTCCTTGGAGCCTTCAGAGGCTCTAAACAGCCATCATGCTGTGCCCTCATGCCAACAGACTTTGCTCCACTGGATATACAGTGAAGAAAATATCTTGTTATTGAAGCTATTTTTACACATAAAAGTTGCCAGTAACAAAGCGTTGCCATGCTTTGAAGAGTCTGTCTCAAACTATTAATATATATACACAAGGAAAACACCTTTACATCTTCTGAAACATCTGGAAGCTCTCATACAAATTTTTAACAAAATCTATCCCATGCAATTGTTTTAATTAACAATTTTAAAAGTTTACAACTGACAACAGTCTTGCCTCTGACAGTTGTCTACATTACTGTGTAATAGTGAACTAGAAGATAAAAAAGATGCATTCGTAAGGAGATCTTAAGGTGTTTAATAAAATAAAGAACTTGTGAATATTTCCTTGTTGGACCAAACAGCAACCTTGAAGTCAAAGTTGCAGCACTGAACACAAGACTAAAGAAATACGAGAATTCAGCCTGAGTATACAGATCTCAGAATTGTTTGATTATATGATCACATAATTGTTTCCCTGAGGGAAGTTTTGGGGTTGTGGATTGTTGTTTTGCTTTAGGTTTGTTTGGGGTTTTTAGTTGGAGCGAGGTTTGGGGTTTGTTTTTTTTTTTCCTTTTGTCCACCCTTTTCTATTTAAAAAGATGAAGCTTGCAAAAGATGTGTTTGAATCAGCATTACATGAATATGTGGTTTCCTACAGGATCACTGTCCATTTACTGGAAAAAATGATGCAGTGCATGAGAAATGGTTTTAAAGAAAAGCTGCAGAAGTCTGATGATCTGAATCATTGAAAGCAGCTGTGAAGAGGTGGATTTTGAACTTGTCTCTACCAGAAATCCACTGCAATGGTCTCAGATTTAATAGTTAGGCACAGGTATTATTTTCCCTCATTTTCTGACTCGGAATTTGAAACCATAAGGGCTTATTTACCAATGCACTGGTTACTTGCAGCTGCAATTGAAGGTAATAGGAGTTACATTTTGATCATAGTAATTGATAAGGCTGAGTGCTCAGAACAAAAAAAAAAAAAATCTTAGGCACCCAATATTGGATAGCAGCATAAAAGGACACATTAATTCTTTTCCCTGTGACTCACTCTCTTTCTTATAAAAGAGTAATAACTTTTAATGTCAAGGTGTCATATTACAGTGAATGGCATAAGAGTGTCCATTAGGAAATTAGGCAACCTGTCTTCAGGAAGTGCTTTCACTGTCATGAACTAACATGGGGCACAGAGCCATGCTGGGACATGGTGGAGCAAACAGAATATTAAATAGCTGCTCTCCACCTGCATCTGGCCAGCCCATGAACATAAACAAGTCAGAACCAGTAGAACAAAAACATGTTATTAATAATATAATTTAAAATTAGGTTTCAAAGATAATTAGACCAATAATTAAGAAATTAAATAATAAATAGTTTAAAATAATTAGGACTTCAGAGATAATCCCATTGGCATTTTAAATTTTGAATGCTTAGGTTTCTTATTAATACTGTTTTTGTAGCCCAGCAGTCAGAGGCACAAATTCCATCTCCTGCCATTTCTGGCAACCCTGTCATGTACCACTGTAAAGTTTTCTAAGTTCCAGAACCATCCAGGATTCCCACTCCTGAGAAACCACCTCACACAAAAGCAGCCACTTCTAGACCTACAGTAGAAGGCACATCCTTTCCCTGCCAGGTGGTAGCAGCAAAGAAAGGAAGAGCCTGTCCTGTGGCACTCTCCAGTGTAATTAATACTGAGTGCTGAATCCATCAACTCAGACACTGCACAGGATTTACTCAAGTTCTCCCTATCACTGTATTCCTTCTCAGCTGGAAACTGGAGAAAGAATGCATGCCATTGCTATGCTAACTTTGAGAAGAGAAAAACCCAAACAACCTAAAGCCTCCACATTATTTTAAGAGTCCCAATAATGTCAGAAACAAAGACACAGAGTAAGTCCATTTAACAGTCCAAATAAAATCCAAGTGGTCCTTAGAAAATCACAAAAGTGATGCTTGTTAATTTTGATATTTTATGATTTCTGGTGACCCTGATGTTTTGCTCAAAGTTGTTTTTGAATTTTCAAAAAGTCATTAAGCCCTCTGTTAACAGCTTCCCCAAACTGAAAGTTGAAGATTCACACATCCACTGTAGTTACAAAACACTAAGATTTGATAGTCTGACTGTTTTTAAAAAATGCTTTTTATGAGCAATGCAATCCTGCCATAGATCACTCTAAGCCAAGTAAGAGACTTTATGGACAGTGGCCTTTGGTGTAAAATACCAGGTTTTGCAAAGACAATTCAATCTGCAAAGTTTTCACTAGAAGCAAGTCCCATATCTCCGGAAGTTTATTAATATTGCTCTGCAATTACAGCTACATCTCAGGAGCAAAGGAATCAGAACATGGATCCAACCAATTTGAGAACATCTAAGTGAAATGTGTTCATAATGCAGATTTTTAAAATTTACCTGCATGACAAGTAAAGACCTTTCCTGCCCCTATATGTTCAAGATGATTATGAGCATCTCCTTTTCCTATGTCTGTTCTTAATATTGAGAGCACACCACCAGTGTTAGCAGTGATAACAATCTATTTCTTTTGCACCAAAACTGCAAGTAATGTTGCATGTCAATATTCAGGACAGGAAAAAATAAGCATAGAGAGATATATTTTAAATAGAAAACATTTTGGAAAGAAAATTGTTTTAATCATCCTCAGGTGGGTAACACGCCTCATTTCATTTCCCCCCAGAATCGTATTATTAGAATTAGTGTTAATCTCAATAAAACTACAGTATTTCTGTTAATCCACCAGAAAGCGTCCAATTTAAAAATAGCTTGTAATTTACTATGCACAGCATAATACAGTTTTATAACATTTGTATTGTTTTCAAGACCTTCTAGAATTTTTGTTATCAAGATGTGACATCATTCTTTCCATAGCTCAGTGTCTCTTTATAATGCCGCAGTACATGATAAAGAAAACTCTTTATAGTTGGAGATAAACTAACTGTGTCTGGCTTTCCATTTTAATAAAATTTACAACAGCATTTGGAGAAACTGCAGTACAAGATTTCATTGACTGAAAAAAACACACTTTAATAGCTAGGGTTTACTTTACACCTGTTTTGGCATTTTGTATAACATGGAAGCAAGTTGTCAGGACAAGGTCCATGAAGGATTTTAAGGACTGGTTTAATTTAAATTCAGGGGTTCAGATGCAAACAGGATGGCTGCTAGCATGAGAAAGTGTCAGAGCATATAGATTGCCTAGATATTTTTTTGTGTGTGTGACACTAAATGCAACATCTATCTACAAACACAGAGTTCCTCCATTTTATTAATCTGAAATTAAGTTATCTTTTGCAATTAAAGGTCCCTGAAGTAGATTTGCATAGCTTTGGAGTTGGGATAGAGGGAGATTTTATTATATTGGACTAATCCTCTCCTTTAATTCCCTTAATGAAGTATCATCCAGAAGCAGATGCCACGGGAGAAATGGCCAGATCCACTGAACTTTGTCCAGGATGATATTTATGTCCTTCCTGGTATAAATCAAAATCTTTTGAGAATTTTCATTACAAGGCAGAAGTAAAACTGTTTGGTGAAGTCATGAACAGCTGAAAGGCAACTGGGTCAGAAGTTAAGTGGGAGGAAGGAGGGGCAGCTTTTTCAGCTCATAGCTCAGACATAGCCTTTGTATTCTTGGACAATTTGCTTTGCAATTTAACATCTCTGTATCTTTTCCTGATAAGAATAAAGAACTGCTCACTGCTGTGGTCCTGTAAAAAGATCTTAGTCTAATACAATAGTCCCCAGTAAAGAGTTCCCCTTTTGAAAGGACATCAGGCTTTGCCGTCACACTCTCCCTCTGTGAACCGTGGAGTTTGCTGCTGTTGCTGCAGTGTGCTAAGGGCTGTCACATTAGTAAGGTTTCAGCTGGGACTAAAGGTCTTGGAATAATTAATAGATGGCAGGGTGATAAATAAAAGTGATAATCAGAAAATTACCCTATTGCAACTTCAAGAGCATCTCCTTCCTTCCCCTGGTTATCCTTTTTAAATCCCACAAAGTGAAGCATCAGAAATCCCTCCAAGATGACAGCAGCTCTGTACTAGAAGGGTAAAGGCACCAGGCCCCTGACTGGCATAGTTCAACAGACCAGCATCAGGGCTGGGTAAAAAGCCGACAGATCCCTGATTAATTCTGTCTTCACAAACAGCAATGGAGATTTGCTAAAGTGAAAAATCTCTTCCTTTAACATAGCTTCCCCAACAGAAGGGCTGGCTAAGTGAGAGCAAATCTGTGAATTTTCAAAGTAGTTTCTTAAACCCACTTCAGATTTTACTGACATTTGCATTTCTAGAGCGTGCCCAGTTTATTTCTATCCAGGTTTCAGAAGGCCATTATTTGCATCGCTTGAAGCTTTTCTTTCGCACAGTCAAAACACACACTGCTACACAAAGTAAGTTCACTGGAGGAGCAGGAGAATTTAGCTTCAAATATATTTAATCAGGAGCTCTGCTGTACTTTGAACAAAGCTTTTGGAGTTTTATCATGGTATCTTGTCTCTCCTTGAGAATAGCTGCAGCAATATGTGAGATTCTCCCCAGCCTTCCACCTGCCCCATCCTGCTCTTCTTCATCTTTACTTCCCTGTCTCCAGGCAGCTCAAAGCAGTAGCAAGGTTCCTGACCACAGCCAAACTAGGATAGTATTAGAGATCACCCACATAGCACCGTATTCATATACCCAGGTAAATGCTGGGGAAAAAAAAGTTTGATACAGCAAGGGGAGATGGGTTGTTAAAGGAAACAATATCAGCTGGGAAGCAAGAAAATCTACAAAAAGCCAACATTTCTGTTTAACTGTTTGCTTGCTGCAGTTGACAAAAATAATGACTAAACTTCCATGAGGCAAAATGAAACTCAGTCAGGACTCTGCAAGTCTGCACAGAAGAACCTGAGAGAGAGAAGACCACGAGACAAGGCTGCTAACACACACATCTCACCATGACACTGATGGAAATTTAAAGTTTTAAATGTTTTATTTTCTATATTAAATTAATATTTAATTACTATTTCAGGGAGGCATTTGCTCAAGTGTTTAGCACACATTTGCAGTTTCTTTCTAAAACAACAAAAGAATTTTCAATGATGTGTGAAAATCACTGGGAAATATTCTCAAACAAAACATGAATCTATTTAGAGAAATGGTGTAAATTCACCTATTCCAAGATTAGTCAGAAAGTTTCCCTATTGTGGCTGAAATGCAAGTAAACGTTATTATGATTTACCCCACTGAGAAAGAAAACTCCAAGAACTGCTCAGGAAATTCTAAATGTGCTATAAAGTTATTCACAGAAGTCAGGATCTGCTAAACAGTTTAGGAACTTAGGACACTAACTATAGTGGCTGATTACACTGCATGTGATGAAATCACAANAAACAAAAACAAAAAATCCAAAACAACCCACATCTCAGGTTTATATTGGCTCTTTCAGTTCTCACTTCAGGCTGCAGTGTCAGTACTGGAACATCTTATTCCAAAAGCAAATTATTTACACATTGAAAAAACAAGCCCCACTAGATGGTCATGTCACCCATTCCTTTCACAGGAAATACATGCATTTTTAGTGAGGTAAATGCAAATCAATCTAACAGTTTGCTCTGCTGGAACAGAATTCTTTCCTAAGAAAAGGTTATTTAAACATCTTCCATGCCAAATCTCTGCTGTTGCTGTTACTTGTGACAGGGTGTTCAAGACATGGCTGAAAAGCAGCACTGACTGAGTGCAGACTGGTTACCTGCACTGCACCATAAAGCAAGTCAAGGAATGGTGGCAACTACTTACACAGACATCAAAGTACCTTTTGTGTAAGGGCCAGTAGTTTCACTAAGTGTATAGTTGGCAGGGTTGGTTATTTAAAAAAGCTCTTAATTATATTATCATCAGGAGAGCCACTTGTCTTGAGCAGCAAATACCCCATTAGGAGATTATTCTGCTTTAGCCTCAAGTGTACTCTAGTTTTCATGCAGTATTATTCTTTGGGATTATCCATGATACCCGCATGTAACAGGATGCTTGCTTCCTTTTTCTTGCACATAGTACTACCAACAATCAATTATAAATAGAACTGTTAATTTGAAGGAAAAACAAGAGTATTTTCAACTGCAACCAGTGATGTTCTGCAGGCAGTGAGAGAACTATGGGAGAAAAGATGCTATAAACCCTTTTTTCTTTTTAATTAAAAATATATTGGTATTTGAAATACTGATAAGAATCATGTAACAGAAATATTCCTAGGTGCATGTCATGACAAACTAGAAGGGTTTCTCTCTTCATCTTGGATTAAGAAATTTCACATCAGAGATTCTCATATGGACACTGCAACCCATAGGAGAAGGATCCAAAAGAGTTGAGCTTATTAAATGATCTACAACATAATTAGTCACCAGTGTGGGTACACACATATATATATGTACGTATCTCTGGTTTTGTGCACACATGTATGCCTGTGAGTGTATGCATATAAGGGCCTCATATAATTAGCTTCTTTTCTATGGCTGTGAACACACTTCAGTTTCTTCACATTAGCCCTCAAAATTGTTTCATGGTATTTGTCTCACACACTTTAATGGCTTAGTTACCTAACAAAGTAAGAATTTAAATAGTGAACGCTTAGATTTGTTTTGGAAAGTAAGAGAGAAGAAACCTTCCCAGAAGGATAATAAACAGCATTTGTAGTCAAACAGCACTCTAACAGTAACAGAGCACAAGAACAATGGTAGAGCCTGGCACTAGCAAGCTCCAAGACAGATTATTTGTGATGGAGTTATGCTTTGCTGTTAGACAGAGTGCTCAAATTTCTATAGCCATGGCCTTCCTCCTGGGGGTTCAAAAGCAAACCACTACCCTGGGAGAAAAGTTAGTATGTTTTGGTCAAGATTTCAGCAGAGGGCAATGAAACATAAAATAACATAGAGGAATAAGTATGTTAGCACTGAGCCCTCCAATTCTCACTGAATGCTTCTGCTTGGGAGCATGCATGCAGCAGCATTCAGAGAATGTACACTTTAAAGTGACAAATTCAAAAGGCACCCAAGCACATACACTGACCTCCATTCCCCTTCATGCTGTTTGGTTGGGTACAACAGCTCACTGCTGTTCTTAAATGCCATTCAGAACTACAACAGTGCAATTCATGGCTTGTACTTAACAGTGACTCTCCAGGTGAGAAGATTGAATTACTTTTCCGAGTCAGAGCTTTCTAACTTGCCCTCTCTAACCTTGCTGCTCCCCTCTCCTTTTCAGTAGATACCACAGAATATCTGAACTCAGCCTGATTTAGCCAGACATTATGTATTTTTACATTTTCAAATAGCTCCACCAGTCTAGACAACAAATTGAGTCAGATATTGCATTCATATTCCTATGTTGCCTACGGCCCAACCAAATTATTTTCATTTAAAAAAAACCCAAACATAAAAAAAGTTTTTAAAAATATTGGCATTCAATAGTAAGGATCACATCAACAGTTAGATTATAAAGCAAAAACTGTCAGGTACACACTGAGGTGACCAGGATCATCTGGGCCTGTCTTGTCTTACTTTGAAATCAATCTCAAGAGGAAGAGTAATAAAGGAATAATAGACATTGGGCATCCTAGAGCAAATATCAGTAGCATGTTGAATATAGACCAAGAGCCAATCTACCATTTCCTGCTGGAATGAAATAATGGAACGAGTTTGTCTATCCGAATTTCCCACTTCAATTAACTGTTGGAAACAACTGATGTTTTCCCCTAAAGTATTCACAGTTATTAGGAGATAAACCACAGAAAAAGGTATGTGATTAAAATAAATAAGCTTTCAGTAGTCAGAGGCATGATTCAAATTAGATCCTTCAGTTTCTGAAGAATGACTGCCTTTTCTGCAGAACTGGGGTATACAAATCATGGCAATACTCCTGTCTGTGACTAGCCAAACATGATGCAAGATCACAGGAAGGAGGTACCACCCCTTTGCAATGATCTAGTCTGGATAGTCACACTAAAGAGATATTCATATTGCTTCCATATGTTTTCCATTTCTTTTTTCAAAATTCCCATAAGTTAATCTATTGTGTCATTTGGACTTCATAGCACTCAGTCCTGCTGTGGCAGCAGTTCATAGCATACATATGAGACAAGTGAATTATCTCACTGGAATTGTTGTCTTTTTGGAATTAATTATCTTTTTGTGATCCTCCCCAGGAAGGTTTTTTGAGAAAAATACTGTCTCTTTGCTTGCCCCACAGCTGATCCTCACACAGCCTGATGAGTGAAATTTCAAATCAGTTGAAAATTCCTGTCCTTTTAAGGAAGAGATGAGAAATAGACTGTCATTGATGAGCATTTTCAGATTTGTGTCTTCCTAATGTTTGCTGGAGACCCTCCATGTGATTGCTCTCTGAAGCTACAAGTCCACAAGTGACCCTTACAAGCTGACAAAAGTGAAACAAACCAAACCCTTGAGCCGTTCTGGATTGACTCCATTTATAGCATACTCCCTGTAGGAAAAGAATAGTCACATATGCTTGGATAAGTAATTCCAGATTTTCTCTCCCCAAGTTTAACACTCAGTACCTCATAGGGAAGATTTTGATAGAATTTATTTCTTTAGAAAGATTACAGCCATCACCTATTATAGCTCTTATTCTTCTCAGCAATCAAGTGACTGTTGCCTGAAAGCAAAGCCTCAGACACAAACCTAACACTTTTTCTTCTTCTACTACTGAATTTCATGATCATACTTTATATCAATTACTTGTTCTTCTGTTATTTTGATGGATTAAGCAGCCTTGAATTGACTGATATTAGGCTCCAGAATGAAGGTGGATGGGGACAGTGATCATTGCACAAATGAATGCACTTCCACGGCACTTACTCAATGACTCCCCCCACCCTTAGTTAAAATGATGCTTTTAGCCAGCTACAAAACTTGATAAGCCATGTCTTGGAAGATCTCATACAAGCACTTTCTGTGGTCACACATTGCCAAGGGTAGATACTCATAATTCTTTTGGTAAAAATCTATTTCATTAAAAACAAGGGAAAGAGTTATTGCTACCTCCTTCCTGTGTAATAGCCAGCTGCAGGACATCTGCTAGGGCAAAAGAGACCTCTGCAAACTTTCAAAGATAGCATAACAACAACCCTGGGGTGTTCTTCTGTGGGGGCATCTCCATCTCACACACTCAGCTTGGCCATGGCAGGGTTACCAGTGGACACCAGTGAAGGTATCCTCCTGCAGGTGAGGGTTTTTGAATCATCAAGCAAGTTTGAAGCTTACCTGCTTTACCCTGGAAAGCTAAACTAGGATGGGTGTAGAAGTCACTCACATGCACCAGTGAAGCTTGAGCAGTGTTCGCCTCCTCCTCCAGTTGCTTCCAATAGGAGCTTTAATTGCTGGCTGCTGCTGGCAAAGCCCTGGGTGTTGCATACAACTCACTTAATGTCTGGGAAGCACCCAAATGCTGAGGTAATAAAGGCCAGGCAAGACCCCGGAAAAAAACCTCAACACAATTTCAGGGCTGCCCATCTGCCGTGATGGTACCCTCTTGTCACTGCTGCAGCATCTGAATAAGCTTTTTGGCAGCACATAAAAGGGACTTCCAACACTGACCATCTCTTCCTAAAGTTTTCCTTTGCCAAAGTCTCATAAAGGTTGCACCTACCCACCAGATGAAAAGCACACCAAGTTAGATCATCAGTACTGACTCATAACTTCAAACTGAAGCCTTGCAGTGAACCAAAGGGGAGCCTGAGCCACCTGTCTGTAGGAAAAATCTCCAACACAGCATAAAGATCCAAGGCTACCTTACTAAGTACACAATAAATACATGCTGTATATAGTTCTTCTGATTTTGCTGCCTGGATTTTCTGGCCAATACAAGGCTCTCTATACACTGCTGCCATCCCTGGATGTTTTCATGCTGCAACCCTCTTACCTCAGTTAAAAGTTCTCCAAATCCAGCACACTCTCACCTAATGCATCAGTTTCTGTAGCTAATCAGCAAAAATAGTGTTTAAATTCTGCCTAGGCCTGCAGGGAATCAAGAATTTAGATTTTCACCCCATTTCATGATTTAGGGAGCCCTCTAAAAGAGAAAATACATCATATTATTGATAGTTTCTGCACTATGACATGACATTTTTGGCAAGGTACAAGCACTCTGTGTTTTACAGTGCTGACAGCAGTATTCTGTCAAAATATATTTGCAAAATCTCTGGAGAAAGGGGAAGGAAAAGGCAGCAAAAATACTAAACAACTATTCATTGGCCCTTCATTCTCTTCAGAAGGGCTGGTCCCTTTGAGAAAATATTTTTCCCCCCTCCTTTAGAACATCCTTCCAGCATCCTACTCAGTACGTGTTACAAGGATTATTCTGTCAGATGAAGTGAAGTAAAACACTGTTATGTGAAACAAAGCTACTTGCTGCAAAAGAATTGAAAATAGATTTGCTACCATCTTTATGCTGATTTTGTAAATCACTGAATCAAACTGATATAAGCTACCACTTAGGCTGTTTGGAAATGTTCCAGCACATCCAAGAAGTACTGTCTTCCTGAGAACACACAATTGCAGATGATACACAGTAAGACTAAGGCTATGCAAATAATTGATATGGCAGGTTGGGGAGCACAAAAACTCATTTCCAATAAGTCAAAAAAATATTCTCAGTTCTTGGGGGAGTAAACAAAAACAAAAAAAAACCCTGCTCAAAACAGAAGGCAGCACTTCAGACTTTAAGTTTTTTAACCTTCTGAAATGTGGCTGCAGAAGATACTAACAGAGGAAACACTTCAAATGTTTATTGTATATTCTGTAAAAGAGTCATTAATACTGTTTTCCAGGCAGACTTTAAAATAGTCTCTGTTTAAAGAGAAAAACTAGAAACACACCAATCCATATGCACATATATTTTTAAGTTTCCATTCAAAATTTTTATTAATGAAAGAAAATTTGCCACATGGGTTTTATATCTGCTGCATAGAATACAGCACCACAATCCATATACTTGTATTCCCTGAAGAAAACTGGAATTAAACTGTGATTTTTTTTTTTTTTCCTCCTGGAGCCTAAGCAGCATATTTAGTAGAATACTTTAACCCATTAATATGTGTGTCATATTGTTCAGCAGAATAGTATTTGATTTAGAGGAAAAATTATAACCCTTCTATCTAAGGCCTATTCTTCTGTATTTCCTTGTCCTCTGAGGGTGTAGTCCACATAGTAAAGCTCTTGTGGTTTTATTCTATTGGTTTTGCATATATGGATCAAAATTTAAAACAATAAAAACTATAAAGCATCAATTATATGTGTCATCCATGATGACACAAGATAGTCTCAGGCCAAAAGATGAGCTTTGACTGCCATTCCCATCACAATCCCTAGAGTATTCTAATCCATATCAAACCCTAAAGGTTTTTAAGTATCCATAGAAGAGAGGCATAGTGTTTTCTACAAAATCATTAAGAAGTTTTCTCTACTATTCATACTCTGCAGTTCTCCATGGCTTTCATTTTACCTTTAAATAACAAACTCAGTGTTATCTAACACACAGCCTCTAAAAATTCAATCAGCAGCACTTTCTTCACAGCCCATATTTAAATCTTAGCACTTGAATAGTATTCTTCAAAGCAAGCACAGTAAAAATATTTAAGCTAATCCTCATGACATTTCAAGATCTACATTAGTTAAATGATTTAAAACAAAGTGAAAGGATTTCTAAAAGAAAGAAAAAATAATACTAAAAAGGGAAATAAATACAACATACATTCATTATCCTGAACTTGCACATGAAACTCTAGGCCTGCTTGAGAGACAGCATAGCCCACACAAGTGAAGATACTCTGAAATGTGTTGGTAGCAGAAAGCCAGCACTGCACATGTAATGTCTCAAGAAAAAAAACATTCCTAATAACACCTCACCAACCCAGCTTCATTTACAAACCAAATTTATCAGCACATCCTACTCCTTCCACACTTACCCAGCATAGCACTCAACTTGGTCTCCTGAGTGCAAACCCTGAGCGAAAAACTATCAGAGTAGAAAGCAGCTCCCTCCCCTGAAGTGCAGCTACATCAGCCACAAAGATCAACCTGCTTGATAAGCATTTGGCAGCAAATAAATCACCCCACCCTTTCCTGCGTAATCCTTGGGCAGCTGTGATCATCACAATCACAGCTTCTGTTCTGCAGCTGTTTTGCAAAGCCAAAGTATTTGTCATGTCCTACCTGCTCACTTCTGTAGTAACTATGGGAGGTTTACAAATTCCGTAACAGCTATATATGTTTAAGCATTTTAAGGACTGGATTTTCAAAAGTATTTAGGCATATAGCTTGTTTACGACAACCGAAGTCAGACAACTAACTCTCTGCAGCTCTAGGCCTTGATTCTGGGCAAACTATCATCTCCCAGCTCCAATTAGAGTTAATCTGATTATTTGGCACAAACAACTCATTTGTGCCACTTTCTCCAGTCAGGTTCTTTTTGCTTCCTTTCCCTGGCTCTCTCAGTATGAATTGGCTTCTTCTTTCCTTCGTGTTAGATTACATAGTTCAAATTGATCCCCACTTGTAGCTTACTGCTGGGGCTCCACTTGGTATCTCATTTCACATTTAATTTATTTTTCAAGTAGATGCTATAAAACCAAGGTGGACAATGGGGATCTAATTTAGGATTCAAACTGTGCTGATATTGCCATCAGCTGACCACTTACTTACAGAAAACATGAGAAACTCTTCCAGTTCATAAACTGTCCACATTTAGTAAAAACAATTGTGCCGCACCTGGCAAGGCCATCACCTCCCTTCCCTTACATGTCTCTCTGGAAAAATACTTCAACTACATAAGAGGAAAATATTGTCTATAAAGTTGTTTAGGACTGATTAAGCAAAGTTCCTCAGTTCCTCCTTCAGAGAGAAAGGGTCAGGTACTACTCAGGGCTGGCACATCTGGAGCTGCATTTGCAGTGATGGATGCTGTTCTTAACCACAAAGCCACCCATAGTAAATCACTGTAGAGTCAGTCAGACAACTGAGTAGTCCCTAACTTCCCTTATCCTGATCAGCTGAATAGCCAAAATGTAAATGGAAAAATCAACAATATATTTTTTTGCCCTTCCTGCCAGTTGTATGTGCTATGTTAGAGAATCTCTCCCAAATTCTTTCATACAAACTGTTTCCCAGATTTGTAGGCTTGGAAACTTGACTACAAAAGGGAAAGATGTGGGAGGCAAAAGGCACAGATGTTTTTCCTTGAGGAAGCTTAATTAATTGTTTTTATAACACATTAATGATGTTAAAATTCTTTGGAAGTGCCAAGTTTTTTTCTGATTTACTACCACAAACATCATGGAGAACAAGAAATAGCATGGCCACCGTTCTTGGTGATTGATTTTAGGTTGTGACGTGTTCTGTAGCTTTTTCTTTCAACACATAATCACAGACCACATAATACTAGAGTGGAAAGCTCTTCCAGTGCAAATAAAGGATGTGTGGGGGAACTAAGGAAAAAAATGCTCAATTTCTGCCCCCTCTAATATGTTTCTATGGTATTGGAACCTCAACCCGCCTTTTAGCTATTCATGTCCATGCTGGTTTTATTCTGTTCTGAAAATATCTTTTTTTCATTAGAAGGCACTGCTCCCAGGTGAAATAGATAAATACAAAGGATGAGTTGGCAATTAAACGTTGCTTTTCTTCCTCCAGCTTCTACACAGGGTTTGTCCTTACTGGCAGTCCCAGCTAGAGGACTACAGTGCCATCTCTCTCTCTGAGCAGTGTTTGCAACATCATTTTACCTGCTTTGCCATGGGACAAAGGTGTTGTCAGGATGAATTATGTTGGTGTATGCTAAGCAGGCAATCATTGCAGCTATTGTGCATCCCAGCATCTCATTTATAGAGCCACTAACAGTTGCCCCACAGCCATTTTGCTGTGGCCATCCCGTTTCAGTAACACCTCGGTGAAAGAATGTGAAATCCCATCAGTTAACATCCTCTGTGCTACGTGATTGAAATACTGCAGTTATGTAGCATGCCAAAACAAGTGACTCCTGCAGAAACAATGGAGCTGGATTACAGTGGAATATAGGTGAGACAAATAGGCTTAGCTGGCACAGCTCATGAGCAGCCTTTGCTGATGAGAACGTTAGGCAGGCTGGTAATGCATTGCTGTGTTTGGGGAACAAGCACACACAGCTGCAGCCAGCACTCCTGACTACCACCAGTTACCAGCCTGAGTAGAGGCAAAAGTTCAGTGTCTTAAATAGCAAAGACGAGATTTCTCAAAGCAAGCTGGGAGCTTTCCTGGGAATTTTGCATATCTGGCTTGGGAAACTCAGCTCTAGAGATGGTGAGATTAAATAAACTGAAACCTGTGTGACCACAGAACTGTAGAAATATGTCAGGTCTGTGCAGTGCAGAAAGTCATTGATTTTTGTTCATATAAGCAGTTACACATTTAAGCCAGTATGATTTAGAAAGTGTCTTTGTCTGCCTTAGGTTGCAGGTCATGTGAGTGGTGATCTGCCTAAAAGGAAGTGTTAGGAAAAGTATGTTAGAAAAACTCAGGATGAAGAAGATTACAATTTCAGCTAATCCTGTGAATTAAAATTCAAAAACCTGTACAGATACTAGTGAACAGTGCATGACATCATGCAAACAGAATTTAAAACACAAACCCAGTACATCCTTTCCATTTGTCTCTCACAAGATAAAGATTTTCCCATACAATCATAAACTCCAATAGGAAATGAATTGTGCTTTAGAGACTTAAGAAAGTTCAAAGCTACTAAAGCAGCAGCTCAGCTCAAGTGAGCCAGTGCTTACAAAGAACACTTGCTACCAGTTACACACTTGGAGACTAATTTACAGTAGTGCTGAGTGCTTACAATGCCAGCTGCAGCCAAGTGGAATGGGAGGAGATCAGCACATCAGAAGATCAGGCTCTTTGATTTAAAGAGGCACAGAAAGCCTACCAGTGAGATGAAAGTATGGAAGGCAATGACTGCCAATAAGAGTCAAGCATTTTGGGAAAACAAGTTGAAGCCAACAAAATAATCTGATCTGTGTCCCACTCCTCAGAAATGCATAAAACTCATTACTCTAAGGATCTGGAGGTAAGAAATATCTGTGGAGAGGAAAAAAGTGGTAAGTGTTGCAGTAGCTGGGCTTTTAAGGTGACTGCTGGACAGATGCTTGATGGATGTACCTAAAGGAAGGCTATTATGTTCTCCAACTGGTAGATCCCATCTCTGCAAATGGTTGGTGTAGGAATTCTTGTATTCCTGCAGAAGATAAAGCACAAGCAGATACCCACATACACAGCCCTGTGACTTGTCTGCCCAGCTGTTCAGCAGTTTCCAAATCTGCATATTTTACTACAAAATATATTCTCTCTAGTACCCATAAATATAGCACTTTATTGCAGAATCTTGATTCAAGAGTATTTTTATGCCCTCATTTCATAATTGCCTCACCCACTGACAGCTACAGCTCTATCAAGATGATCCTAGTGATATTCATTATATAATTAAATACTAAAACTATGTCACACTCCACCCTTTCCCCTTTCCAACCAAAAAGGAAACGTGACTAAAGCTTTGTGGCTTTGGTAACCACAAAGAAGGAATTGAGTACATGTATATTAAATACCAGCAACATGTTACACGTGCTTTGAGTTTGTAAATTCCCACTTTTGTCAAACTGCAGGCTCTGGATTGGATCAACGATGTCCACAAACATGAAAATGAAGCAAAGTATTTCAGACTGTTTTGTCAGGTTGGAAGAATTCAATGCTGACCTTTTTAACTTTTCCTTTACCCTTCCTAATCCTCAAGACTATGTAACAGTAGATAATGCCTTCATCTGTGCCCTGCTGCTGTTTCTCAATTGTGATCAATTTTTTCTGCCTCTGGAAATGCAGAGAGAGCCTGAGTAAACTGGACCACAGCAGTATGTAGCAGTAAAAAAAAAAAAAAAAAAAGAAAAAAAAGCCTCATTCAGTTCGGTGTCAAACATAAAACTGGGAGAGAGAACTACTTCATAGCTCATCCAATATTTTTAAGATAAAATGTCTCCACCTGTCCTATCACTTAATAAAAGAAGTTGAAATATACACATCTGGAAAGTAGGATGCTCCTAGAACCTGTGAGAATCACTGGACATCCACATGAAGCTTTTCTCTTCTCTGCTTTTTCTAACTTTTCTTTCAGTGTGATCCACACCATAAATCTTTCAAGCAGTAAACTCCCAAAGCCACCCTGATTGCCTGCATTCAGAAGGCAACTGCAATGTACTGCAGAGGAGAAAAAGCACGAGTTAATACAGCCTCACATGCCTCTAGATAAGTAGAGGCTTTCATCTGGCTAGAGAAATAGAAGGAGGCAATGTATTTAACCTGGGAGAACAACTCCAAAATAAGCTTCCCCTTGGAAACTGGACACAGAGAAAAACAAGGTGATTCCAAAAGGTAAATAGGATATTCAGAAGAGGCTTAGAGGACAGCAAGTGGAAAGGAGGTGCCATTTTCTAGTTCTTCAGGAAAGATAATCTTTAATGGTTCTCTAGTCACTGAATGCCAAATACTGTGATAAGTGTATTGCTAGTATCTTAAAACCCCAATTAAATAGTTTATCATGTCACACCAATGTCAAGTCAAGTCTCACACATTGCATTAACACATTTTTGAAGAACAATATTTATGGCTCTTTGTAGGGAGCAGATGGATATAAATGTATATAATTTCTTTGCTGTATTATGCATTAATGCTTGTTATCAGTTGTTACCAGAGCTGAGCAATTTTTGAATATGTTATTTTAAGCCACTCCTGCTGCAGCCTGTAGATGCCTTGAGTTTTGCCTATATTTATGCAATTAAGCAGCATTTAGGTTTCCACTGCCAGGGCTGATTTCTGTGGTAACGTGTTGTGAGCTTCTCTCCAGGACAGGCTTTCAATAATACAGATCCAACTAAAGCTTTACTGTAAACACACTGTTGAACCTTGAGGATGAAATGCACAAGATTTGAGCACTGAAAATAAAGGCAGTTTGGGTATCCGTCTTCCTGTTTCTTCTTGGCTGGCTGAGCAAGCTTTGCTGAACAGGAAATGATCTTGCTATGAATTTAATAAGCATTGCATTTAGTGTGTCCTAAGTTTCACATCTTTCCATATTTTCTCTGGCTATAACTGTTTTCCAACAGCTGTTAGTGAAAACTGCAAGGAAAGAAGATAGTCTCTTACATATATATACACAAATCTGTATATAGCTTCTTATATGCTTTAACACAAATTTGGATAAAATCAACTATAGGTCCTACATTTCTTACAATGCTCCTTGTAAGAAATTGAAGGAAGAGAAATAATTAGAAAATAAACATGAGTAAAGATACTCAGAATTCAGAGGTTTCTCTAGGACAAAGGGGAACATAATAGTGCCATTAAAGTTTGCATGTGGTTTATGTTTAGGGTGGATGATAAAGCTGCATGCAAACCTTTGTGCAAAGCTGCCATTGAGGCCTACAGGGGATGTTTCATGTCCCTCAGTCATAACAGTCACACTTTGCAAAGGACCTTATCAGCAAATTGATAAAATACACTGAGACTACACTTGCTCAGCTTGAAATATCCGAAGAAAATGTCTAAATACCGGTTATGTCTGACCAGAAAGGAGATAACACAGTTTATTCTGTGCACCCAGGCTCCCAGCTGCAGTCCCTATAAGCCTGATCCACCTTGCCCAGTAGCTCAGACTGCAGCTGAAACTGAAGACCAGCCAAACTCAAGAAAATATGTCTTTCTAAACACCAGTCACATTAAGCAGCTTAAGGAAAGGGCTTTAAGTGATGCACTTGAAAAAGAAATGTGAGAAATTTCTGCTTTTCTTTAGCTGGTGTACAAGGAAAATGCCAGATAAGATGGATCAGGTAAAAAGTTCTGCCAATTGCAGTTAAGAGAAACTGGACACAAAATGTTTGCAGAATTTGTTTGTTTTAAAGTGCAGTAACTGGACCTGTTCTAGCCATGTCATTGTGTATGTGTTTTGAGAATACTGTACTCTCATCTTTCAGGGAAGAAGGTCGGGGCTTGCAAAAGAAAAAATCAACAAGGAGTCTACTCCTCATCCCTGAACAAGTATAGCTGCTTTCTGAGTGACTTAGATTGGCATATTTGTAGAAGGGTAGTCATTCACTGTCTGAATAACCAGATTATAAAACAGTAGGCAGTGCTGGAGGCAAGAAATCAAACTTGATGTTCTGATGGAATATGGCAATTCCTAGAGCACTACCAGTGCTTCATTTCCATACAAAGTCTTCCAAACAGCCAGATAAGAATTTCACCCTCCCTTAGATATCTCTGTCAACAGAATTTGCACTGCATGCAATATTTATTACATCCTTCAGGCACTCCACATGACTTGTCTCACACGGGCATCTGCACATGTCCAGGTGCATGTCATATTCCCTGACAGGTTATGGAGGAACCCCTTGGCACAAGAACTCCAAGAGGCTGTCATGGGACTAAGTATCAACATTTTTAGTTTGGATGATACTGAGACTGTAAGATATTATGAATCAGCTCCACAAAAATACCTGTTCAAGGCAAAAAATTAAGATACAGCAGGCATTCCACATTAAGAAACAGCCTGGCACACCGATAGCTAATTGATTGTTATTGTTTAGTATACTTGCAGAATGGAGCATAAGGAAACAATTAAGCCTGCATACCACTTATAAGCCGTAAAGTGATTTTTGAAAATCTTGTTTGATAGAAAATAAGAGCAGCTTCCAGCCTGCTAAGTAGGCAATGCAGTTTTCTTCTGATGTTATATCACTTACATAGCATTTAAGATCAGAATGCACACTCTTCCCCTACTTTTATTGTCAATTATCTTCTCTATAATGAAACTGCATGTTTTAGAGGCAGAAAACTATCCCATACTTCTAAGAAAGTGAACTGAACAGGAGCTGTTTATTTTGGAGTGTTTAGTAACATCAGACCAACTTCCCTTCAAACAAAGAGCTGGGTTTTAGTCTATTTCCTGAGCAGCATTTTCCTTTCAAATGTGTGTTAGGTAGCATTTTCCCCCTCAGTTATTGGAAAGTATGCAAAACAAATACTAGAAAAAGTGTGGTTTTCATTTCAGTATAGAAAGCATACACATGTAGGGGTTTAGCCCAAGTAAATTCCCTTTGAAATAAGGGAATTTACCCCCAGCCATACTGTAGATGAAGGGAAAAAAAAAGGAGATATAATGCAGTTTTCTCCCCTGTCAGCATGCTGAGCAGAGAATTCACCTGTGATTTCTAACAAATATTTTCAGTGAGAGCAAGACGAGGTCTTTATGAACTGAAAGGTAAAGACAAAATATGCTTCACTAGCTGAGCTCTGGAAATAAAAAAGCTTCCCTTATGGTAAGTTTTACAGGGGGTTTTGTGTCTTTTTCCACTTGTTTGGGATGAAATCTATTTGTATATAACCAGCCTGTGGACATATTATCATCCCATGTATTTTATATGTGTATGACATATTTTTTGTCATCTCTAAAATGTCCTAGAAATGCCTTCTCCACCCACCTTCCTCTCTTCAAGGAGTCCATCATAGCAAAACATACTTCATGCGAGTCAAAAAAGATACACTGAAACACTGCTAGGTTTTCTTCTGTTCCAAAAACTTGTGGTTTTGTGCAGTGGATCTGCCCCTAGCCATCAGTTCTTGTCAGAGTGCCTTACCACATCCTAACTGGACTGGGATGCATCTGATGAGGGTTGCAGTCATTTGTCTGCCCCCAGCACCAACTTCACCATAATGCTTCCTAATGGCTCCTGAACAGACTGTCCATCTGCTGCCCCAAGGTGAACTGATAAACTCTCCTGCAGCAGAGAACAGCCAGCAGCGCCTTTGGAATTTGAGCTGATGTCCCTCCTGTGCACAGCATTGCAAGAGCTACTGAACAGCCTTTGCCTGGGCGCTCCTACCCCTCCTTCCTCAGCATCACCACCTCAATTTTTATACTTCTGGCCATTCCACAGTGACACCAAAGGTGCCAAAGGATTATCTTGTGCCTCCCCCTGCTCCTTCAGACACTTTTGGACCATATTGGATCTCTTAGCTATCCCAAAGACCCATAGGTGTTCTTGAATTTAGAAAAATACTTGGTAACTGTTCTAAATTTATTTCACCTGCATGCCTTGAGCTGGATATATTCCTAATGATTCAATTTCTCTGGCTCTAAACAGATTTTTCAGATGCTATGTGCCCTCTTCATCCTCAGTTTTTGACGTATCTTTCACCTCAGCTTGATATGATATCCCCCTCCCAGCGCCCTGCTTGGAGCTGTTACAGCTCAGTGCAGTGCTGAATATATTTTCTGGGGGGTTGTGCTTTTTCTGTTTGGTCAGGGATTTTTTTTTTGTTTGTTTGTTTGTTTTTTGTTTGTTTGTGGGTTTGGTTTTTTTTTTCCCTTAAGAGCATCTCATGAAATCCATAGCAAAGGTTGTTAAGGGGCTGATACTTCTTTCTCATATTAGTGTCCTGATCCCAAAACTGAGCACTGCAAGATGATCTATACCTTACAGAGTTATTGGATGAATATTACACTTATGACTTCTTGCCTGAAGTTTCTGAGGTATTATATTTTATGAAGGACTTGACACTTTCAGGACAAGTGTCAAAACCTGATTATAATTTGTTTTGACAATATTTCTATAAAAATATATAGGGCATCACAAACAATATTTTTGACCTTGTACTTTTGGAGATCCAAGCATGCAAAAAACTTCACTGCAATCTGTCAAAAATATTACTGTATCTCGAACATGAACTTAAAATTGTTTCTACAGGGCCATTTTTATCCTTTATTTTTAAAACAAAAGGAAGACATGTAGTATTTGTCCCAAAGTTTAACTGACAGCAATAATTATGGCTAATGAAGACAAAGGGACAACATTTTTTGAAAGTTTGTCATTTTGACCTGACTGAACAATCTGATGTGTTCTATTTTCAGCAGGGATTTTATGTTAAAATAGCCATAGCTTGCTTCCATCTCAAGTAAAAGGGTTAGGGTTATTGCAAGGTCTCTCATCTGGAGAGGAAGCAGGTAAAACCTGAACTATTTCAAAGCTTTCTTCTTTATTATTAAACTAGACCTGGTAACATCCCTCTGCATTATGCATTGACATTCTGGCAATTAATTACTAGCTCATTGCTCAAGATTCAAGATCTATTTTTAAAAACAATCTTTATGGTTTACCTAACAATTTGTAATTTACTTTGTATTACCAAGTGTCAGTTGAAAGTACCTGGTGTTACTATAGTCAATTATTTTATTACAAGGTGTCCTATTAATCCAACACAAACACAAAGGTAGCTTACCTGGAATTTTTTTATGGAACAACTTAAAAACAGGCTGGTCACTAAATATTATCTTCCCAGAAAAATCATAACCTTTAAAAGTTGGGTTTTTTTATACAAGTTATTCTCATTAATTCACATCAATGTTTTCCATATCTGATTTGTTACATTCAGTAAGTTTGTCCAGCCTTCACTTGAAAGTACTAAAAGATATGTGATGCCTTGTTTTTATGAATTATTAGCTACTGGAATAATCTTGAGAAGTTTTACTTATGTTTTTAATTTAATGTCTAGCATTGTCCTCAAATATGTTATACCCTCTCTGACCTGATATTTGATTAGAGGGAATCACAGATCTTTCAATAAACAAAACAGAATCCAAAATCTAAAGACCTGGACCAACTCCTAACCTCCAACTGAAAGTCTCTGCAAATCCCCCTGTAACTCTCAGGGTGTTTATAGTAATTTGAAAAAAAAAAAAATTATGTAATTATGTGCCCTACACAAAACTGATACATATAGCCCAGTGGCTTAAGAAGCAGTAGATAGAAGGTGTGGTTCCTGTACACATTCACCTACCTGTTGACAAAAAAACATCTATTTTGATATATGAGGGGAAAAAAACCCTACGAAATCCATACAATAAAAAACAATCTTAATTAAAAATCTTAACTTTCTGTCAGAGCCATCTTTATCATAGCTCCCATTGCAGAAATATTGTAATAAACAATTTAGTGAAAACATGTGTTACCTTGGAACCCAGTTGCCCACATGTGGTACCAGTTAGGAAGCTGTTGGTGCCTACGCAGCTGCCACCCCAGGAGGGCTCTCATATATTTTATCACATCTGACAGCCCCCTGTATCAACACCATAACAAATTTAAAAGAAAAAAAATCAAATAGTGCAGTATTCAATAATTATAAGTGAAAAACTACTCTTAGACTTACTATCAACTTATTTTGCCTTTATAACCAGATTTCGTAAATTATATACTAGTCAGTAGCTCAGTTAAAATATTCTATACAACATCTTACGATTTGTAATAGAAACAAGCATAAAATAGTCATATAGGAAACAGCAAAATAGAAATTTTACACACCTAAATGCAATCTCTAGCAATTCAGGTCTTTTCTCATGCTAATATAGAACTGCTTAGATTTAACAGCCGAAGACAATTACATGTCACGGAGTAGCCTAATATAAAATGAGAAACTTGTAATATCTACAAGAAAAATGACATTATTAGCATTCATAGCACAACCAATAATGTACTGTATTTCCATTACTTAAGAGTAGTGGTTTTTTATCTATTCAGAGCAATTCTGGATATGAAGGTTTAATTCGTGGACACAATCTTATTACAGCATCCGAGATCAACAGGACTATTGCTGCCTCTCCTGTGCTCACAGGACTTGTGGGCACAGACTGGGAGGACACATTCCCATTTAATTATAATATAAAATGTCACATGAAGAACAAAGAAGGTTGTTAAATCACCATACAAAGATTTAAACTGGAAGCTGGTAAGGTTTTAATAACACTCTGTAAATTACGCTTCCAACAACACATAAATGTATTATGGAGCTTTAGCTGGTATAAAGCAGTTTCTTGTGGTTTAATATATTTGAAATGAGAATGGCTGTACTTTGTGGTAACAGAAATACCAATTATGAATCAAACTCTTAGTTTAATTCACTTAATGATAGCTGCAGTTAAGGCAGATATTTAAATGCTTAAATGCTTTCCCTGCAGTTTGTGAAGAGAGACAATATTCATTCCCCGTATTTATGGGAGTACAGTCATGGAAGCCTCTTTTTCCACGGGGACGGGACCCAGCCATTACTGCACAGCCGAGCGCCCTCACGGAGCGTGTCCTGTCACCTGGGCTCGGGCTGCACCGGGGCCGGCCCCTGCCCCTGTCCCTGTCCCCGTCCCTGTCCCCGGTCCCCTGAGCGGAGCCTCCCGCCTCCCGTCCCCTCACGGCGGCACAGCCGGGCCCGCGCAGGGCGCGCACGCTCCCGGCTCTCGCTGTGCTTCAGCTGCCCGAGCCCGGGCGCTGTGGGAGTCTCTGTGAGGAGGGGTCGGGGCTGCCCGTGCCCGACCCGGCCAGTTCCAGACAGTGCCAGCAACAGAGCGAGGGGGCAACTGCGGCGTGTGAGGAAAAGGTGGGAGCGGGGAGCCCTGCGAGCAGCCAGGCCGCAGCGGCAGCGGGAGGAGAAGCCCCGGGTGCCGCTGCAGCCCCCGGACAGACGTGGCCCTGTAGGAGCAGGGAGGAGATCCAGGGAGGGCAGGGCAGAAGCGCAAGCTGAGGATGGCACCGCCGCTCGCTCTGTCATGAGCCACGTGAATTGTCCCTGCAAAAACCCACCCCGCTAAGCTCGGCCCAGCGGCTGAAAGCTAGGGCAGCACCAGCCAGGCTGAGGCTAGCCTGGGGCAGCCTCCTGGAAAAAGCTTTTTGACTGATTAATGAAGAGAGGAGGAGCAGCATCACTTTCGGCCAGTACCACAATAAAAATTACGATTTTTTTTTTTTTTTTTTAATCCCGTGGTGAAGTACTGAGTTCTAGTTCTAAGAGACTACCTCTGTAAGAAAAATTAACATGGTATGGAGAATGTGGAAGAATGGATATTTATTGTATTACAACATTTTTTACCTCATGTATAGGGAAGCATTATTCTGTTTTAAAAAGGCCTCATCATAATCCCCGACCAAAGGGGAGCCATGACAGAGCCTGACAGCTCAGAGTTGTCCTGACTGCTTCTTCTAGGATTTAAATAGCAGCCTTCATACTCAGCACCGATCCCTATATCTGCTTTAGCTGGAAGTGAGAGCCTCCAAAGTTTACACAGATGGACACCTTTTGACCTCAGAACAGCTGCCAGCCCTTCAAAAGCCACAGCAATTCTGCTTCCACAGCTCCATCACTGAGAATGCACCCACAATATTTTACATAGATTTAATAGTAAATGAAATATTGATTAACCTTTTCATCTTTAAGTCACATTTAGCATTTTATCTCAAATTGGCACCAACCCACCCCCCCCAATACAACTGGAAAAATTTCAGTCCTTAAGTCCATGAAAGCTGCAGTTAAGTGAGTTACTTCACAATTAAGACCACAATTAAAAGTTTATTTGCATTAGGGGTACAGGAACTTTCTAAGAGGTATAAAAGGATTTGAACTTGCATGATCTCATTGCTCTTACATGATCTGTCAATAAATAAATTTATTGTCAATGACTGGCATTGCCTGGCACATTCTTCGTATCTGTCTACCCCAAGAGAAAAACTCAATTTAGCATTCTGGGCATTCCAGATCCCACACTTTAAAGTCCAATGCAACACAAAGCCCTCATTATACTGCAGCATCCCATCTTTAAAAACCCACAAGAGTGCTAACTGAAACCAGCCCCCTGGCTAAGCTCAGGGTTTGGGATTTGCCTTCCATAGGCTCCAGCTCCACCTCCAGGTACTTCCATCGACTCCCCATCAAACTTCTTTGAAGAAACAATATGCTGATACATTAAGAACCTCTCTAAATAATAGTCACACTTCTGTCTTATACTATTGCTTCCTCCAAGACTCTACCTTCTCAAGCCCAGAAGAGAAAAACCAAACCAAACAAACAAACAAACCCAAAACAAAACAAAACCACTAAATACACTTAAAAATACATTCTGAAGTCCTATCAAAGTCTGTTTTCTGTTATGTTAACCACTGGGTAGTCAACATCCTTTCTTGGCATTAAGGAGAGCAGCTGCCAAGAAATGGCCTTCCACTTGTTTACACTGCAAAGGCTTTTTTAGAGAATTCCCTTACAAGAGAAAAGTTCCAGATGGAAGTTATTTCTTGTTATTCCCATATGTAAAACCTTTTAAAATATACAAGTTACTTTACCTTTAAGCAAAGTGCTAACTGAAACCAGCCCCCTGGCTAAGCTCAGGGTTTGGGATTTGCCTTCCATAGGCTCCAGCTCCACCTCCAGGTACTTCCATCGACTCCCCATCAAACTTCTTTGAAGAAACAATATGCTGATACATTAAGAACCTCTCTAAATAATAGTCACACTTCTGTCTTATACTATTGCTTCCTCCAAGACTCTACCTTCTCAAGCCCAGAAGAGAAAAACCAAACCAAACAAACAAACAAACCCAAAACAAAACAAAACCACTAAATACACTTAAAAATACATTCTGAAGTCCTATCAAAGTCTGTTTTCTGTTATGTTAACCACTGGGTAGTCAACATCCTTTCTTGGCATTAAGGAGAGCAGCTGCCAAGAAATGGCCTTCCACTTGTTTACACTGCAAAGGCTTTTTTAGAGAATTCCCTTACAAGAGAAAAGTTCCAGATGGAAGTTATTTCTTGTTATTCCCATATGTAAAACCTTTTAAAATATACAAGTTACTTTACCTTTAAGCAAAGTGCTAAAATACAAAGACCAAAGCTTCTCCTTTATTAAGGAGGCAGTACATCAGCTCTGCTCATCTCTGCTTTGCTGAAACAAGTGAAGCTACAGCTCACTTCAATGCCCTTAGCCATTATTCTATTGCACACTCAAGTTCCACCTTATTAGTAAGGAGAGCCTCGTGTCTTTAAACAAAGGGGGTCCCAGCAGCACCCATCTTGTCTCACCCCCTTCTTGCTCATGGGGTAACTAATCTTCACAGTTCATATAGTTCCATAATTATGGGTATAAGATGTAGGACTTCCTCTTATTTTTAAATAGTGCCAGCTCATTTCAAAAGGTCAATCAAAAAAAAAAAATATCACCTCACTGTATGCAACAGACTAATAAAAGTGCTATGTATCAGCATAACAGGTAATGTGCAACTCTGACAGTTCTGCTTGTGGAAGAAGTTATGCAAAGCCTCCTGGTGTCAGGCAGCAAGAACAGCTCTTCTCTTGCAGGCAAATCAAGTATTTCAGATGTTTAGTACTGCTTTCCCTTGTGTCAGCAGCTCCTGTGAACAATCCATCCAAGCAAAGAGGACACACACTTTCCATCTCTCAACAGTGATATACTTGAAGAAAGGCACACGGGTTTCAGCCTATATGTGCAGAGGATAAAATACAACGAGCAGGCAGGAGAGAATGGTAGGAAGGTCCCTCAGACAGATAAAACTGTAGAAACACCCCCCAGGTATATCCTTGTTCAGTCAGTTTGTTTGCTAGAGTTGCGTTTGTGACACAGGAGTGTCACTCAAGGCTGGGGGTTCAGAAGGGGTCTGCAGAAGCCTTCCAAATTCCAGAGATGTGAGATGGGGATAGTTCTATATATCCAGTGTCAGTTGAATGAAGCAAACATCTTAAAAAATCTCCTTTGACTTTATCTGTTATCAAATATACACAACAACAAGATTGCTCCATCTCAGTAGTCTGTGCTGACACCTCACAGAAACCAGAAGAGCATTCTCAGTTGCATTTCCAGTTCTCTTTCTCATCAGCATCTGAATGGGTGTGTAGTGAATCCTTTGAGGAGAAAGAAAAAAAACCCAGAAATTTCTTTTGTGCCCACTTCTTTCATTCCTTACTGCAAGAAGAGGATCAAAGAATCCCAACCCATCCTTTCCCAAGTGGACCAGGTAGTGTTACACAACCCCAACACTACAGTGGATATTTTGTCACCGAGAGCTGCCCTGTTAACATGCCCTCTCTGCAGTTTCATCTCTCCTGCCACTGCAAGCGTTGATCTCTCTTGGGAAGGAAAAGAAACATCTTGGTGCCCATATCTCTCATCCTGGTTGCACAAGGCAGGCTTTGCTAGCATGAGATTTTCCTTTACCTGGGTTAGAAGCTGATGATGTCTCAGCTGTCTGTAGAACTGCAGCACAGCAGGATCAGCTCTCACTACTTTTGGGTCAAAATCCAGAACACGGAGACCCGCAAGGCTTCGGGCTCGAGAGAGGGCTACATAAGCCTGCCCACTTTCGAAGACTCGAGACAGGGAGATTTCCACACAGTCTAAGGACATGCCCTGTCAAAGGCACAGAGAGCTTAGTTACAGAGCAAACAAACAAGAACATTGTGATGCATCAACACTAACCTGTCCTGTGAGTCTGTCCAAGATACCATCTTTGGTAAAAGGTTTTGATTTAAAAAAAAGGAAATCAGTAGAAAGTATTTTTCCACTGTCAGGAAATTTCTAGTAGATAGTAGGATCCACTAACTAACTCCAGTGAGGCTCTTGTTGTGTGAAACTCCATAAATCCCATCTAATCAACACAGCAGGGAAAGAAATCCTGCTGGTTTCACTCTTAGTAGTTAACTGGAGCAGGCACCGTTCTCAAGCAGTCCTCAGGCAGACCTGAGAGTCTGGGTAAGGCCTGGCCAGCTCTGTCTCATGGGTTGTCCCAGGTGCAGCAGAATTTACAGCATAGCCTAGTTTAAACTGTGGCATGGGAACAAACTCACAAGTCACAGGTCTCCAAGACCACTACTTATCAAGTATGAAGTCTTCTAGAAGGGAAGGAATTTTGAAAATATTACAGAGTTACATGGAAAGTTATCTTGGAAAAATCCCCACCGCACACCGCCAAAGGGCAAGTCCAGCCCAAAGAGCACAGCTGTGGCTCCAGCAGCTTCCTCAGTTACACTGCAGAGCTCAGGGTCCCTAATGCTCTCAGGGGGACACTATCCTCATCAGCCCACAGTGGTAAATAAAGCTGCTTTATAGCCCAAAGCCAACTGTGCAGATGGCAGTGCCCTTAAGGAAACCCCAGTAGTACTGACAGCCCCACAAGCAAAAGAGACGCTATCTCTCTGCAGCTAGACACATATTCTGGAGTTCCCTCCCAACAAAGGCCTTTCAGCTTTCCCTCCTGTTTCACCAGCAGTGCAAGCTGACCCAGGAAATAAGGTTTATAATGGTGTAAAAGTCTATAGACAGCTGTACAAGAACACACACCTGACTCTTGTGAATGGAAATGGCCCATGCCAGTTTTAAAGGTAATTGCTGACGACTCAGATGAACTCCTGATGGTCCTTTGATGACCCATTTCTCCATTTTTACAAACTGTGTGACCCCACAGAGAAACCTCACCTTAGGCAGCCCTGTAGGAATGGGAGCAGGAAAGAAACAGGGATGTATTCCTGACACTCAACAGCCAGGATGTCAGCAGCTTCAGAACACCTTTTTTTCTGCCTAAACCAAACCTAAATCCACAGACAGTTAACAGCAGGTCCTGAAAACATGTTTGACACCTACTTAAGCAGGAGAATTAAAGGCAGGTATTTTATCAGTTGAGATGCAGAGAAAAATACGTTTTGCAGGTAGCAGAATATTATTCTTTGAGAGAAACAAACAAAAATCCATCAAAACTTGATTCAACAGAACAAGCAGGAAATTCAAATGAGTATGCACATTTACATACAGAATACAGAGCACAAGAGGCCTATAGATTGCTATAGCTGGTGCAGTGCATGACATCACAGCTCACGAGAGCCCCAAGCTCACAGAGATCTCTCTGCTTTCCCTCAAATTATTATCAAACAGTAAACAAAATTAAGAAGTCATCAGCCACTAATGACAAACTATTTTGTTATTTTGCCACTTCCTTCAACAAAAGATTAAAAGGCTTACTTACCCTTCTGTTCACTTTCAAACCCTACAACAACACCTCGTGCCCCATTCACCAGCCCTTGAGACACATCCAGATTCTTTGCTAACATCACCTACAGAGAAGAAGAAAAATATTTCATGCACTGCTTCTACAGCCTGTTCAGCTACCTACAGCTAAACTTCACATCAGGAAGCATAAACACATCAGGCTGATTTGGCCAAATCAGCCGATCCTGCCTATTGCAGCACTATCTCCAATTTGATTGGAATTATTTCACAGCCTTTCCTTCCTAGGATTCCTAACTACATCATTTTACAGCACTGAATACTTTGCTTGAGTTATTTCTGTCTACAGCTGTGAGCTCAGATCCAAGGATCAGTTTCCCCTTCACCAGGCATCACCAGCCTATGCCTATACAGATTCTAGGAACAGCTAAGGAACAAGTTTCCAAAGCAAACAGTGCTACTACTAAGTACAGTCCTACATCCTTTCCATTCTGACAGCCCTAGTTCAGAGCTAGGTGCCCAGTCCAGCAAATATGGCAAGCTGTGCCATACCTTTACAGGTGGGGAGGGCTGCTGTACCTGGAGCTGAGACTGCAGGCCAGGACTGCTTATGCTCTCTGCTACTGGAAAGCTCTAAATTTGATTGGATATGTCTGTCAAAGTCACAGCAATCACCACTGTCCCCAGGTTCACCTGAACTCATCCTCTGTCTGGATAAGATTCTAAGCAGAAAAGTTACAAAGATTGGGATAGTCTTCTGTTGGCCTGGCCTACTCATTCTAGACTGAATTTGCATTCTATATATTAACCTACTCTGTAAATTTCTCCGATATTCCTCCATTTTTCTTACGCCATTTGATCTGGTCTATCACACATGTATGTACACACACTTACCTGGGCTCCAAGCTTTAGCTCAACTCTACCACCCACAGGACACTGAGCATCAATTAACTTCACTAGCATTGGGTCACTGTCCAAAGCCTCAAACACGTGCACTTCTCCTGTTAAGGAAACAAAGACAGAACTTAAAACTGTTGAACATATTCTGCACACCATTTCAGGAGGTTCAGCACTTATTTCTAACAGCAATTCCTCTTTTAATATCCATTCTGCTCTGCTGGTAGGACACCCTCACACAAACCTTGTCACATCTAACAGCAGAGAACTCACTTCCAGAGCATGAAAAGAAACAGGATTGAAAGGTCAGCAGTAAGTAAGAACTGAGCAGACAGCATTTTAAGCAGTTCCACTCACTACCAACACCAGATCTCCAAAGCAGACTAAGGAAGAATCCAAGGGCCAGCAAGGGAAGCAGAAAATTAAATAGCCCTTAATTCAAGTCATGGCTGTATAGAGCATGGCCTTTCTAAGATGCTACAGAAAGAAAAAGCAGAGGTGTGGAGGCAATAAATTACCCACCCTACCTCACAGCAAGCAATGAGCTTGCTGTCTTTTACAAACCAGATAGTGACATTGTGGATTTTTAAACAAAAAACTGTGATTTTTTTTTTTTTCCCCAGATACCTCAGCTCCAGCACACAGAGCTTGGACTGACACTGCTGTGCATGACAGAGCACTAATTCCACCTGACACCCCAGTAGCCCCATTGCATGCACGCAGAGCTCAGCCCCAAAGCCAGCAGTTTCCTCCACGCAGTTCACCTGGTAGCTGTTGCAAGCATCTCTCATTGGTTATTTCTACATCATCTTTATGGGTGCAGAGCCTTGTAGCCAGGATCCCATCACGCTCTGACCTGTGAGCAGCTGTCTGCATCAGCTGTCTGGTAACCTCCTCTGTGCACCTGGAAGCCAGAAAAAGGGAAATCTTCTTTAAAATGATCAGGAACAGGTTTGAGCAACAGTAACCTCCACACAGCTAGATCAGTCTGTGCAAGCTACAGGCCTCCAGAGAGGACAGAGAAAGACACCTGCATAAAGTCAGAGAGCAGAGCCAGTGTGTGCCCCAGCCCTGTCCTGGTCACTGCCAGCTCAGGATCCTTTGAATTAATTTACAGAAATTGCAGAGGGACCCTAGGAATTGTCCTTCCTTACCAGAGCAGCACATATGAAACCTGTCTACATTAACTAAGGCATTTATAACTTTTGCCCACAGCTACATGTTCCTGACAGAGCACAGAAAAGTGACAAATGGCTCTTTCCTCTGCTCCATCAGTGGGGAGCAGGGATTACAAAGAGAGGTGAGTTTCTCCTCACCTGCCTAAACGGATTGCACTGAGGAGTGAGACAAAGGTCTTATCAGTCTGTCTCCGCACTTCAGTCAGCTCCATGTTTATGTGGATGCATTTCCTCCAGCTTTTTGCCTGGAAAAATAATTCTCTAGTTAAGAAAGCACCAGACTTCAAGTATGGGAATGAGTTTAGGAACAGTTTTGTACCTGGAAGCAGAACTTGGTTTCTTCATTAGCCTTGCAGACTGGAGGTAGCTGTAAGAAATCCCCACAGATAATTAACTGAATTCCTCCAAAAGGCTCATCCCGTTTTCTGACTACCCTGAAAGGGATGGAAGAGAAATTTTGAATGTCCTCCAGAACCTGGACATAGTCAGGTTGCAGAAGTTACTTCTTAAGCTGTCAGTATATTCAAACCTAGACAACCTGCAGTGAAAGATGTTTATCCCCAGCTGCCTCAGAAGAGCTCAAAAAATTAAGCAATGCAGTACAAGACATTAAATTTGCTTTGCTTACATACCTGAGAGATCATTACCAGGCTTGGTTCTTCAGTGGCTGTTATACTACAGCTACTTCTCTCTGCTGAGAGAGACCTTTTGGGCACAGCTGTATTTTCTGGACCCAGCTCTATAGACAGCACTTAGCTCAGGAGATGGAGAGAACAACCCAAACAGCAATAGCTGTGAGTGAGGAGTGGACATGACCAAAACTTATCTCATGGTAAAGATCAACCCAGATGCTATGATCTCATGCTTCCTTACAGTCTTGTACCAGCAGCTGCCTTGTATCGATTCACAAAAGTATAGAAAGTAAGCAGACTGGAAGTTTAGGGAAATTAATTTCTGCTAGTTTGACCTGACAATTGCTCACCTTGCCACAGCCTCCAGCTTGTCAAAGAACTTGCCATCCACCATTGAGATCTCATCAATAATCAAGTGCTGGCAGGCCAGCCAATGCTGGCGCACCCCTGGCCTCTCTGCCAGCTGAATGCACTGCTCCAGAGGTGCCTTCCCAGAGCCGATCCCTGTCCCAGAACACAAAAAAAGCAATGCTTTAGGATGCTCCTAATTCTTCAGGAAGGGAGTAAGAGCTCCCAGCCCCTCACTGTGGGGCAGGCCATCACCTGCAAAGGCGTGGAGAGTAGTGCCACCGATGTGACAAGCCGCCACTCCCGTGCTGGCTGTAGCGTAGGTGATGTTCGGAGGGAGGGAGCCCACGATCCGCTTCAACAGGAACGACTTCCCAGTCCCTTCGAGGGAGAAGCAAGAGGTCAATGGCCAGGACTTTCCCCGGGGAGGCGAGGAGAGTCGCCGGGGCTCCTCACCTGCTGAACCGGTGAAGAAGATGCTCTTCCCGCTCCGCACGACGCTCAGCACCGCCTCCTGCCCC
>VXBQ01001306.1:575178-640200 GCA_013400175.1 Phainopepla nitens | reverse complement strand
TTCATCCCAGGTGGCACCGACCCCAGTCCCGACCCTAACCCCCGGTCCCGGTCCCGACTCCGGCCCGCCCTGACCGCTGTGCTCCCCGCAGGCACGGAGAAGAGCCGGGGCGTGCAGGCGCTGGCCGTGAGCCCCGACCGGCGGTTCCTGGCGGTGTCGGAGGCGGCGGGGGAGCGGCCGGTGCTGGCGGTCTACGAGCTGACGGCGGAGCGGGCGCGGCGGCGGAAGGTGCTGGCCTCCGACGAGCTGCCGGCGCGGCAGACCGTGTCCGTCGCCTTCTCCCCCGACAGCCGGCTCCTGGCGGCCGCCACGGCGCCCCCCGAGGGGAGCCTCACCTGCTGGCTCTGGGAGAAGCAGCAGCTGGCCGCCACCGTCCGCGTCCAGGCCGCGGGCGACGGCCCCTGCCAGGTAACGGCTCCAGCTCCGCCTGCTTCCAGACCTTCCAAACCCGAGCTGTGCCGGCGTCTCTGCTGCTCGTTAGTAACACTCCCCTTCGCAGCTGACTGCTTCTTCGGGAGCACACTTCACTGTTCAAAAAGGTGGATAAAACGATCAAACTTTAGTTCAACAAGTAGCAGGTCCGAGGTTGGACATCCATTCATCCTTTAGGACATGTGCACACTACATTTTCCTATGGCCACATGGCTTTTATCCACGGCAAGAGGAGGAGAGGGCTCCACACTGTAGATTTCGTTCAGTTTCTCTGACCTTGACATCTACTGTTGATCTCCCTCAGCAATAGGACATTAGGCTAAATAAAGTTTAGCATTGACCCATAATGGACATTCTCATGTCAGTATCTGTTGTATCACATGAGATTCTCTTACATCACATGAGATCTATGTTATGGGGCCAGTACAACAGGCCAGTGATTGTGCAATGTGTCCCTCGTGTCTCTGCAAAACCACACATTAAATATATTGACTGTGCTCAGTGGCTGTAACACACTTCTTGGAAGCTCTCGGTGCACCTTTTTCTTCCTGCAGTCTTCTGTGTTCAGATCAGAGGAGAAGAGTGGCTAGGAGCAGGCTGATGGCACACAAATGACTTCTGCATCCAGCTTTAGGTGCCCCTTTTTATATTCTTTCATGTAGGGAGGTCAGATACTTTCAGTACACGTGTTGGTTGAACTCTAGCTGCCATTTTTTCTGGGGTACACCTACAAGCAGAGGTTGACTGAACTACTGAATACATGAACTCAGTTCCTAAAGAGATGGGAGTGTAAAGACTCTGGCTGTCTGAAGGCCCATTCAGCATAAAAAATTACTTCAAACTACCACTCCTATCCTTCATGTTGAGTATTGAGATGGCTATTCCATCATTTTCACAAATAAACACCTAATTACATGAATGCATGTGCATAATGTTAGCCTGAAATACAGGAATACAGAACTTATTCCTGGTCATTTGAGAATAAATGGTCCCACTTTTCAGGAAGCTTGCTACTGGAAAAATCTGTTAATCAGTGGTAAAGAGGTATTTTGGCCTTACTTTTGTAATTTAATTTTGAGAGACACACTTTTGAAAGGGGGAAAACTGCAGTAGGTAGTTATGCTGGCTATTTCTTACTCTCTTTGGTATTCCTGTATCTTTCTATGGAGCATCTTCCCTTGTTTGTTTTTCTGTATCTGATATGGACAGTCTTCAGAACAGCTATAATATTTGCTTATTTGTGAACATAGTTGAAAAAAATACTTCCTCTCTTTTTTTGTTCCATAGGTGAGCTTTAATCCTCAAGACAATACCCAAGTTTGTATCACTGGAAATGGTTTTTTTAAAATTTTCAAGTACAGTGAAGGATATTTAAAGCAGATGAATTTACAAAGGGGAGAGCCAGAAAACTACTTGTGCCATGCTTGGCTGTCTGAGGAGGAAGTTGTATGTGGCACTGACACAGGCAAACTTAGCTTGTTTGAAACTGGACAGCTGCGATGGGAGACAACTTTGGAGTACAGAAAACCACCAAGGAAACTAGAAGAAGATACAACAACAAATGAATATGAAAGGTGAATCTGTTAAACATTATTAGTAATAGTTCTGTGCTTTTGCCTGCAGATTAGTTACTTCCTTCTTATCCACTTTATGATGTTGATTGCAGCTTAGCATTTTCTGATTTGTGCTTTTTTAAAGTCTTTATTTCCTAATTGCGTTTCTGATGTTTCTAGTGGACTGGCCTTTGAAGATGATGGTTTACAACAGCCTTCTTTGGCTCAAATATCTGCAATTGCAGCGTATTCCAAAGGCTTTGCATGTTCACCTAGCCCAGGAGTTGTTCTTCTGTTTGAGAAGACCACGGAAAAGGAGGTCTACAAGGAGAGTCAAGAAGTCTGGGTAAGGAGGAAAAAAACTTTTATAAGCAATTATGCAGCAGAGCCCTGTTTAGAGAATGTGAGTGTTTCTGATTCAGTTATTAATAATAATTTTTAGCACACTGCTAAACTGCATTGTAAAGATTAGCTAACTGTCCTGGTGATGTCAAAAGGAGTTGCCAAAGGTCACACTGAGAGTCAGTGCCTGATGACCTTTTGCAATGTAGTTTTGTATGTTCCCTTCCCACATATAAAATGTGCTTTGAGGCTGCTAAACTTCAGGAAACCTTTAAGAAACTTTTGTTTGTGGAGACTTTTGGGACTAAGAGGTAGTTTGCATCAGTTTTGAAGAACTTGGCCACTTGTTTTTTTCCAAGGAGATGCTTTTATCCCCTCAGGTGTTTATTAAAGCTGTCATGAGACCTGTGCACTCTTAAATAATCTTTCTAACTGTTCTATAGCAAACTGTATGCATTGACCGACTGAAATCTCTGACTAAGAACATTTAACTCTAATGAGCTGGTCAAGACTTCATACTCTCATTCTAAAAGGTCAGATCTTGCCTATGCATGAGACCCTGTAATAAGAACTTATCTACCTTAATGACAAAGAACTGTTTTTCTGAAAACAGTTTCTGTTTTTCACATTTTAAGGCAGTTCTTATTCTGACACTTGCTAGTTTTTTCTAGATATTTTTCTACTACCATTTTAATTCTTGTTTAGTGCAGTACTTCTGATTACTGCTGAAATGTCCCCTGATACTTTATTTTAGCTGTGATGTTATAGATACCATTAGGTTGTCCTCTTGTCTTCTATTCCCAGCCCTGCAGTAGTAATGTGCTATTAAATATCCAAGTTATAATATCTTGCTGATATTATGTATGTGCTTATTAGAGGAGCATTACAACAAAAGTTTGTGTGTGTGCATGCCTACTACCAAAACATGGAAACCTGGCACAATCCACGGGATGCTTTTCTTGTGCAGCTTCCTCAGGACCTGTTCAGCACCCAGCCAAAAAAGTCAGGCAGACAGGACATTACATGTATATGCTTCAGCCCCTCTGAGGAAATGATGGTCGTTAGCACAAATAAAAATCAGCTCTACATGTTTACTATGCTCTCCACCAAACTTGTAAGGGTAAGTGCAGTTCAGTCACATCCCACAGCTTTCATGTCCAGTATTGTAATGGTACAGGCTAGTCAGTGTTGTTTTCAGTGATCCATTCTCATTAAATCCTTCAAATGAACCCTTAAAGCTCAAGATATGTAGTGCTTGGTGTGCTTGTCTGAGGGCAGTATTTCTGTAGCCCCCTGCTCAAGCAGCCTTCCCTGTGAATACCTGATGCTATTCACCAGAATGACAGAGAACACTTAAGACCATTTAAGGGTGCCTGTTATTCCTGACCCTGTTTAGAGAATGTGAAACTTAGATATCCTCAATGCAACTGTGGTCCATGCTGCACTGTACTATGCAGAAACTTTATGCAATGATAAAGCTGGAACAGCCATGGGAATCTCATTTGACTCTAAAATGATAGTTGTTGAAGTCTTAGCTAGAAGTGAAACCCCTTTGTGAAATACAAACATAATGAAAAACCTTCCCTAGTCTGAAGGAATTAAATAATGCAAATACAAGTGAAAAATGTATTATCATGAAGTAGACTTATATGGAATTGAGTGTACAGGCATACAGAAAGATCTTTACAGGAAGAGGCCTTGTAGTTAGGGGTCCTGTTTCCACATGCAGCCTAAAATTTTATTGGTGCTTCACTTCCAGCATGTGGTAGCTAGACATCTAGTGAAGTTTTCTATCACTGAGCACTTGAGCTTTTTTTTTTTTTTTAATATTTGCATGATTAGAAGGTATTAACTTAATTCTTGTAGGACCAGTTTTATTTATTTAGCTAACTTGCCTTTTTTTATATACATACAGTTATGTTCTGCTCTCACTGCTCTGCCCTGCATCACTTTTCTTGATTATTAATTATAAACTTAAAACTAATATTGTTCAGTTTTTAGCACTGTTATGTTCAGACCACTGCAGTGAAGGGATTAAGGGGTTCCTTCAAATCTATTCTACAACTATATGCAAAGACCCATGATAGATTTTTTTTGTCTGACTTACTACTTGCAATGAAATATTTGTGATTTCTTAATGTTCTCATTTCTTCTCAGGAGAAGACATCTTATTTTACATATATGAATTTCCCACTGCATTCTAATTCAATCACTGGTCTGGACATGTGTATTTGGAAACCCATTCTTGCTACGTGTTCCCTGGATAGATCTGTCCGCATCTGGAATTACAAGGCAAAGTAAAGAGTTGTTTGTATTTGTTAATACCTCTTGCTTTTTTGTATATTGTATTTAGGAGGCAGCAGCAGCAATCTCATATGAATGAGAGTGTTGTTCTGGTAAAATTCTTGTGTGGTGTGGGATGTAAATGGTATTACTGACATGATTTGGGGAGTGTGAATATGCAGTGCCTTTAAAACTGGTGCCAAAAGAATACAAAGCCTTTTCTATTAAGCTATTTTTGTGTCAGACTTCTTGTGGTTTGGAAGAAACTCTTTCATTCAGCTTTGTCTTAAGACACTGTTGTCCCATATCCTGCTTCTTAGGCATAGTTCTTAAGCAAAATGACTCCAGCTCTTGAGGTTCCCTGGAGGGAAAAACAAATCTCAAGAGATGCTTGTGTAGGATTGCAATCAGCAATTCATTTACCTTCTTCATTATATTACAGCACGCAAGGATTTGCTCTTGTACCTTCCACACCTCCTCTGCGAACCAGAAAGTCAAATTTGCATTTGTTTCCTGTAACATCTCTGTGATCTTAAATAAATAACAACAAGGACAAGGCAGAATCAGATTTTAACTGCAGGTGTCCTTGCTGGACAGATAATATCCTGTCAGGTGTGCAATGGGGAGTTTGTCCTGTTCCATACTGCCCAATGGTTTTCTCTTTCAGCACTTTGGAGCTGTGTAAGGAATATCAGGAGGAAGCATACACAGTATCACTTCATCCCACTGGCCTTTTCTGTTTGGTTGGGTTTTCTGACAAACTACGATTTATAACTCTCCTGTATGAGGACATGCATGTTTTCAAGGAGTTTGCTGTCAAAAAGTGTAGAGAGGTAAGAAGTGGTGCAAAAATTAAATCGGGGCGTCATGAGGAGCAGAGTGGTGAAGAACATGACAGAAAATAGAAGTCTCTCCAATACATCTTAGTAGGATATAGGATGTCCTATATCAAAGCTTAGAGAAATTGATTCTGACTACTGGAGAACAGGTCCAGAGACTGATGTGTAAGTGTCCTGGAAAGTATCCTACATGTGACCTGGTAAGCAATAGAAGAGATAATTTGCTCAGAAATACTCCAGAACTGAATTTTAGAGGGGAAAGCATTGATTAAGAAAACTATAAGTAGCTAATTATGTCATGGAGGTTTTTTTTTTCATGCAACAATTTAATATTAAAGTATGTAATTGAAATTCAATGCATGAATATTTTTATCCATTCTATCTACAGTAATGGGTGGTTATGTTCTTTTTGTAGTGCTCATTCAGTAATGGAGGCCATCTTTTTGCTGCAGTTAATGGAAATGTGATTCAAATTTATTCCAGCATCACCTTTGAGAATGTTACTAATCTGAAAGGACATACTGGGGAGGTTAGTAAACAAATCTTATACATTAACAACTTATTAATGTATTAACTAGTTGATAAGATGCATTTTGAAGAGGTAAAGTATAATTTTGATATGGCCCCAAAAAGTAAAAACAGAAATAGAAAACTCAGTTTTCATTGGCCAGAAGGCAAAATGTTCTAGATACATGTGAAAAGTCTGCCCTTAAATTGGAGATGAACGATTGGCAGCTGCCTGAACAAAATAAAATATCCAGTAATATAAAAATAAAATCTACTACTCTGTATTGAAATGAACGTTTTCCTGATAGTGTGTTTGTAAAGTAGTTCTAACCGGTTTTGGTTTTTTTCTAATGCTAAAATAGAATTGGTTGAGAAACATCTGGAGGTTTTTCAGTAAGACTTTGAAGTATGATTCTGAAGTTGTCGTGGCTTTATCAGTACAATGACTCCATGCTGTATGTCTATAATCTACACATCAAGCTCTTTGGTGTGTTTTGCTTTTGCCAGGTACACGCAATTAAATGGAGTGCAGATGACACTAAATTTGTCTCCTGTGACACACATGGTGCTGTGTATGAGTGGAATTTGTTTACTGGTAAAAAGGAGTCAGAGTGTGTGGTTAAGACCTGCATCTACAGCAGCATTTCCCTGACTTATGATGCCAAAATTATCTTTGCTGTTGGATCTGACCAAACTCTCAAAGAAATTTCAAAGTCTTCGGTGAGCTAACAAACATTCTAGGATTTTGCTACATTCTCTGGGGAGGGCACTCGTGCTTTGCTTTCCTTAGCATCCATTTGGTAAATAGGAATCAGTCTGGTTTTGAAAGCTGTGATATTTACTGACACTTTTCCTTTACAATGAAAGCTGAGATTTTGTTGTAGTTTTATATTTTTGTAATTTTACTTAGATTTACCTAGAAATCTTGTAAACCAGCTAACAAACTAACTAGGCAATATTGTATCAGCTGCTCAGCTGCAATACAGGTGGATCACATCTACCTCTGTATCTACATGCATTTTTTTCCAGAAAAGTAGTAAATTGTATGTGATAACCATTACATCTTTTAGATCACAACAAATATAGAGATTCTATATCTAAACATTTCTTTTAAATCTAAAATAATTCTTTTTAAATGCATAAAACTTAATACTAATTGCTGTTCAGGCTGTACTTTTATAGGCATATAAGTTATTTTAACTGCATTATGTACTGCAGGCAGAGGTATAACAATTGCTCGTGGCACATGTAATCAAATACACAATGTAATGTGAAGGTTTTGTGTGTGGTTTGTGCTGTTGGTTGATGTTTTAGATCCAGCACGAAGTGCCTGCTTATGATGTTGTTTATACGACTGTCGCTGTCTCTCGTTCCGGGAGCATGATATTTGTTGGCACATCCCTGGGGACAATTCGAGCTATGAAGTACCCTTTAACTCTGAAGAAGGATTTCAGCGAGTACCAGGCCCATGCAGGTGCTGTTACAAAGGTAGCACAGAGTTCTTTCTTTTCCCTGTGGTGCCAGCTGCACACAGCTCCTTTAGGGCTGATTCTCCTTCTCAGTTCATAGCATAATATGTTAAAATTAAGGTTGAGTCTGCACATGGAGAATGAATATTGCAGCATTCACAGGAGTCCTGTCTCTAGATAGGTCAGGGAATAAGCAGTTGGCTGAAAAGTGGCTTGCACCAGATTACAAAACATGGCATATTGGGTGGAGAACTTTGATACAGTTCCTTCTGGAAAGGGGAGAGTAATTTTGTCATAGAATCTTTTAGTTTGGAAAAGAGCTTTTTGGTCATCAAGTGCAACTGTTAACTCAGCACTGCCAAGTCCACAGTAAACCGTATCCTCAAGCACCACATCTACACATCTCTTAAAATATCTCCAGGGGATGGTGACTGCACCACTTTCACTTGTAGAGGGGCATCACATTTGCCCATTTCCAGACAGCTGAGACTTCTCTAGTGAGCCAGTACTGCTGCCACATGACTCAGTGAGCACTTCTGCCAGCTCCCTCAGTGTGCTTTGGTAGGTCCCCATTCTCCAGGAAGCCACATGTTCTATGCTGTTTAAACTGGTCATAATTTTGGTATTTTAAGTATCACTGTCAGCTACAGCACCTTGACTTATCCTTGCACAGTCCAACATTAGAATATGAATTTCAGTTACTGTAACTCTACTTGCACCTCAGTTGCAAGCTCTATCAGCTCCCAGGTACTCTATGCCAGATCAGGCAGCCACAGGAGGTCTGGAGGAGGTGACAGCAGTTACTACTACATAGTTCTTGGTGAGCTTAGTTTTCAAAAGAAAACATTTAGCCATCTGTCGCTCATGTAACTTCTCAAAGAGAAACACTACAGACCTTTGGAGTTGTCATATAAATTGCCTTGTCTGTGCTATAATTGTCTAGAAGGTCTTTTCTGTTTCAGGTTTTTAAAAATCTTCCTATGGCTTTGAGACCAGAAGCAGATCCAGTGTCTACACATATTCTTTCCCTTCCCTTTGTTGTTTCAACCAGAGTGAACAGGAGTAGGAGACTCCTGTTCATTTAATCAAAATGTTGCTAGTGGGGACTGTGTTATTATTTCCACTGTTGACTTTCTAGGGTAGAAATGAAGAGAGTATGTGGTTGGGGAGAAAAATGTGGTGTAAAATAAAATGGTGTCTCCATTCTTCCATGTCTATTATTTTGTTCTAAGATGACAGTAACAAATGATGACCAATTTCTACTGACTGCCTCGGAGGATGGCTGTGTATTTATCTGGAAAGTGCATGATAAAGAAGGTGGGGGAGTGAAAGGAGAACAGGAACTTCAGTATGCTGAGGAAGTGCTGATCATGAGATCAGATATAGATGAGAAGGTAGGAGGAGCAACTTGTGAACATAAACCATAGGACTTCTGTGAATTACATTTGCATAATGCTTGTTACCAGCCAGTCCTGTATGGTTTGCATGGCTTTGGTCAAAGAGGTTACAGCAAGTTGCTGCAGTGGCTTGTCAGTATGTAAACAGCATTGTACAAACAGCAAGTGTGGATTCGATTTTTCTCTAATACTTTACCCAATCTCTTGAAAACACTTTTAATGGAGTAGAGAAGTCAGAAGATGCATTTCTATTAACCATCTTGTAAGATAGCAAAGGAACTTTACTGCTAGAACTTCTTCGTTGTCTGTCTGAAGATTCTCTGTAAAGGCTGTTGTTCATAAATATGTGCATGTAAATAAAACATCCTTAACAAACTGTTGCTAATGGCAAATATTCTCTCTCTTAAAACTGTTTTCTCATCTGTGTCCTAACAGAGTCAGGCAATACTAGACCTGCAGATTTGTGTGAAAGATCTACAGACAGAAAGTGATTATGAGCTACGTCTCAAGGACTTGTACTGTGAAGGAAAAATAAAAGCACTGGAAGAGAATTTCGCTCAGGAAATTGACTCCCTTAAAACTAAATACCAGGTATGATTCATGTTGCAGAACCAAATACTAAGATATATTTCATTGAAGAGTTGAATTCATGCTTGCATTACATATGTATAAATTCCATACAGCATCTGAAATCATTCCTTTCCGGTTTAAGATGTTCTTGATATTTATAAAGCATGAAACTACCTTTGAGTCAAGTATCTTATAGGTACAAGGGGAGGCAAGAGTTCTCCTAGGTAGCCTGTAAGTATCTTCACATAAAACCAGCACAGTAAATACTGCCTGAGACCGAGGATCAGCAGTAGAAATGGCACTGTACCTTAAAATCTCCTTTCCATATAAGGTTGCAGCTGCTGCAGAAGCTAACAATTATTCTCCTTAATGCTGCCTTCTTTATGTCCTGTCTGCTTAGATTTTTAGGAACATCTGCTGAGGTTTCTTGTATGTTTTTTGAAAATAAAAACAAAACATATTCCCTGCATATCTTCTGTTCATGAGCTTATTGATTTCTTTGTGGTCATGAAACAGGACTCCCCTGAAAAGCAAAGGCTGTGATAATTCTTCCCAGTGTCTTATTTATCTGTGTCTGATAATGCTATTCTGTCCATCTGTCTGGTGCACACACTGGATTTCTGACCTGCAATTTGTTATATTTCTGGACTTCTTTTAGATGTAGAAGGCAAGGGATCCAGTAGTAATTTGTCTGGCAGTAAAACAACTCGAAGTAAGGGATTATATATCACATGATTCAATCCTGTCCACCTCATGCTCTTTTTGAGCTTTTGGGTGAATATTGTTCTGTTCTGGTGATTTGTTACTGCTTATTTTGTTGAGTTGTGCATAGTCCCTTCAAGCAGTATTTCTGTTTGACTCCACATAAAGGAGTTCAGTATGAAAGCTTGCCAAGTTACTTATTAGTTGTAGTATTTTACAACTAATTGTTGTTCAAAAGGTTTGTAATTTTCAAGTGCTCTTTTTATGCCTCTCTTGTCTTTTGGCCGTACAATTGTTCTAGTAGGTTTTTGATATTCATTTTTTGAGGAGGTTTAATTATTCATTTTAATGTTTTCTTCAAGTATTTTTTCAGACTCTTTGGCTTGTCTCATTGTGTTGGTTTTTTTTTTTTGTCTAAATAACCTGAGTTCTAACCTCTCTATTTTTCCTCTCTTTCGTAGACTCTAACCTGGTACAAGAAAGCTATTTAAGTTCTTGTGGATCCCTCTACCTCTGTTTTATCTCTGCTGGGGTTTTTTTCTGTGGTTTTTCAGGTCTTTTGATAAGTAGTGCTTGGCTATAAAATTATAATAATTTCAGCTACACTGAAAATTCTTTAGACTTGTTGATTACACGCTTGCAAACAAATGCCTTTGAAGGTGAGTAAAAGTTCTCTAGGCAGGCAAGTTGTACTTCCTGTCCAAGTATCAGTATCTGTTAAGATTAAACTGAATGACAGGTTTAGACTGAAAGGGCTAACCTCTCTAGTTGTATGCATCAGACAAATGGAATATTTCTGCTTATGCAAGACCCATGCAGTTGTTGCAAGAAGAAAGTGAAAATATTGTAACTCTGGTACAATTCCTAGCATCTCTGGGAAATTTCTCAGCTGTTTCCTTGCTCCAGTTCTTCATGCTTTTTTAGAAGATTAAGTAATTTGTAGTGGCAGGCTGACATTCCAAGCAAATGGCATTTAAAATTCACTCTTACTTAGGTTTACGTCATACTGTGCAAATGTCAGCATTTTAGGACCTCACAGTTGCTTAAAGTGAGACAGGAAGCAGCTTGAACTTTAGTATCTGGACAATAATTTATGGAACTGCAAATTCTCCTCAAGCAGGCATCCATAAAGGAGTGGAGGCTTTTGTAGCTCACAAACTTCTTTTTAGATTAGGATCAGTACCTTGTATTATATGAACCCTGTTTGCTGCTTTTCATTAGCTTTACTTAGCTTAAATTGTCAAAACAAACTAATATGTGGGAAAACTTGTTTTAGTGACATACGGCATCTCAATTTTGGTGAAAGATTTCAAACATATTTCTGTTGTGTATGTATTCCTCACCAGGGGCAAGAGAACAAACAATTAGAACATTGCTTTGTCTGGTTTCAAATTAAGATGTATTTTTCTTATTTTTTATTCCAGATTTTACAGGAAGAGAAAGAAAAACAGGAGCGACAACACCAGGTTCAACTGTCTGAGCTGATGAATAAACAGGCCAGGGAGGTGCAACGGCTAGGTTAGACTATGACAAGTGTTTGTGACTAGAAACTGGGGGAAATGCTTTATTGATAGCAAATGATGTGACAGGGAGAGATTACTAGAGTAGAGGTATAAAGAAAAATGGATGTATGTTATGTAGGTATTTGGTGCAGACCAAATGGTTGTCTAAACTGCACCATACACGTGCCCATGATGAGAACATGCATATGTATCTTAGAGGTTTGGTTCTTGAGATTAGTAATTTATTCATTTATTTTATGTCAGACAGCTGTGCATAAAATAAATATATATCTGTGCAAGAACAGTGCAGTCATTCAGTTCAGCAAGGAGGTGCACACAGCGTAGAAATACCTGGACTCCAGATTTGTAATCAAGATAAAATGCTGCAAACTAGTACCAAAGAGTCCCCCCATAAATGAGTCTATTGCCTACTCATGCTTTGTAGCAGTTGAGCTTATGCAGCTCTGCCATGGTTGTCATCCCAAGGACGTGCCTAAATTAGTTGTCAATTTTGCATGGCTTCAGAGTCTAAAGCCCCTGTATATCTGATGAAGAAAGTGATGAAATACTTTTACTTGTAATTTATTGCAAGCGGCTGCCAAAAAGATAGTAAATAATAAGGCAGTGACGGCCGCAGAAGGATAGGATTCACTCCTCTTTTCTATTAGTTTTATCCATTCCATATGTTTCCTGTTAACAGAATCTGACAGTAGTCATAAAATCTCAGTGGAAAATGAGAAATACCAGGAGCTTCAGGTGAAATCCCAGAAGATGGAGGAGGAATACGAGAAACAATTGCACAATTTGGAGGAAAGCAAAACCAGGGCTGTGGAGGAGCTAAAAGAATCTTATGAGAAAAAACTTAAAGATAAATCTGTTCTGCTGGAACAGGTAGGAAGCTTGATTTGCAGTTTGATTTGTTGATCAAGTTTATTTTCAACTAAGACAAAATGTTCCCTAGGACAGGAGAGGTTGGCATCTTCCATGCAAATCCTAATCTGCCTGTAACCATGGGAGAATATTTTGACAGCTAGAATGGTATTAAGGAAGACCCAGCTGAGTTACCAACTTTTCAGGGTTTCATGCCTTGAGTAACTTGCTAGGATTAATATTCCTGGGCTTTCTCAGCTTCATCTCCATTTCTCCTACATCCTAGAATTCTTGTTTATTAATGTGACTTAGATGACACATTTACAGAAACTGAAGAAAGAAAGATTCAATCATGTTGTTCTTGTGAAGAGATAACATTTTGAAAATGGCGAATTACATTCCCGAGTCCTTGAGATTCTTACATGTGTAATTTGGGGAACAAAGATAAATATCCTGAATGCTTAAAAAACTCCTGCACATTGAGGTCAAAGACTTGGCTTGACAAAAGGCAGCCAGATAACTGATACTTACATATTTAGAGTCAGAAAATCCAATCACCATTACTGTTTGCAGCTCTGTGTTGCTATACCAATTTGAAAAGTATGTAGGAAGAGAGGCATACAGAGACTGAGGCAAACCCCAGTGCTTATTGGTCCTAATGCATCAGAAAGAGCAATTTTAAAAGATCCTAAGTGATACTAGTTGTGATTTCTGCAGCCAGAACAAGTTTGCTGATGTTAGTATTTGGGCCAGATTCCTAACTTGAAGCTTTCAAGTCTTAAGAATTATTTTAAAAAAAAACAAACAAAAAAAAAAAAAAAAAGGAACCTCAGTGTGTATGTTATCAGTTTCTAAAGTTACTTCAATCCACTAAAAAGTTATCTTAGATGATATTGCTGAAATTTAATATTCCACTAAACATAGATTCTCCCAGGAGAAACACAGTTACAAATAACCTTTTATTTCTCTTCTTTATTGGTCTTTTACTCTTGCCTTCTCTAATGTTTGTTTTCCTTAACTGCAGGCAAAGGAGAATATGAGGAAGCAGATTGAAATACATGAAGAAATGGAGAAACAAATTTATGAAGAGGGAGACAAAGAAATCTTGGAACTCAAAGACAACTATGAGAGACAGCTCGTGGAAGAAAAAGAGTCCAATGTACAACTGAAAGGAGAAATAGGAGTCATGAATAAAAGGGTATCTTTTATTCTTTCATTATTATTGTGCTAGTGTCAGACCTGCACAAGAAGACCTATAACTGAGCATTGAATATGACTAATGGCATGTCTATTCAGTCCATTAATCTAGTCTGTAAATATGTGGCATTTCATGTAAGAACAGTAGCCCATTCTTAGGTTAATTTGAATGTTTAGAGTATTTGGCAGAAGAAGAAGCTCTTTGCTGATTGTATTGCTGATATGATTAGAGATAGATGATAAAGGAGGTATGCTTTTATTAGTACACTTTCTCTGATCTACATAGTTTTAAACTATAAATAATATTGTTCATCCTATTACAGGAAAGACATGAACTTTTAATTTTTCTAACATTGAATATTTTGCTTTATTACTAAAATACTTCTACTGCTTAATTCAGTGCAATAATCTCTGGGTTTTGTTTGCATCATCATTTTTTATTGGCTTTACTGGGATTTTTAAGGATGCATTAAAATATTTTACCTCTTTTATTGTCTGGGTATTACATTTGCCTAAGGATGTTAGAGGGACATTTTTTCTTTTTTGTTTTCTCCAGTATCTATCTGGAGACAGAGAGGTTCTTTTCATGCCCTCTACTATCATGGTACTGTCTTTAGTTTCTTTGTCTTTCAGACCTCAGGAATTTCTTCATGTGGCCTTACAATTTGTCCAGTGCCATTCATTGGTTCCAACTTTCTTGGCTTTGCAGACCTCAGTACTGAGGCAGGGATTTTGAGGGTACCCAAGAGCTATAAACTGGGCACCCCTCCATTATTCCATCTTTAGAAATGTATTGCCTTCACCTTATAAGAATATTCCATGCAGCTGATGCTTAGGTACAATATCCATACCCTTCTTGCTGCTGGATGCAATTTCCTTCCTTCCTTCTAGTGCAGTAGGTACTCTTGTCAGAATATATAGAAAATGCAAAAATGGATACTCAACCCCCTTTTGAGTTGGAGGCATTTAACTGATGTGCTGCTCCTCCATCATATCTTAATCTGATATCCTTTATCCCACTGTCTACAAGGTATCCTACCGAACAGGAGGACCAAGTTGTGCACAGCTTTTGGAGACTATTAAGTTCTTACTGATTTTCCTCTCTAGTTGAACAGCCTACAGAAAGAGCTCAAGGACCGAAACAGGGATATTGAGGAAATGAGACTGGAACAGCAGAAGCTGCAAGACATCATTAAATCACTGGAAAAGGACATCTCGGCACTAAAGACAGATATTAAAGAGAGAACTGAAACTATCCTAGAGAAGGTGAGAAAGTGGACAATTGGATGAGGTCAAAATTACCTCTCTTAATTAAACTGAGATTTTAATTTTAATAGTATTTGTTGTGATAATATCACATGACTGGAAACTCGGTTTCAACTTACGGAATTTGTGATCTCCAGTTTGGGATTTTGGTTTTCAGTTGGCATTCTAAGCCTTTCTTGGGGAGCTCAAGTTCAGGATGTTGACTTTCTCATCCCCTGTTCTGCCATCTGTAGATGGCTCAGCATTATTTGCCCCCTCCCATCTAACCTGTAGATTTGCAACCGGAGTTCAGTTTTCCACAAGATCTGTGACTGCTGGTTTTGCCTCTTCCATATTTGTGCCTTGTTCTAGGGATCTGTTTGAGAGTTGCTGGGTCTCATTCATACTGCTGTACCTATTTCTTCCAGGAGAAGTATATATATGATCTAAAAATGAAAAATCAGGAACTGCAAAATTTCAAATTTGTACTGAGTTACAGAATAGAGGACTTTAAGAAGCAAGTGGAGTCACGTGAAAATGATATTGAGACAATGAAGAAACAGATCAGTGAGGTGAGTAACACCCTCATTTGGCCTCTGCTACTAAGGCCATTGTCTAAATACAAAGATGACCCAACAAGTCCTTGAAAGGTTCCACCCTGGTTCTTCCTTGACTTCTTTCAAGGACACACAGCACTGATTCAATATCCATGCAGCTAATAAAAATATCTGTACCCAACAGCTATTTATTTTTCTATCACATGCTACCAGTGATCAAGATAGTTATTTAAGTTCCTGTATGTAATTCTAGATTTTGCTTAAAAATAGATCTTATCCTTATGTGGTTGTCCTCCATGTGCCCTATAGCATTTGCAAGATGCTGCTTTTACTGAAGCAAAGCTGGAAGAGAGTAAATTTCTCCTCTCAGAAATGTTGCAGATTTATGCAAACATAACTCTGTTAGGGGTTAGGTACATGGACTAATTATATTCATCAGTTGATACATGGGGAATTTTAACATATCCATACTTTGCATGCAGCAAATTCGTTGAGGGAACTTATTTATGATAGAAACTTACTATGATCTCTGCACAGATGTATCCTTAGCTCAGCCAAACCAGGACTGTGGTGACGTGGTCTTTTAAGTAAAATGCAAACTAATGAATCATTTGTATGTCCTTCAGACTAGCAAGATGAAATCCCTGTTGTCTTTCTGGTCACCATTTTGTGCCATAAGTTAATGCTGTAGTACCCATATTGTTTTTTCCTGTGTGTTCTGCGTACGTACCCACAGTTTTCAATCCATTTGTTTCTTTTCAGTATTAGGTTCTAGTTATTGTTGCCCTTAGTCTTTCCAGTATTGACTGTCCATTTCCACCTCATCCATTTTTATTCAGATGGAACGGTAGAGCTCCCGTTCAGCTCAAGGAATTTAAGGGGTATCACATAATTTAAATTGATGTGACTCAACAGGGAGTGCACATTCATTCGTGTGGTTTCTGTATATTCTGAGAGAGGGCAGTGTTGTTACAAAATTGACGTTGCTCATGTTGTCATTCAACCTGAACGGGGACCTATTCCCTCAAGTCTGTAATTCCAGTCTCTGGTTTTCCTGTTATGTGTTGTTTTTTTCATGTCTCCTTTTAGCCCTGATTTCCTCCTCCTGCTTCCTTTCAGATGGAGGAGGAGCTGGAACAATTCCGCAAGGAGAGCATAGAGCTGAAGCTGAACATCACAAAACTGCAGCAGAAACAGAAGGCAACTGCTCGTGAGGTGCACCGAGAGATGGAAAAGGTATGGGGTACCCCCACCATGCAGGTCCCACAGAATGACATTGCTGGGCACAGAACACAGGTGAAGCACTAATCTGAGCAAACAGTTACTTCAAGGGTGCTGTGTCCAAGGACCAAGAGAATCTCTGGTCACTGGGGACAAAGACACAAAAATTCCAAGTCTGCAAACAGCTTAGTGTGTTCATATTAAAAAAAAAAAAAAAATCCAGTTATTTATGTGTCACCACATATTGTCCTGAGTTTAACAGGACAGTGAGGTGAGTGCTGAACTACTTGTTCCTGCCCAAGCCTGAAATGTGGGGACACTTGGCCTAAACAGGAGCAGCATATAGGATACCACCTAGGCATTAGTAGGATGACACAAAGGAAGGTATCATTAATGGAGGAGTCAAGGGCCCTCTGTTCGACATATCAGACATGAGGGAGGAAAAGGGACTGCAGGTGAAGGTGGAGGAGCTTAGCAGGCTTAGCATGAGTGAGGAAGCAGGTAGAGAGGCCTGGCAGAAACCAAGAGAGAGTGAGAGGGCAATCTTGATAGGAAATCAGCAAGCTGTGCATGTGTCTGATATGTTTTGTCCCTTACCTTCTGTTCTTAACTGTTGGTGTGTTGTTTCCAAATAAGAAGATAGGACAGCATTTGGACAATGCTCTCAGGCACATGATGTGGCTCCTGGGGATGTCCTGTGCAGGGCTGAGTTGGACACAACAATCCTGGTGGGTCTCTTCCACCTCAGTATATTCTGTGATTCTGTGTTTGGGAAAGGACAGTGGGCAGTAGCATAATGAGCCACTGTTTTTCAGATGTCGTCTTTGTAGGCTGGCACTGATACTACCTAATAAAAGTATCTTGGCTTATTAATACTCCTAAAAATCTATCACTGCTGTTCAACATGTAGTGCTCACATTCCCAGTGAGTTTTTAATTATTTTTTTTATATGAAGTGGAAGTAAGTGCATGAGAGTTTTTACCAGTTACTCTAGACTTTCTAGAAAATTACACAATGGAGTGTTCTGATGAACCAAATAAGAATGTGACTACATGATTCTTGCAGAAGCAAGATATGGAAACCCTCATCAAACGATTTAAGACAGATCTTCATCATTGTGTGAGCTTCATTCAGGATCCTAGAAAAATGAAAGATAGTATCCGTGAACTCTACACCAAGTATGTGTATCAACCAGACATGGTGAGTCAGGACCTTTGCCTTCTCCTTGCCCGTGACTTTGTCTGGTAGTGTAATTACTGAGGCAACTTGCTGTGCCCTCTCAGGCTGGGGTTCAAGCAGAAGATGCAGATTTGCAGCAGCAGTACAAGAAACAGCAAGAGTATAATGAGAGGAATTTGGCAGTTTTAAAGAAGAAGTTGATGAAGGATAAGGAAATGCACCACACTGCTTACATGCGCATCATGCAGGTAATAACCCTTTCCCGTTTGGTATGGAGGGAGAACAAAGGAACTGGCTGCACAAAAGAGAATTTAGTAACCTTACTGTTACAGTTTCTTAGGACTTTGAAATAGTTCTGGTTGGCTTTCTTGCCAGAAAATTTCTACATTTTTCAAATGCTTCATTAACTTTTCTGAACAAAAAGAGCAAGACCTCTGAAGTCAGAAATGGCTGCTGTTTTGTGGCTACTTTTGTTTATCTCCTGCTCCCTAAAAGGAGATAGGGAATTTCTGTAGCTTGGATGCTTTTAAGGAAATTAATGTACATATCTTTTATTTCAAACAGTATTTAAAATTGCCATCATAGTCAATTTGCCTTTGTTTCGGTGTCAAGCTGTATCTGCTATGTAGTAGTGTTTAGGAAGTAATTTTGCAGGAAGAAAAAAAACCCTTCTTTGTCCACATAGTCCCATGCCTACTGATGTGAATTCAGAAGAACTTTCTGCTTTTCACTTCCAAAATTTTCAAGGAAGTTCAGAAATATGTGGGGAATATGTCTGTTCATACTAAGATCTCTTGCTCAGAATCCTTGTTTCTTACAAAGCAAAGTAAACTCGTGACTGCTGGGGTCAAAGATCCAATTTGTTTTACATGGAGCGGGAGGACCTAGAGCCCCACACCAGACATCCTAGGAAGACAGCTTCTCTAGTCTCTTCTTAACATGATCTCCTTCTGCTCAGTCAGCATTTCCTTTTCCCCTCAGTAGTTCTTCCTGCATTGTTACTTTATTATGCTTCCTCAGGATCATTAAATCTCAGTCCCCTCCTAAGTCATCTGTTGTTTGCTCTTTATTTGTAATTTGCTTCTTCAGAGCTAGACAGCAGCAATCTTCTTCCCTGCCGCTATTTTAATTTTTTCTTTACTCTTTCTGTGAGCAAGATGTTTCCTTTGGCACAAAAGGAGATGGGTTCAGAAAATAACCCAAAGAATCTCCTTACTGGAATAGAGTGACAGATGGTGTTCATAATGATAATACTTGATGTCTTGGATCAGTAAGCCTAACATGAAATGGTGATTAAAACCAAATTAATAAAACATCTGGAAGATGAAGATATCAAAGATTCTAACCAGCCTGGTTTCTTCAAAGAAAAAGCAGTTCTCTGAAGTCCAGTAGATTAATGAGATTTTACAGCCAGCAGGAATTATCATGGCCTTCCAGTCTTTCACGAGGGCTTTTAAGACTAGTTTAGACAAACTTCTGTGAGGATTTGCTTTGAAAAAGCAAATGACATCTTGACAGTCTTCTAGCTCTGTATTTCTATTATGCCTCAGTTGCACTTATATTTTCAGAGCTATGCCCTCCTCTTTGAGAGACCGTTCATAGGTACACTCTACTAGTGACTGCTGCAACAGATGATTAGAACTGGCAAGATAATATTAATTATTCTTACCAGTTGACAAGTTGCCTGTTATTCAACTATTAGCTTTTCCTCCAGCCTTCTGTATTTGTAATGGCTTCTTTGGATACATAAAAACAGAGACACTGAAGAACCTTAAAATAATGCTGCTTAAACTGAAGCCCATATAGGATGAAATATGTCCTACCTGTCTCTGACAGTCAGCTCTGTAGGGACTTCCTAGACTGTAGATTCATATGATCATATAGATTCATAGGTCATATGTAGATCCATATGATGTGTGTGATGGCTTCATCATCCATGCATTTGATCAGTCACTTTTCTGAAACAATTGGTTCTTTGCCATAACATCCCGTGACAATGAGTTTTCCCATGAACGTTTATTCTAATCCATTCTGTGATGTTGCATGGCAGTGCAAACATTCTGTCAGAATGCAAATATTGAATTAAAGGCTAATCTCTCTGGAGAGAAGGGAAAATATTATCAGTCTCAACCAACAGCCTTTTAGCACCAAGCAAACCAAGCAAGACATTTCTACATAGCCCAGATTGCTTCATACAAGATACTCTGTATTATATTTTCTGATTGACCAAAAGCAAGATCTTCATTTAACAGCAGCAGGCAGTCACTTGGACTGAGCCTATGAAGGTGCTCATGACTAAAGTACACCTAAAGGGAAATGCTTGACCCAACCCTGAAGTCTGGTCAAAAGAAAGTTACCTTGACTGATTATTGGAAGTTACCCGCTTCATGTGCTCTTTCAGGATCAAGCTCTGGAATAAATGCATAGAATCAAATTTCATCTCTATTTAAAGGCTTGAATTAGACAAGTCAGACTCAACAAAATATTACAGTTCTAGAGCTGCCTGAGCACACCAACTCCTGCTGCATTTGTAGTCCAGCATAACCACAGCAAGAGCGACTCTTCTTGCCCAACAAGTTCAGATCTTAATGAATCCCACACTCTTCCTCCAGTCAGTGATTTTCAGCTGAGGAGAAACTAAAGCACAGCTGCTATACTTGCCTTAGTGTGAAGTCTTGATAATCTTGCCACACAAGTGCCCTGAGTTATTGCTGCCAACTTGAGCTCCTTGAGTGCAGCCACACACTGAGAGGTGCAGTGAGCTTTGTACTTCACTGCTCATCAGCCTGCACTTGTGTGGTGCCAACACTTTTAAAAGTATACTCAAAGGAACTGAGTCATATGCTTTGCATAATCTTTTGTGGCAACATAATTACCTCTATCAACCAAAATTCTCATTAAAACAGAAGTGAAAAACAAGATTGGAAGACACTATTTTCATGGAAAAATTTCATTCAACCTTGGTCTTATCTCCTGTTGTTTGAGGGGGTTCCCTAATACTTGAGACTGGTATTGTGATGTACCCTAAATATGCCTTTTTGCCATCTGTCTTTTTTAAATATTGCCACTATGTTCCAAAAGTTCTTAAAAAAACCACCACAGGTAGCTGAAATAGTTGCTATTCTTTATTCAAGTATGATGGCGGCCCTTTAACATTTGCCCTAGTTATTGATGTCGTAAGGTATTTCACTGTCCTTGTAAGAGGCAAATATACCATTCCCCTTCACTCTCTTGAATATAGAAAAGAAATATTTAGTTAATTGTGCTCCTGTTTCTAAATCATGAGCAGCAATGTTATCATCCTTCCCTAGTATAAACCCGTACAGATTTTGCTGAAGCCTTTGAACCTGTTGCAACAATGGGTAAATTACATTTACCAGCACTTTCACAGCTCCTTCAGCTAAATGCTTCATGGTAGGCTACTAGAAAATTAGAGGATCAAACTTTTATGGGCTGAAAACTGGCTAAAACAAAAAAAAAGAACAAAAGATTAATACATTGCTAACTTTTCCTTATAACAGCATGTTAGCAGTAGGTATCTCAAGTCTGTACATGCTTTATATATTTCCTAATAATTTGGAAGAAGTGTGGAAAAGTGATGTCTGACAGAACTAATGAAGAGGGCTTTGAATAATTTCAAGGAAATAAAGATAATTTAAGTGAACAAATACATAGTGACAAATGAAAACAAAATCATACACACTGGAGGGAGAGATGGGAATTCTTCACATTAATTCTGAACTAATTGGATCAATTTAGGAAGGCCCTGAGCTTCCCTTTGGAACTGGCAAGGAAGGTGATACCTTGAAGTGCAGCTGCAGTCAGAAAAAGAAAACAAATATTAATTTCTTGAGCTAATGTGGTTTGAATACTGTCATGTTCTGTGTCACATCTACTGTGGTCTTACCTGAAATGTTGTGTACTCTCCTGATTGCCTGGCACCTTCTGCTTGTGATACTGATTCTGTACTGTCCAGTGTCTTTCTCAAAGACATGAAGATACATGTTGCTCAGCCAGATAGTACCTTTTTTTTCACTTATAGAGCACGTTGTTTTTGCAGGAAAACGTGAGTCTGATTAAGGAAATTAATGACTTGCGGCAAGAACTGAGGGTGGCCAACGCACAGGTGCACGACCTCCAGGCAGCACTGAGATTAAACAAGAACCAAAGGGCAATTCAAGACACAGGTGAATAGTTCTTGTATATTTTCCATATTGTTAGTACTCAGGGCAGAAGCCCTTTTTGTACTTGGTGAACAATTCTATTACTGTCTGTGTTTCGTTCTAGCTTGTCTGCCTGGTGGTACCTGTTACATTTTAATGTTAATTGTAGAAGCTGCTAAATCCTGCAGATTCTTACTATTTTGATCTACTCCTTCAGCCCTCAAAGATGCTTTCCCTTGTTCATGCCAAAGAACTGTATGAGCTGGACCTTTGTTAGTGTACTATGTCCCCTCTATTTTATCTTCTAGCTCCGTCCAGTGAACTGCCGTCCAGCCCAGCTGTCCTGAGGTTGAATCCAGAGATGGAAAGTGAAAACATTATAGAAATGCAGCAGCTAGAAATTCAATATCTGCGAGAGCAAATCCAGGAGAAGGGCAAGCCCTGAACTGTCCAGGTTCAGTCTCTTTCGGTCAGAAATGTTCCTGAACTGAATCTGGAAAGGAGCCACATGACACAGCAACACTGATGTGGTTCGAGGATGCTTTATGTTATTATATCCTCCTGGCAAGATCAGAATGCAACAGCATAGAGTAGACTTATATGGTCCTATATTCTTCCACTAGAAACATTTATAAAACAATCAGTGCTCTGAATACTTCTACTTTCCTGAAATCTGCCTTTTTCATGAGACTTAGGAGTCAAAAGAAAAATAAATAAATTTGTGTTGGTGTAAGACTAATCTTTGTGCTTTTATGCTAGGTACTCATCTTTCTCTTGAAAACTAATGTGTCCTAATTCAGAAGTGCTGGTCAAACTGTAAGCCTTTTCTGCTAGAATTCTAATTTGGTGTCATAGTGCTGCAAAATTCAACATCAGCCTTTTATTTTCAGTATTAAATTGCCTATGTCCATACAAAGGACTGCTGCTCTTAAGACTGATGTTATTGTTATTCCAAGCAGGTATCCAGTCACAGATTAACAATCAGGTACCTTGTGAGAGCAACCTTTGACTCAAGTGCACCCAAGCTAGAGCCCTTGGTAAAGCCTCTGCCTCCTGTCTAGAGAGATGTGTTGCCTCATCTGCTACAATTTCAGCAGGACAAAAAAGGCAGCTTCAAACTCCCAAAGTCTGGAATAAAGTCCAAACCTTATGTCATAACTGCTATAACTTTGATAAATTGATTTTTGTTTGTCTTTCTTTCAACATCCACAATCCCTTTAGTTCAGTTTTTCAGTGAAATTCTCCTAATAAGTCACTCTGCAAAGCACTCATACACAGAAAAAGGCAGAGAGTAATTTCTTTAATAATGAGGGGGGGAAGAAAATCTTAAATTTTTCATCTTTGTTGTCAGTGCATGACATGCTGTCCCACTGAAGAGTATTTCACATCTATCAAAAGATTGAACTACTGGTTGAGCACTGAACTATATGGTATTTCAACAACCAGTATGTTGCTGTTTCATTTCCTATCCTATGTTGTGGAAAAGTGATGAGTGTTTTATATACTCCTAATAATGTTAAACAGAAGAAGGTGGTGCCAGGGCTGGGTAACATGTAAGCTGCATTACCATCAGGAATACTAGACTCATTTCCAGGGCAATACCATGGCAAAATAGATGGTTCCATGAGCTCCAATGATTTTGGAGGCTTCAGCTGAGTGCTTTGTCCATGAATGTGGAATTAAGTTTTTTTAGTCTTTTTTTTTCCCATTTTGCATCTTTAACTTGTGTGGAGCATAGGTTTCACAGGAGCAAAAGGAAGAAGTTAATGGTCTGTTAATGGGCTAGCTTAACACCCTTTCTTCCTCCTCTCCTCCCCATATAATCATCTTGATACTTCCTGTACAGAAAGAGGATGTAATTATTGTAATTAGTAAATATTTTAGAAACTAATTCCCTCTAAAATTTTCAGGACACACCCATTTTAATTTGCTAGCCTCTCATGTGGTATAATTTTCCCCTCTCTCTGTCAGGATAAATTGAGTGCTAGAATCATACAACACATTGCTTTAAAAGTTGTGGTTTAGAGAAATGCAATCAAGTTTTCTGGAAAAGAAGAATCTTTTCCTAATATGCCTATACAGATAGCAAATTATTTCTAAATGGTGACTGATATGCTTAAAAACATGTCCCTATGTTACCCTCATTAGCAAATTTTAAAGGCACTACACAGCCTGTCAGATGAAGCCTAGGTAGCTTCAGACTAGGCTGAAGAGGATTTTGAACTTGATTTTAGTGGCTAAGGAGCAACTAAAACATTACTTGTATAAGCATTAAACATCAGGCACAGCAGAGTGTTACAACTAAACTTCAGCAGACCTGCTGGAAGCAAAATAGATGTACAAACCCTTCTATACTGGGAAAAGCAGACCAAGGTCAAACTCCCACACGTACAATCTATAAATGTTTTCAAATTAAGTTGTACCTGGATTATAGTTTTGTGTGCTAATGGCCTTATGAATTCTCTCAGAGTGCAAAAACATTTTCTGCTTTCATCTTCTCTTGACCTTCATTGTTCTATTTCTCCTTTTGGTACCTCTCTAAAGGAGCTGGTAAGCATTTCATGCTCTTAAAAAGCTACAGCCCGCTTTTTAAAATGACTGTATGGCTATCTGAATAAGGTTTCCCCTTAGAGGACTTCTTTGCTAACTGGGCCAACTAAAACACCAGGTATTTCTGGCTAGGGTCAATCTCATTGTTCAAAGGTGTTTATATAGGAAAACCTATCACATACCATATGTTTTCTTTACGTGTAGGACAACATCCTCTGGACTGATGATATTTCACAAGTCTCGAAAGACCTATCAGATTTTTCTCAGACAAATTCCTGAACTTGTCACACTACTTCGTTTCTATTTGATTAGCATATCCTAAACTTCCCTTCTCACAGCCTGATAAAAAAGTAGCATGTGACTTAATAACTGAGCCTCCCTTTCCATTAGCCAGGCAAGAGCTGTTGTTCAGTCTCATTCTCTTCTTCCTGCATTTCCCTGGAGATTTTCCAGCTGCTCAGACTAACGGTAATGATCCCTTCTGCTATCATGAAACCTAGCCAGGAAGCAGGGGATATTGATCAGTCTGGGAATCCCATTCCCCTACTGACTTTCATTCCTGCTACTCCCTTTTTTTATTCTTCAACTCTTAAATGAATCCTTTTCTGTTTCACTGATTCCTCTCAAAATAGTTACCCTTTTTTCCCCATTGGATTACCAGGAAATCAGCTCTTCTGCAGCATGGTAAACTCTGATGGTGGTGTTGTCTCCCAGGGAGGGGGTTCTGCAGCTGCCTTTTGCTGGGAAGATGTGACAGTGACATCTTGCCCGACTTGAGTGCCTGGAGGAGGAGGCTACCCTGATACAACTGGATGGCCCTAACCTATACAGTAGAGCAGGAGCTACTTTTATTTAATAACAAATACTTGCTGAATGTGTCAAATGTTCCCTAGCACTGCCAGCCTGGCTGCAGGCTTCTTACCTTGCTGCCTGGGAGCTGCTCCCTGGCTCTGGCACCCCTTCACCTCCAGCGGGGAGGAAATGAGCCACCTTCCAGGATCGGTGTGTGGCCAGAGGCCAGATCCTGCCCGAGGAGGGAGGGAGGGGTAGCACCTGCACACCGGCGCGGCTCTGGAGCGTCTCCAAGAGCAGCAGCAGGTTTGCTGAGACGCCACCCAGCTGGGGAATGCACCTGCCCGGGCAGGAGGTGAGGGCTGCAGCCGGACCTCGGTGCTGCCGCGGCACCAGGAAGGGGAGCCTCACCTGGGTCTCGGCAGGCACTTGGCAAGAGGAAGGGAAGAGATTGTCCCAGTGGGCTCCCTCGTTATCTGGATCCAGTGGAAGGAAAACCAGGAAAAACCATTGCTGCCAGCCTGGAGCAGGGAGGTGTGCTGGGTTGTTACGTGTGGGCAGCGTCTGCCGCAGGTGAGTGATCCCTTCCTCCCGGGGAGCTGTGCGGGAAGGAACTTCAGCAGTAGCTGCTGCCAGGTTTGAGGCTGCTTCAGACTTCTTAAGAGACCCTGCTTCTTGCCTCCAATTCATTTCTTCCTTGTGCCATTGTTTCCTCTCAGCACGGAAGGCTTGGGAGTTTCTTGTTCCCTTGGAACTCGCAGGCCACGCTTGGCAGAGATGCATCAGGACAGGCTCTTGGGGGGCAGGATAATGGAGACACAGAGAGGAAGGGGAACAACGTTTTACAACATGGAGCATGCCAAAACTGTCTAGATCTGTGTAAAAGGCAGCTGTGCACTGACCCTGTTACAACAAGCCCTCCACCATCCTTAAGCCCAGAGCCCCTAGGCTTGGGGAAAGGAAGAGACAGTCCACCATCACCCAGGACTTCCCTGGGGCTTCCCAAACGGAGTCTCATGGCACGAGCACTAGTGGGACAGATGCTCACTTCTGGGAAAGCATTATCCATCTGTCAGGGGAGAGAGGGTGGGCTCTCCCCAGAGGTGCAGATCAAACTGCACAGGTTTGCATGGGTTTTGAGCAGCCCAGGAAAGGAGGAGCATTGGGAATTGGTGGTTGGTGTGGCAGGCAAAGGAGTGTGGATCTCTTGCTAGGATTTTGGGCGAGACAGATGGATGCCACATAAAAGCCTCATTACTCCCATTCCTTGCAGGTTCCTTTATCCCCTGTCCTGAGTTCTCAGAAAGGGAGCCTTCCCACATGCTCCCAGGTGCACAGACAGGCCCTGAGCACCATGACACTCAGAGCTTCTGGTTTGTGCGTTGGCAGTAATTCAGTCATAAAACAAGATACATGAGCTTCATTCTCTTTGAGCCTAGAGAGAGTTAGAACAGAATCAAATATGCTCAGGAAGCATTTCTTTACTGAAAAGATGGTCAAACACTGGAACATAATTTGTAGAGGATTGTTTGATACTTCAAGTCTGTCAGTATTGAAGAGGCTTCTGGGAAATGCCCTAAAAAACATTCTTGAACTTGGTCAGCCCTGAATTGGTCGGCAGTTGGACCAGATGATCCTTTGAGGTCCTTTTTCATTGAAATGCAATAGAATAGACAATGCAAAAGGCTGGAATGGACAAACTAGAATACAATAGACAGAATAGAATGTACTGTTTCAGTTGGAAGGGACATATAGGGCTGACCCTCTTGGTAAAGAAATGCTTCCTAAAGCATCGGAAATTGAAAAAATCACATGAAATAATTAATGGAAATTGAAAAAATCACAGGAAAATGTTTATGCCTATTCTGGACTAAAGATTTTTTTGAGGCACAGAGTGGTGGCAAGTCCATCCCAAACAGGCTATGGACAGACCAAGTGAAGAAGCAAAAAAGCTGTGATGTACTGGGAAAGCAGAGGGCTGAGATGGCTTGGATTTGTTTGAGATTGTGAAGCTTTGTTGGCACTCATCCACACTGCTCATGTAAATAATTTAATGCATTGCTATTTTATAGCAAATCTTGTTGGACTCTCCCAGTCACCATGCTGCTCATGAAATTCACATAAAAGCTGCATAAAACCTTTCCAAGGCTGGAAGTACAAGGAGGTACTGCAGGAACCTATCTCATCCCCAGACTTCTCCAGAGCCCTGTGGGTAAGCATTGTTTCAAGGAGTACCCTGAGTTCGAGGGGAGGAGGGAAGTGAGGAATATTTCAAGAGCTGAATTGTATGTGAATCTGAAATTGAAGTGTTAATTAATATACAGTCCATGGCCTGTCGGTCAGATATCAGTCTGTCAGGCACAAAGAGTTTGTAAGTAAATAAATATATGCATGTATCATTCCGAAGCACTCAGCCAGTGTACATCTCCCACACCTGCAGCCAGTCCAGGAGCACATTGATGATGACCCTCAATTTCCAGCTGAATGTTGTCAGAGTAAGGAAAGAAAAAAAACAACCAACACAATGAAAAAGGAAAAACATGAGTATTTTTGTTTTCCTGCATTCCCAGTGCTTTCCTGTTCTTCCTCCACAGCTGCCAGCCAGCAGTGGGGAAGGACAGCATGTCACTTTTTTCCTGAAACGTGCTCTCTGGACTTGAAGCATTGTGTGGCTGGGCTGGTCCTCTCCTCCTTTTTCTCTTGCATACAGAGATGGGAGCACAGAAGGTGCTGGCTTCAATAGTGAGGAAATGTAGAGATTAATGACCTGTGATCCACACTATCAAATACACCAATGTGATGGGCCAACTGGCTTGTTGTCTCTGACCAGTGAGACCAGACAGCCCAAAGAACACTAAAAGAAGGGCAACAGCTTTGGATGGCTGTCCTCCCTCATGGCAGAGCAGGCATCTATATTCCTTTCTTTCTCTCCGTCTGATCTGGGCAAAGCGATGTGCTGCACAGTGCCAAGAAAGCAGATCAGCAAAGCTGCTGTGAGATCTAGGTTCATCCCTTCTTCAAGGAGTGGTGGGTGACAGCCCAGGATAGGGCTGCTTTGGTTTAACATATATAGAGAGTTTTCTGAAGAGGGTGGGAGGCAATGCACCCAACCTGAGGAACAAGAAACTGTAGCTAGATTTAAGGAGGAATGTTTTCATAGTGAGGGTGATTTAACTCTGGAATGATCTCTGAGGGGCTATAAATCCTCCATCCTTGGCACCTAAATGAATGGGGCCCTGACCTGCTCAGTCTGACTTCCAGGTGAACTCTGCTTTAAGCAGGTGACTTCACAAGGTCCCATCCCACCTTAATTATTCTGTGATTCTAGGAGTAAAAATACCATTATTAGCAGCACAAACCCTCAGAGTCTAGCGAAGCAAGTGTGGATGGTTTTAGAGAAAAAGATTATATTCCCAGAACATTTTCAAACAGACATAAGGAAACATGAAAGCGTACTTCAGTGGAAGCCTTTGCCTCTCCAAATAATTTGTTTAATAGAGGTTAATATAACACTGGGAAATACATGCTTGTAGAGATGATACCTAATTTTGTTCCTTGGCCAGATGCTCCTATGGTTTTATTTTGCTCCCTTGTCCTTCTTCTGAACAAATAAAAAACTAACATTGTTAAATTTTAAAAAAGTAACATGAGAATGCAGTGCTGTAGCTTGATTTTTGATCACATTTTCCCTCATTCTAGTTTATGCTGTTGTGGTTTTTTGTTTACTGTTTGACTCATGTAACTTGGGTCAAGCAGCAGAAGGACACACAGACTTTGCACTTCTGCAAGCTTTATGTTCTCTTAGTCCAAAATCTCAATCTAATCTACAAACTTGCAATCTACTAGACTCACCCATTCACTGTTAAGGAGGAGATAAGGCACCTCTGTGCTTGGAGAACAGAAGGCGGGAGGGAGAAATGTTTAGCACCAAGCTGATTTGCATAGGCTGAGCAAACAACTCCAGACTCAATGTCTCCTCTCCTCTCTCTACTTTAATAGTGTCCCATGACATCCTCACCTTCCTGGGGACCTGTGTCCTGGGCACAGGCTGACAGCACAAGGTATCTACTGTCTCACGCAAAACCAAAGCGCATCCCAGCAGGCGCAAACCAACACGCTCAACCACAGCTCTCTTCTCTCTGTAACTGGTGCTTTCTGATTGTTCTGGCTCCAGCCAGGAGCCGTAGCTCTCCCCCGGGCCTCCCAGCAAGGCTGTCCCTCCGGAGCCCGGGTTTCTGCCGCCCGCCCGGGCTCTCCGGGCAGCAGCAGCCGCGCAGAACAGCCCCGTGCGGCTCCCCGGCGCCCGGGCCCGCAAACCCGCCCTGCTCCCAGGCTTCCCGGACACGTGCTGCGGCTGGCAGCAGGCCCGGAGCCACGTCCAGAGTGACCTCATGCTCCATCACAGCCGGGGAGTGACTCAGGAGGAGCTTGGCCTGACACTGTCAGGCGGTGTCTGGTTCGGGCACTCCGCTCACGATTGTTCTCCCTCTCCCCCCGCCCCGCGCTGGCTGCGCCCCCATGGAGGGGGTTTTGAGGTGTTTGCTGGCAGCAAAGGCATTGCCTCAACGGGATGCAGTCTGTGGAGGACAGAGGCAGGGAGAGCGACCAGAGGAAAGATCCCTGATGTGTGCAGAGCTGCCATGTGTGGAGGTCATAAATTGTCCCTGCCTGTGTGCAATGAGCCCTGAGCCCCAGTGGCGAGCAGAGCAGGGTACAAACAGAATGTGCTTGACATGGGCTGCTGGGCTCCTGAGAGTCATTTCTAGCATGCAGGGTGGCTGTACCCTCGCCTAGGAGAAGTGACACAGCTCTGACACAAGGGACCTGAGTCAGTTCCTGTCCCTACCATGGGCTCCTGCAGGACTCAGAGCAGTTCATGTCTGTGCCTGTGGTGGTCAAGGGTGCATTATCCTGTCTAGGAGGTGACCAGAGAGGCTGTTCTTGGGTCTCCATGGTTTGCCCCGTGTCTCCCAGGCTCAGCCATTCCTGACATACTCCCGTGCTGTCCTCTCAAGCACCTCTCCATGGGTTGTGTACTAGCTGTTCTAGAGGGTCCCTGTGGTACTGTGGGACCAGCTGGAACTCTCACATGGCAGGGGGGAACATTATGCCAGAGAAATGCAAGTGGTTTCCACTCTTGGTCAAAAACTGCACCCAAATAAATATTGAGGGGGGCCAGGAGAGCAGGGACACAAGCCTGGGAACCACAAGTGGTAGGATGAGACAAGGTGCTGTGCCCAGGGGAACCCAGCTAAGCACAGCACCTCGGAGCCACTACTGCTCTTCCTATGCTCCCCTCCAGTGGCAAAGTGCTTCACAGACCAGCAGCCAGCTGAGCAAAATCTCAGAGTGCCCGGCCACAGCTAAGGGCTCTTTTCAGGGAAGTGCTGAGATCACTGGAGATGTAGCTGTCATATTTCATATTCAGGGAAACCACTGGCAGTGCAGGGATGGGGACAGGGCTGAGAACATGCAACTATGGCAGCTCTCACTCTTCCAGCCACTGGAGTGGAAGGGTTAAACCCTGGTCCTGACCCCCACCTCCCGTTCTGGGCAGCAGAGCCAGTTGGTGACAAGAGGCTGATGCTGATGAGGGAGCATGTGAAGCCAGAGCTGTGAATGGGGCTTTATCCCAGGAGGGACCTGCCTCTGCTCCGTCCCTGCCCTGCTGCCAGCACCAGCTGCAGGCAGAGTCCTTCGGGCAGCAATGTGCCAGCAGCCTCTGAGCAGGGCACACGCCGTTGGGGACGCAGGACACTCGCCCTTGGGGCAGGCCGGGGTTCCCTCACAGCACATGGAGGCCTCCCAGGAAGACGTGCAGCTGATCAGTTCTCCAGCACACAGGGCTTCTGTGAGGGAAGCACAGTAAGGTCTGCAGGCCAGCCTGGAGCAACCAAGGCCCAGGGTTCAGCACAGGATAATTTGATACAGGGAAGCAGACTCTCCCTTTAATGATATCTTCTCTTCTTGACTTTTTCAGATGACGGACACAGGAAAAGAAGGAGACAGCCCTGGCTGTTCCCCTGTGGTGTTGCTCTGGGAACACTCCATCATGTTTCACAGCCCTGCCTCGGCGGTGGGCTCAACCCCAGCACATGGACCATAGCTCTCCACGTGGCACTACTGCAAAAGGAAATTCCATCAGGATCCAAAGAATGAGACTGAGACATCATTGCTGGAGAAATACAGCTGCCTTCACCACTGCTGCTGCATTTACCCTCCAATTGCTGTAAGGGTGCAAATTCATCTGTGCCACCTCTGTGCCCTCTTCACCCAGCTGCCCACCATGCCAGAGCTGGCAGAGCTGAGCAGCCCCCGCACCCCTGCGGATGCGGACCATATCCAGAGGAATATCTTGGAAGAGCATGTGGAGCTCTGGTGGTTCCAGGACCCCAAAAAGTCCATCCTGTGCTATGGGATGGCCGTGGTGCTGATCCTGGCCTGCGGGATCGGAGGCATCATCCTGCTGTACAGCACTAGCAGCCGGTCTGGGGAGTGGCGGCTCGCCGTGGGCACCACGCTCTGCCTCCTGGCCCTGCTCGTGCTGCTGAAGCAGCTGCTGAGCTCTGCAATCCAGGACATGAACTGCATCCGCAGCCGGGATCAGATCGAGCTCCTGAAGAGCGGAGGCTTCTCGGACTGCCTGGTGCTGCTGCTGAGCGCCCTGGTGCTGCTGGTCTGCGGGGTGGTGCTCACCATCCTCTCCACCACCACCATGCAGCTCAGCCCCGCACGGCCGCTGGCCAGCATGTTCACCAGCGGGGTCATCCTCCTGACTGCTGGCAGCGCCATCCTCCTCTGCCTGCTGCTATACCTGCTGTGCACCTCCTGCCGCCGGGCGGCTCCGCGGAGCCTGGAGACCGGCGAGATCCGCGTCTTCACCATCTCCGGCCGCCTCGCTGGAAACAGGCGGCTTCCTCCCACCTCCAGCATGGCCAACCTGATCTGACCCGGGACACCTCTGCGTGAGCCTTAGCGGATACAGCCCGTCAGGGATGGCCTTTCCCCAAGCAAGGGCGAGAGCTGCAGGGTGCCTCGTGCTTCTGTCGGAGATGACTGGCATTGGCTTTGCCCCAGGCTGGTGGCACAGCACAGACTCGGGCAGCCTGCACGGGCTCTGACCTGGCTGGCATTTTATCTCCTAAAGCCTCCAGTGTCAGCTGCTGCCTGCCTGGCTGTGACCCATGTTACACAGTGAAGGTGAGCCTGTCCTGTGCCCCTGGGGACCCCAGTACTTGCTTGGTTCCTGCAGTTCCTGGAACTGTGTCATACGCTCTCCTGGCAGGAGAGGCTGTGATTGTGGGTGGTATAAAACCAACCTGTGCTCTGTGCAGAGCCTCCAGCTCCTGAGTGAAGCAGAGCCTCTAGCAGCTGGTGAACGGCAGGAGATGTCAGCAGGCAAGAGGGAGCCTGGTGGAGGTGTGGCTGCAGGGGCTGCTCCCAAGAAATCACCGGTGTCTGAGGGAGTGAGTGTGGGATCTGCATAGGATTGTGTGTGCCAGAGCCACAGCATGGCTGGACCTCACATGAAATGCTGTTTGTATTTGCAATGCCAGGATCTGTTCCAATGTTACATTTCTGCAGCCCACCATCACCTGTGGTTTATCAAAGGGGTGATCAAGGGGTGTTGGTGTCAAGGCCCTGATGGGTTATCTGTCCTGGATGAGTGCTGGGGCTCTGTTACCATGCCAGGGTGCTCCAGCTACATGAGCCACAAACAGTAAGGTGCAGTCGCTGGGGGATGGTGATGGGATGCCTGAATCCTGGGGCTGGGGCTGCCTCTGCAAAAGCTGTGCAAGGGGAGAGGGCTGTGCCCTCCCACAGGAGTTTTCCCAGGCAGAGGCTGCTGCCAGGAGCCCTGCAGCTCTTCCCAGTCCCTGCTTGTTTCCATGCTGTTTCTGTCTCCCAAGTGCTGCAGCTGCTGCAGGGCAGAAAAGTTCTTCTACTGTCACTTGGGCCTTACCTGGAGCTTTCTTGGTGTTTTATCTCTACAAGGTGTCTTGTTTTATCATCGAGGTGTCTCTCAGAGGCAGACTAACAATTCACTCCAGGAACCTCTCCTGTGACTTAAGTCTAATTTACCTCTCAAAATTCTCATTTCCCTCATAGACCCACTAACCCTTTCACTGCCCTTTCCATAGACATAGATCCAAACCTCCTGCTGAAGATGGTCCTGCATGACCTTCTCTTTCCCTTATCCAACTGGTCAGAGCACGGTCCTAACACCAAGGTCACGGGTTTGAACCCCATTTGGACCATTCCCTTAAGAGCTGGACTCTATGATCCTTCTGGGCCCCTTCCAGCTCAGACTAGTCTGTGATTCTTCATCTTCTTGTCTGCTCCCATCTTTCCTTCACCTGAGTTGCTCTGCCCCAGATGTTGGTTTTGCTCATTATTTGCCAAGTTTCCTCTGCAATGGAACAAGACTGAGCTATTGTTTTTTGGTGCCTAATAGCAGATTCATGTGGAAGAGGATGGTAGCTGATTCCCTTGCTAACAGCACAAATCACTGTCCATGTTACACCTGGAGGCAGTGTCAGAGTTCCCCATCAGCTGGTCAGTGAGGGCTTCACCTCTTCACAGCTGCAGACCAACCATCTGCAGTGAGATCTCATGAGACCACATCTGTATTCACCTGCTCTTGCCCTGCTCCTGCTGACTTTCCTTTGCCTGAAGCCTTGGATTGTTTTCCCCAATGTACAGGTACATAATTTGGGCTTTTCTCTCTGTATCTCTGTTATTGCTACATTTTCCTCTGCCACTTTCACATAACCTGTAGATTTTATTAAACTGCTTTTTCCTCTTCTCTCTGCATCTCCTCCCTTAATCTGCCCAAGAGCTCAGAAGGTGGTGGTGAGCTCAGATCCTCCTGTGCTAAATCTCTTCAAAGCTGAGCTGTTCTTCTCCTCTGGACTGTTTGGCCCCAGGTCCACCAGGGACCCCTGTGCCTGCACAGGAGGGAAGCAGAGCTGAATGGTTTTGCAGCATCACCATTGCTGCTGCTCTGCACATCTGTGTCAGTGCATGTGCAGTTACACCAGGCTGCACCCCCTCTGCCAGCACCAGTGGTGCAGCAGTGACTGCCAGCTCCACCAGCCCACACGTGCTGACAGGCCACAGCTGCCTGCACACCAGCTGTTTTGCACATCTGGGCATTTCTGTGAAGAGGCGTGACTGTGCCCAACTCGCAGCTCTGCGCTGCCTGTATGTCAGTGTGAATACTGTCCCCTCCACAGCCCCTTCAAAACGTGCCCCACGTGCCTGTGAATTGTGCCAGAAAAGGGTGATTGACCGTGGGCCACGACAGCAACCCAAGGAGATAACGGCTGAGAACAGGCTGTGCCTGAAGATGGTGGCTGGGTGTCCAGCTGCCCAGAGGGACAGCCTGTGCTGCCCAGTCACTGACTCCTCTCTGCAGCACGGGTGCTGGTTTGTTTCTTGGTTCCTGTGTTGTGTGTGGACATACATAATAAAGCGTTAGAGAAGTTGATTGTGTTGAAGGCTGATACTTGAGCACAGGCCTCTCTGCAGAGCAGGAGGTGTCAGGGCTTTTCAGGGCTGGCCTCAGCCCAGGGCAGTAATCAAAACAGCCCAGACTGCCTCGTGTGGCTGTGGTTGTGGATCACCAGCTAGTGTGGCAATGCCACCACAGCCCCAAAAATGCATGTACGTCTTTCCTGATACACAATCCCCCCCTCTTGTTAATCTCTCTCTGCTTAAGAACCCAGATGTATCCAGATCCCCTTACCACTCTCTGTGAACCTGGGACCTGGCCATGCCCCTGAAAGATGCTCACGTGGAGCACACAAAGCCTCCTGAATATGTCAGTGCTGGCTAGTTTGTTTACAGAGAAGCTGTTTCACCCTGTGGCAGGGCTGAGCCTCGCGGCGGCAGCTGCTGCCTGACACGAGCCTGGAACCAGTCTGCCTGCATACCTGCTCCTGCTCCCAGGCAGCCTCAGCCAGGCCCTCACAGCAGCTTCCTGGGTGGACCCCTGGAGAAGGATCCTCCTTTTCATGCTCTGACCCCTTGTATTCCCAGCTTGCATGCCAGATGTATTCCCCTCAAAATGAGCTGCCAGGTTCCTGCCCACTTCATTGCAGCTGCCTGAGAGTGGGCAGAAAATACACATACACACACATATGCACACACACAGGAAAACCTGCCATGTCTGCTTGGCTGAAAAATAAATGGGGGGGCCTATCAGCAGGGTCAAAGTAGACAAGCCATCCAACCACAGAGTGCTGAGGGACTGGTGAGTAAGATCCTGGACAAATAAGCCTGGGTGCTGCATTTTTAGCTTCTTTTAAGACATCACTGAGACTAAAATTAAAAGACTGCATCTAGCATGACTTCATGTGATTTAAAAGTATGTTGAAAAGCCCAGAAAATACTCTACAAAAGACAACTGAAATGCTTTTTCCCAGCCCTTAGATTTAAATCTCTTATCCAAAAGATATTAGAAATTTCCAAAAATACAGTGTATAGTGTATTTTCATGGGTAGCTGATGAGCCTAGAAGGCAAATGGTGAGACAGTAACTGAAAAAGTAAAGCTCACTTTAGAAATATGGCATTTAAGAGCAAAAGCTGGTTGACCACTGAAAGAAGCCAGCAGGTTTTCCTCCTGCTCATGGCTTCAAGTGGCACATTTTCTCTCTGGCCTGTATCACCCATTCAATGCCTAAGCCATTTTCCCCCTTTGGTTTACATTCTCTGAGGTGTATTATTTACTTTTTTTATACACTGTAAACGTTTTAATGAGTGGAGAAATAGAAATATTTCACTGCAGTTAGCAGTGAAATAGAGATTTGAAGGAGGTGGGGGAATTAGCTGTGTGGCAGAGCTTTGAGAAATGCTGTCTTGTGTTGATACCTCATGCTCTGGAGCATGACAAAGAGACTCCTGAGCTATCTGCGATGGTAATGACTGGGCTGTGCCCAGGGAAATCTTCCCAACCGGTTGGTACCAGCCTTATGAATCACTTACTAAAGGTGAGTGCCACTGCTGCTCCCTGCTTTTAACTCCAGCCTAACCCATGAAGGCACAACCAACTCCAGCAGAAATAACTTGAAGTTACCTGTGTCTCATGTGCTGTTCATCGTACCACAAAGATGACAGGAATGTAAAAATTATCACATTCGTACAACTCTGCCGTTAAAGAGACACGTGGAACTCTGTAATGGGTGCTGGGGGACAGGGTCGTCTCGCCCCAGCACATGTGCCTGGCACTGCAGCTGGCAGCACTGATGAGTTTGCTCAGCTCTGCAGAGCTGACAGAGGAAAGTCTTTTAGCTTGTCTTCCTAGAGGGGAAAGAGAGAAAAGAAAGAAAGGCTGTGGCTGGGGAGACATGCACAGAAACCCTGTGATAATGCACCAGGGCTGCCTGCACCACAGCAGGTGAAATATTTGTTTGGACAAGAGCACTCATTGTGCCACAGATGTGGTCTCTCGTTGCCACAGTTAGAGGAATGTATTTATGGTCCTTGAAAGCACATGCAAAAAAGCCGCACCCCAGCTGTGGGGCTGGGGGTCGCCTCTTGGCACTGCCACTGGGAGAGTCCCAACAAACCACTGCAGGCAGAGGCAGGGCTAAATCATGCTTTAATCACACCTCAGAGTGACATCACATTGCGGGACAGAGCAGGGCTGTGTCTGGAGCCATTGGGGCAGTGGGGCCAGTGCCCAAGACCCCGTGGCAGCACCAGGGCAGGTTCCTCTTCCCACTGCACCCAGCTTCCCAGGCACGATAGGCACCGCCTCCTTCAGCCTCAGCATCCGAGCAAGGGTGGGAAGGCAGCAGCTGGTTTGGTGTCCCTGTGACAGTGCAGCCTACTGGTGTCATGCTGGGACACTCTGGGACCGGCTGCCTTCAGCCTCCATCACCATTCCTAGCCCATCCCTCTCTCTCCTCCTCTCTTCTCCTTTCCTCCTGCCCCAAACATGTGGGGCCAAAAGCCAAGGGCAGGTGGGAAAGGGGTGGAGCTAGGGAGACAGCAAGAGGCCGCAGCAGTGATGGCCGAGTTGTAAGCCTGTAAGCTCAGACGGAGCGATGCAACTCCTGCTCCTCTTTTGTCGGCAGCTGCTCACTGGGCTGGATGTAGTTGTCCTCAATGAAGCCATCATCATCCTCAGCTTGCAGGTCAGCAGCATCAGGTATGGAATGGCTCCCGCAGGAGCCCCTGTCCCAGCTGCTGCTATCCTCCATGGGGCTGGCTCTGACGGAGCCGATTTCGGGCAGTGGCCGGTGGCGGTAGCTGGCAAAGTTCTTGTGGACAAGCTTGCACTTGGCAGCCAGTGCGATCAGGATGGAGATGCCAATCGCTGTCACTAGGAATCCCACCAGGTATGGCCAGCTCCTTCCCCCCTTCCCGGCAGGCAGTGCAGTGGCTGTGACACAGGAAAGGCACACGGTCAGCCTGTGGCACACCTAGTGCTCCCCATCCTCCAGCCCTGTGCCTGCCTGCAGGGCGCAGCCAGCACTCGATCACTTTCGCTAGGAGCAATACAGATGCTCTTCACCGAGACCCAGCTACCAAGGAGGTGTGAACACCGGGGGCAAAACTGCCCGACAGCTGGCTGGTACTGCTGCCCATCACTGGGGAGCCTGTGCTCCATGTGGCTTTGTGGCACCTGCCAACTTTCCTGTCACAAAGCCAGCAAATACCTCCAGGTGTTGGCCACCCTCCCACCAAGCCACTGCACCAGCGTGGGCCAGCAGCCTGAGCCTCTGGGACTTTGGGGCCAAGCAGGGCGTCTCCACCTGCAGCCCCATCCAGTATGACGGAGGACAGGAGGGTGCTAGACCTTGTGGACACCTCTGAATCTGCACAACTTACTGTTGTTCTCAGTCACTGCGATCTGCTGCGTTGTGTTGACCTCACGAGCAAACCGCTGCTTAATCTGGCAGCCCAGGTCCTGAGAATCCAGAGCTGCGATCTCCTGGCCCCTCAGCCCCGGGGGTGACACGCAGGTCACCTGCATAGCTGGGAAAAAAATGGGCTAAGCTGGGATGGGGGTCTGCGACCATCCCCTCTCCAGCTTAGAGAAGACGATCCCCGCTTGCTCCTGGGTTGATGGGATGCATTGCAAGGTGCTCCTGGCTCTGCCTGACAGACTCACTGATTGTAGGGAACAACCAAAGAGAAAATCCCCTGATCAAGGAACTGCGTGTGACTCTGAGTAGCAGCTCCTCTAAACTGGATACAGACAAATTCATGGATACTCACAGAAACCCTACTGCCCTTACTCGAGCTGAGCTCAGATGGTTGGAGCCAACTTGGCTCCAGAGAGGGAGCTGCCAAGCCCTCAACAACAAAAGTGTGATCACTTCACAAAGACACATAAAGATGGATTTAGAGGCCAAAATGTACGTGCAACCCATTTCCCAGAAGAGTTGCCAAGTTATCCTGCTGACATTCTTAGAAATCCTTGGTATCCTGCGTAACTGCACGCAAGGAACAGACACATCACCTTTTGGTTTGCTGTCCCTGAACAGGTAGGACAGAGAGCCATCTCAGACCTTGCCAGAGAAACATTCCCTGTGCCTCATTTCTAAGAGCGGCACAACACCAGGGGCAGGGATTCCCCAGTCAGGGGCCACCCTGTGTCGGGGACTCCAACACTTGCCCAGGGGTCAGAGCAAATGGATCAAGCACGACTCCTGCATTCGGGGTTCCACCTGCCCACCCCTCCCCTCGCTCACCTCGCCTGCGCTGCAGCCACTGCTGCAGAGGGTGCGCGCTGCAGTCGCAGACCCAGGGGTTCCCTTCCAGACGGACCCGCGGGACTGTCTCCATCAGCTGCAGGCTCCACGTGCCCACAGAGACCAGCGCGTTGTGCTGCAGGTCCAGGTGGAAAAGAGCCTTCAGTGGCAAAAGGAAAGGGACATCAAGCTCTTGCAAGCTGTTGTTTCTTAGAAGCAGTGTGTGCAGGTTTCCCAGGCCCTTGAATGTGTCCATGTGGATGTAGGTGATGCCGCAGCTGCTCAGGTCCAGCAGACGCAGTGCTCTGAGGTTGGAGAAGACTGCTGGGCTCAGTGTGAGCTTGGCATTGCTGGAGAGGTTGAGGGAGTGCAGGGAAGGGAAATGCTTCAAGAGAGTCCTGTGATGGGGCATGACCAAGGAGTTGAAGGAGAGGTCCAAACTGGTGATGTTTCTTGGAAGGGAACTTGGAGCATGCTGAAGGCTCTTCCCACTGCAATCAGCCCATCCCTGGGAAAAGAGCTACTGTCTGAGATGGGCTATTCATGATAGGGACCGTCTCTCCCCATCATGTGAGAGACTTCCCAAGAGTCCAAATGTTTTAATTACCCTTGCAGAGTTTAAAAAAAGCAAAGACATACACACGTTTAAAAAACACATGAGCTGCCAGACTGGAGTGGGCCTAGATAAATGGAGAAAGATGAACAGGACAGCCTAGGACTTAGAGTAGCTGACTTAAACAGTAAAGGAGAAGCATGCAGGGCTGGGGGAAAAACTCAAATGGATGAGTGTGAAGGCATCAGGTTGTCACCCCCCTGTCCTTCTGTACAGGGCAGTTTTCATACAGGGTCAGTTTGCAGAGGGCCTTCCTTTTCCTCCCCCAGATCCCCACCTCCAGCCCCCTGGGAGCTCTTGTGTAACACAGGGGCTTCCTCCCAGCTGGAGCAGGGAAGCAGGCAAGCCTTGCCTGTAGCAAGGGCAGGCAGGAAGCTGACCAGGCTGCAGAGCTATAGGCACCTGTACCAGTCACCCATGCCAGGAGCAGCTCCCTGAGGCCTGTGCAGCACAGTGCACCAATGCTTCCATCTATCCCATGTTCCTGAGGATACACGGTGAGTAGCTGTGGCTTACTGTGGCTAACTGAGCTGGCTGTGTTAGTATTAGGATGCAAAATAGACCAAGGACCATTCACTGTTCCAAAAGACCAGCAGAAGAGAATGGAAGGATCAGTCAACCCACACGGATGGATTTTTTTTTTTTTCCCAGTAAAACAAGGTGCCCCAACTCAGATAGTTTTGGGGAGCAATCCCCAGCATGGGTTACTCTTGCGTGGGCTGTTAGTGGGAGGGGATCAAATGCCCAAACTGAAGTTGCCAGAGAGCAGGTCAGCAACTTAAGTTTGGTTGGGCAGGCACAAGCTCCTGCTAAGTGCTGTGTTTGGACCTTGTGAGCAGACATGCTGTCCTTTAAATTTACTGTGGTCCACAGTCCTGGGTTTCTGTGTCTGGCTAAATTCCAGCTAGCTAAACTTTCCATTTCTTTCACCTCTCCTTTCATCCACCTGTCCACCTAAATCTCCTATCAGACCCTGCTGTTCCTGCTTGGTAGAGGAACAGATATGCCCTTAAAAACCTGGGTGCTGAGGACTGGGTTATAATTGGGCCAAGCCACGGGGGCACCACATGGGTCCTGTTTCCAGCTCAAACACAGCTGGGCTCAGGGAGGCTTTGGAAAACAGTGCAAACCTTTGGGTGGAACAACTGAGAGCTCAATGGAAAGGTCAGTGGCCCATGACAGCCACTTTCCTTCATTCTCTCAGTTCCTGCCTGATGCAGCCAAGTTGCTGGCTGCAGTGCTTGTCCCAGAGGGTTAGTTGTGTTTCCTGCTCCTTGTCAGATGCTCAGGGATCCTGGCCCCATGCTTGCCATCACCCTGGCTCCGGTCACTGCATCACCATACACTGGGGAAGGGAGTGAGGGGTTGGGACCTCGTCAGGGGTGTGTCTCATGGCTGCTTGCCATGCACCCCTTATGGGCAGCTGTGTTACACCTGCAGCCAAGAGACCCCCACAGTCAGAAATGCCATGGATCAGACAATGCTTTGCCAGGCCATGCTCTGGTGAACAGGCTGGACAACATGACATGTTAAGCCCAAGGCTGGGAGCAGGCTTTGGGCATGGGCGAACCACCCTCGTGGCTGGTGGCCACTGGCACAGCACATCTCCCAGTCAGCTCCTCTGGCTCCCATGGGTTTTCACCGCTCGTCTTCTCTTGAGCTGTGCAGAGCAGGAGCTGCCTGCCAGGCCCTGCTGCCCCGTGGGCACCCCAGCTGTGCTGGCAGGACCAGGAGCGGGGGACCCTGCCACCCTCAGCTGCTGCCCGCGCCGCAGCCCCCACGGCCCCCTACCTGGTGGTCAAGGCTGCAGGGGTGTCCCATCACCACTGACCAGACGCACAGCAGGCTACAGCCCCAGCAGAGCAGGCAGGTAGGAGCCATTTGGCTCCAGGAAACTTCCGGCCAGAAAAACAAGTCTCGGGGAAAGCCGGGAAGCCGGCAGAGCCGGCCGTGCCGGGCGAGGTGTGGCCGCGGCCGCACGGCTCGGGGCCGCCGCCGAGTCCCCACAGGCCGGCCCCGCAGACAGCAGCGCCCGGCACCCAGGCTGGCCGCCGCCCCGGCCCGCTCCTCCCGAGCCGGTGAAAGGTGGCGGTGCCGGTTACACATTAACAGCCGCGCCCCATCGCCTCCCACCCGTGTGGCCGCCCGTGATCGGTACCAGGAGTGCCTGCCGCACTGGGGGGTGCCGTGGGGGCTGCCGGAGTGGCAGCAGGACACTGGGAGGTGCTGGGGGACCGCCAGAGGGAGGAGGGGACACCTCTGTGGCATCTGCCCTGAGACGCTGCGCTGGAGGAGAGCAGCCTGAGCCTGGTCCAGGTGTTGGTCCAGGCACCTGGGACAGGGGCACACAGTCCAAGGAAGTCCACACAGTTCCCCGGCCAGGGAAGCTGGGGCTGAGGCAGAAGGAAAGCATCCTACAGGAAAATAAAAGTCTTGCTGGGATTCCAGCAAAAGGTGTTTAAAGCATGCAGCAAACTGGCAGGTCTCTGGGCCCAGCAGCAGCAGCTCAGTGAGCAGCACCTGTCCGTGAAGGTCCCAGACGATGGGAGTGCCCCACCACCTTCAGCACCCCCCATGCAGACCTGCCACTTATCAGTAGTTCCCCTGCCAGTCCTGACATGGGGTCAGTGACAGCCTGAGAAATCATGTCAAAGCTGCATCTCATGGGTGTTTGTTGGCACACCAGACCTTCTCCTGTGCCCAAGGGTGATGGGGTGGGTGAGTGGGCAAGGCTGGCAGAGCCAGAGGCCAGGCAGAGAAAGTGCTGGCTGCACCTGCTCCTGGCTTTGCCTCTGCAGCACGAGGGAGCCCCAAGCTCTCGTCCCTGGTCCCACCCCTGCTCAGCGACCGGAAGCCGACTGCCAGCAAGAGCGCTTTGGAGCTGTCGGCAACTGGGACAGGACGGCTCCTCTTCCCCCGGCTGCCAAAGGGCTCCTCCACAGCCGCACGTCCCACCCTTTCCTCAGGGAAAGGGCTTCCCAGCAGCCTGTCCTTCATCCTGTGGGCATGTGCTAGATGCCAAGGCAGCAGGCAGCTCCTGCTTCCTAGCTGCCCAGGCAGGCTGAGGATGCTCAACCAGCCCTCTTCCAGGATATTCCTGTGCCTGGTGGGATCAGTCCTTAGCCCAGCCTTGTGGGGCCTCCCCAGGACCCGCTGAACACATAAAACAAAACAAGCATCCAGAGAAACAGGGCTAGAAAGTGTTGCTGAGGCAGCCCAGCCCATTGGTGGATCTGCAGGGCAGTTGCATTTCCTATCAGGAAATGTATCTGTGCCTTATGGTTTCTGGCATGTGGTGCCGTGCATTAGAATGTGCAAAGGATAACAAAAAGTGGTAATTTTTGTCAGTCTTTGTTTGTTTTTTTAGTCTGTTGTGATTCAGCAAAAAAGCTGAGGTTCATGAAATCAGCAGATATTCAGGTTCTTGGAGTGTCCCATGGATTGGGCAACTGGAGCTTTCCATGTTGCAGGAAAGCAAGTGTGGAAAGGTGCTTCGGCTGTGCTCAGCTGTGCCTCCTCTGGTGTCTCCTCTGGAGACAGGTAAACTTAAACTGGACCTGTAAGGTCTTGGCTGGGCATCCCCACAAAACCCCCCAGAAAGGTTTCCTACTGTACCTCCAGAAGAAGGATTCTGCACAGATAGACAGCACATCTCTTATCCAGGTGCTCCTAGAAAAAAACCACAAGCCAACAAATCACATTGGGTCAGATTTTTCAATGGATCCCTGAGATCTTCTGGGTATGGCCTGGTGCAGAGAATGACCCCATACAGCTCCCATTCCACAAAAATTCTGTGTAAATAATCCCATCCTCAAACGGATCCTCCTGAAGGAGGACATTTCACAGAGTGCACTGTAACTCGGGCTCTGTGTGATGCACTCCCCCCCAGCTGCCAGGGAAGCACAGAATGAGTTGCACTTATAAGCACACAGTTCTGAGCCTGACTTCCCTCTACACCCAGCTTCATTTTCCAGGCAAATGAAGGCAGCTGCACCTGGTGTGCACCTTCTTCAGATCCTCTCCACTCCTCTTGCCATGAGGTGGCCAGGCAGCTGCACTGTGAGAGCCCCTGCTCACTGCCATCCCTCCCTCAGCATGCCATGGGCACCGCGCGGCCCCAGAGCACTCTGTAAATAGTCGGAAGCGATGAATGGATTTCCCTTTCCTCTCCATGTGTGCTTTAGATTTTTGGCCGGATACAGCATGGGCTCAGGACACATCAAAACATGAGACTCGCTCCCTGGCAGCCCTGGCTTTCACATGGGAACAGTTTGATTTGTGAATCAGTGTGAGATTTGTGTGTGAAGCTTATGGTGATTTCCTGGGGAACGCTTTTTGTTTGCCAGGCAAAGAGCCTGGAGCCTGCTGGTGGCTGGCACAGCCTCCATGCTGGGTGTGAGACACTCCGGGGCTGGGTTGTAGCAAGGCCATGCTATGCTGTGCCCGTGCCAGGCTTTCTCCTGCTTCCACTTCCCCCCAGACATGTTTACCAGAACACAGAAAGTTTTCTCCCCGGTCCGTAGCCACCCTCCCATGTGAGCTGAGCAGCTTGTTGCTGCCCTGCCTGTGCTCCCACTCAGCCCGTTTCAGCCTGGACAGTGTCCCCACGCTGGGCCACAGCAGGACGAGTCAGGGCCTGGCACAACGTGGAGCCCAGGGCCACGCCACGCACCTCGGCTCGTGGCGGTGGGCGGCCGAGGTGTCGCGAGGTGTGCGTGGCCTCAGCCTCGCCAAAAGCCGCTCCCCGGGGGACAGCCTGTGCAGGGCTGCTCCCGACGGCTCCTGGAGTCAGGGCCGTCTCCAAACAATGGGTGGAGAGCAGGAAACGCCGCATGGGAAACAGGATTTGGCTCCGCCGCCGCCGCCAGCCACGGCCCCTTGGCCCCTTTCCTTTCCGTGCTCCAGAGAGCCCTTCCCACAGCCATCAGCCACGGGGCTGCACCGAGGGGATGGGAATGCTGCTGCCCGGGCGGGCTGGGGCATGAGGCATTCTGAACCTTGGCGAAAAAGCAGGGTTGGGACACCTGCCTGGGCTAGGGGCTCAGCATGGCTCAGGGACCCCTGAGCACGCAGCCCTAGCACTGGAGGGGTGGGCGGGTGCCTTTCCCTGGAAGAGCTGCCACCAGGCAGGGGACCCCAGTGGCCCCTTGGCCAACAAGCCCTGCTCCTGAGCAGCTGGCTGGCCACGAAGGCAGCAGAAACAGGGGCATCTCTCTGTCCGTGCCCAGGCTATGCACCACAGGAGGTGGTCTGAGCTACTCTGGAAGTCAAGCAACAGCATGGAGAAGAGATGGGGGACACGGGCAGGGAGCAGAAGTTCTGAGCTGCTGCTCACATGGAGCTCCTAGGCAGCCACAGCCTCCAGCTCTGAGCCCCGTAGCCAGGAAATGCTGGGGATTTTCTGACCTCTGCCAGATTTGGAACAAGCTCCAAGGACATGGGACTCCAGGTTTATCTTCTACTGCTCTTCCCACATCTGTCAGGTAAATTGCCCCTTTTCATCTGCCCCAAGTGAGCAGCCCCTCCCGCAGGGTGGCTTGGTGGGATGAGGCAGCTGTGGAAGCTCAGTGGCGCCATCGGAGCAGGGTTGGGAGGGAGGAAATATCCCTTTGTGATTAGCCACTTGGAGCCCTCAGAGGCCCCTGGCTCGCCTCTCTCCGACATGGGAGTAGAGGCACCCCAAGGTCCCCATTCTGATGCATGCTTGGCTCATGTTGGGGAGATGATCCAGCTGGGGTCTCCAAAAGGAGAGCAGAAATGCACACTGTGTCATCCCAATGCGTCTGCAATGCACCTTGCTTTGCCCTAGCTGTGCCTTCTGGGCTGGGGTGGTAAAAATGTCCTGAAAAGGGAGAGATATCTGGGTGACAGGATCTGGCTCTGAGGCAGGGCTGGTGTGGCCATGCTCTTGCCCAGCTGTGACACATCCTTGTGCTCCCTCGCCCCAGGGGCCATCCTGGACATCACCCTGATTGCCAACGTGCAGAGCCTGTCCCACTCCGACTTCTTCCTCTCCTGTGTCATGGGGGAGCGCGACGTGAGCTACCTGCAGATCGAGCGGGAGAACAAGATCGTGATGACGCACCCCAAAATGGGCTTCCAAAACTACCGCAACCGCAGCAACCAAGTCCAGGCCAGGGGCTTCTCCAAGGCCGACCTGGTGGGGATCCTCTACTGCCTGGGGCGCACCCCGACCGAGCAGGCGCAGGTGGTCTATGTGCACAACAGCCACAACGGTGAGGGGCTTTTGGGGACAGCAGGAGGCCCCCGCCTGCCAGTCGGGTGCACAGGGGACCTGCCTGCCCTGTGCTTCACAATCCCAGCACCAGCCAGGGTGGTGGGGGGACAGTGGTGACCCATAAGCTAGGTTTGGGGTCCACCAGCACGGGTGGGGTGGAGATGGAAGGGATGTTCAGCTGGAGGAGCATGGCCGAGCCCTGTGGAGGAGCTGTCTGGATTTGTAATGGTGTCTGGGAGAAGGGCAAGGTCCAAGAGGAAGTTGAGTGCCCTTGGAGGAGGTTGTGGGTCTGGAAATCATTAACCAGAGCAGGAGGCAGCCCTTTGGAGCTGTGCCAGTCCATGCCCCCACCACAGGCTTAAGAGGAGGAGGTAGTGCTGGGGCAGATCTTTGGTAACCTCCCCACGTGCTGGACAAACACCATCCCAGAGCAGCATGTTGCTGCTCCAGCAGTGGGGCTTGCTGAGAGGCACTGCCAGACTGCACTATAGCCAAGAGCAGCGCTGGGCTCGTCTCCCACTCCTCTTTTGGTCCATAACAATTGAAAGGGCCTCCCTGGGCTGACCAGCAGCAGGGATACCACCTGGTGCAGCGCTCTCCCACACCCCCTCTGACCTCCCCTCCCTGTGCTTGAGACTGCAAAACTATTAGGACTGAGATCTTCTGTGATGTTTGCCTCAGGATGCTTTCTAGCTCTTTTTTTGGAAAGTCTAGCTGAAACGATTGACCTTTTACTGAGATTAAGAGGAGGTTTTTCCCTGCCTGTGTAAGACACAGCTTCAGCAAGGAGATCGAGTGTCTCCAAGCTGGGGTACAGAGGCTGCTGGTGTGACCCAAGCATCCCGCAGGGAGCAGGGCTCAGCTTTTGTCCTTGTAAAGAGGCTCAAGCTGAAAAATGGCAGTGGTCCTATTGGAAATGGAACTGGACGATCTGAGCAAGCAGGGCAGCACTGAGGAATGGAGCAGAGGCAAATGGAGGCACTGTGAGAGGCACGACCAGCTGCGGGGGATGAGGAGCACAGAGGGATTTCTGTACCCCCAGATGTCCTTGTTTATAAATCATGGATGGAGGTGATGGCTCTGGGGCTCCATCCTTGGGACAGTGTTTCCCATGGTGGGATGTTCTCAGCCCCCACTCCTGGGTGCACTTAGCCAGGCCAAAATAGTGCTTTGGAGGAGCTGGTCAGTGCCTGGGTTCAAGCTTCTGTGGGAGTTAGAAGTGCCAAAAATGTGTCTCTTCCACAAGTTCAAAAGAAGCTGCTATTGCTCTGTTTAGATGAGAAGTTAAAAAAAAAAAAGGAATTAGCAAGCAAAAAATGTCCATGTTTGCAGGAGGGCTGGATACAGAACCCACTGAAGGGGCTTGGTGTATGTTATCTCTCTTATTTAACCTGAGAGCACACCAAAGCAGGCCAGGGCGATGAAACAGTGGGTGGGGAGTGCTGTTAAGAGGAAAGTTGGCAGCTCCCAAAAGGTCATGCATGGAGAAGAACTTAGTAAGTTTGATAAATTTTGGAAGCATTGCTAAAAAAAACAAAGTAAAGCAAACCAAAGAGATCCTGAGAAGCAATTTTAGAAATGTTTAAATCTGTCAATAAACTATCTTTTACACTATCCAGAGCAGAAAGACACCCAGAAAAACAACTAAAGAAAAACAACATTTTTAAAATTTTTGCATCTGTGTGCACAACAGAAAAGTTGGGAAAATCTGCTGGAGGATCTGTCTAAAATGCCACAGTTGATAGCAGGAGACATGTGATGAATAGCAGAATGGAGCAGCACGGCACTGGCAGGCTGGGCATGCGGTGAGCAAGGCTGTGTTGCTGCCCTTGAGAAAGCAGGCTTTCCTAAATCTTCTGGGTAGGGAGTTACAGGCCTGAAAACTCAAGTCAGAACCTGGCAAATTAGCAGAACCTGTAATAAAAAGCAAAGTATGCAGTTGTGTGGTCCCTGAGAAAGAGGCAGCTGAGTTTGCAGTGGTAGAGTCTTGGTGAGGTTGCTGTTGAAGACCAAATTGATACTGTTGGCTCAAATTCCTGGAAAACTGGGAAAACTCTCTTTTAAAGGTTCTTTGAGAGAAACTTCACACCCAGGGGGTGGCAGGAGAGATCTTTGCATGGGTAAATAACTGACTGAAAGAAGGGAGAGTAGGAATAGGAGCGGTCCTTGTCACACAAGGGAGTTCCCACTGGCATGGCACGAGGGCTTTGCACGGACCTGTGTCACCAGCTGTGGGTGCAAAGAGCTAGCTGCTGTCCCCAAGCTGCCTGGAGAGATGATGAATGCACTATGGAGTGACAGAGACACAGAGGAGAGATGCAGTCTGGGAGGGCTGCAGTGATGGGGTGACAGGTAAACCAGTCTGCACAAATGCAAAGCATTGTGTTTGGGGGTCCCCAGGGAACTGCTGCGTTTTGTTCCAGGGAGTGAGGTGAGGGCCATATCTGTGAGCCCACCACTGGGGGCTTCAAAGTCCACAGGAGAAAGATCCCAACGAGAGGGAGAGGTGGGGAGGCGATTATGGGAAATTACTACGAAGTGTGACCTGTGGTGCCCTACCCTGGGCGTCTGCGGCGTGTGCTGCTTCCTCCTGGTCCTTGGCCCCAGAGGGGCAGGACACAGGGCTGGATGTGTTTTAGCTCCAATCCGGCGTGGCTCCTTTTAGTGTGTGCAAGCTGGAGTACTGCCAGGCTCCAAAAGCCAGCAGCCGCCTGTGTCCTCCTTTGTGTCTGTCCTGGCACGCCCAGGGCTTGGTTTCCCAGGCCTTAAGGTATTTATAGCCCTGTTTGTGCTCAGGCTGGGGTCCGGCTGACTCACACTAATACTCTCGGAGCTCATTGCTGCTGCACGCCCCAGCACCTCGGGAATAAGGAAAACAGCCATGATCGGTCCTGGGGGCTGGAGTGCCGCCTCCTGCACACTTAATTCCCCTCGCCTGCCCTGCTTTCCCTGCCTGCAGCACTCCACACCTCACCAGCAGGCAGGGTGCACCATGCACACTTGTTCCAGGTGTTACCTCCCCAGACTGCTGCCATCAGTATCCTGTGCAGATGGTGGGCTGCTCAGAGGGCAGGGTGCCAAATCCCATTCCTTGGAGTCTGCCTGAAGGGGCCAGGAAGGGAGCCCTGTCCCTGCAGAGGCTTGGGGGTCCTGGGTCCAACATGGAGCAGACAGGGAGATGTGCCATGACATTCCAGCAGAAACATGTGGTGGGTGCTGGGCTGTGCCAGGGTGTGTCCTGGTATGACTGTTCTGATGGTGTCAGCACTGCCCTCGGGTGTGAGTGCGCTCGGGGGTGACTGCAGTGCAACCTGTGCCTCTTCCTCCTCTGCAGCCCACCTCTTCCCAGTGAAGGCCACACAGTCTGTGAATGTTGCTGAGGCAGCCACCTTCTCTGCCAGGATCCTCAAGAGGAAGGAGACAGATGTCATGTGGAAAAGAAACGGCAAGTAGTTCCAAGAGCAGACACAGGGCTGGAGCTGCTCCCAGCTGGTGCCTGGTGCTGGCCCTGGGGGCACAGGAGGTCACAGATAACCCTGTCCCCTTGCAGGCACCTACTACCAGACCACAGACCGGGGTGAGGTGCAGGATGACCACGTCGTCCTGACACTCCCCAACGTCAGTGTCAGCGAAAACGGTGTCTACAGTGCCACGTTCATGGGGGACAGCCCCCTGTGGAGTGCCTTCTACCGCCTCATTGTGAGAGGTGAGCAGGGTCCTGGCTGCCTGGGGACTGGGGACAGCCGTACCCTGCCCTGTGGCAAGTGTCACTCTGCCCCCCTCTGCTCTGTCTGCAGCCTGCCCTGCGAAGAAATGGGGACCATCCTGTGAGAAGGACTGTCCCGACTGTCTGAACGGCGGCATCTGCCACGACCATGTCGGCGAATGCATCTGCCCTCCAGGGTTCATGGGCACCCGCTGTGAGAGAGGTGGGTTCTACCTGCCCAGCATTGGATGCTGTGCCCAGGGCATCTATGAGGGCTCTCTTGCACCCCTAGACCTGAGCACTGTGTCTAAAAATGCCATGCTCATCCCCAGTGCCTCCCCACCCTCGGTGCCCTCTGTTTCTGGGTCAGGGCTGGATCACCCACATGGGTCCCACGTCTCCTCGAGGTGGTGATATGGGGCTAGGGGCACCAGAGCCAGCTCTGTGCCATGCACAAGCACTAAGTGCATGGATGAATGGTGGGGAGGGCAGACCATGCTTCCTTTTGCAGCCTGCCAGGAAGGCCAGTTTGGCCGCAACTGCCAGGAGACGTGCCAGAGAGCCCAGGGCTGCCGGGGGCTGAGCTTCTGCCTGCTCGACCCCTACGGCTGCTCCTGCGCCTCGGGCTGGAGCGGCTCCCGCTGCGACCAAGGTACAGGGACATGAGTGTCCATCAGCTCTCCCTCCCAGCCTGGGCTTCCTCCAGGGCCTGGCTGCTCCCCAGCAGCACCTCTGCAAACCTCTCCCCATCTGAGGGTCGGCACAGGCTGAGCAGTGCTGCTGCCTGCATCAGCTGCTTGCTGTCCCTGTGGTCCTGTGCCGGGGGTAGCAATGAGCTCTCCTCTTCCCACAGCCTGTCCCTTGGGATTCTACGGCCCTGACTGTGCCCTGGAATGCACCTGCCAAAACGGAGGCAGCTGTAACCGCTTCAGTGGCTGTGTCTGCCCTGCAGGCTGGCATGGGCAGCACTGTGAGAAGTCAGGTGAGACTGGCTCGGGGCTGTGGTGGGTTTCCATCCTCCACCCTCAAGTGGGCGCTGGCTCCTTCCTCAGCAGTGACTGGAAGGGCCATTGGCTATTGGTCTCTCCAACTGGATCAGCAGGACCCCTTGCCTGCAGAAATGGCCTCCAAGTCTGTGGAAACAGGACATTGCAAGGGCAACATCTGGTCTGCCATCCCAGCATTATCTGTGCTAAGAGTGTTGCTGAGCCCAGCATGTGGGGTGGGGATCAGGACTGGACCACAGCATCCATCATCTTTCCCTTGGCACCACAGTCTGGCCACATCTGGGTCCAAGAAAAGGTGCCAGGCTTTCTTGTGCCTGGGGAGGAGCAGGGCCAGCCCCAATGTTGATTTCTGTGTACCAGACCGGTTCCCCCAGATCATCCAGCTGGCCTCAGAGCTGGAGTTCAACCTGGGCTCAGAGCCCATCATCAGCTGCGTGGCCATAGGCAACCCACTGCCCACCAGGGACAGCGTGGAGCTGCGCAAGGCTGACGGCACTGTGCTCAAGGTACTGCCCCGTGCCCTTGCCCCACCACCACCTCCACATTGACAGCTCCCTCAAGAGTACCTGGGGCTGCTGGGCAGCTTCAGACTGATGGGAGGCTGAGCCAGGGGCTGAGTGGAGGGGCTGACAGCACCCTCTGTGCCACAGGTCATCAAAACCATCATCGAGCCGAAGCAGATCACCTGCGAGTTTGAGGTGCGGCGCCTGACGAAGGCAGACACGGGGCTCTGGGAGTGCCGGGTCTCCACGACCGGGGGCCAGGACAGCCGGAAAGTCAAGGTCAATATCCGAGGTGAGGAAAGTGTGGTGGCATGAGCAGGACAAGCCAGGGTTGCTGGGGGAGGCTGCCAGCATGGTGTGGCAATACCACCCCTGCGCCAGACTGGGTGCCTCTCATCCTGGGCTGAAGTGCCAGCAGACAGGTTTGGGTGATTATAAAAGACTTTCCTGACAAAGCTGGAAGGAGCCAAGAGGTGGCAGATGTATCCTTGTTGCTCCCAGTCCCACCAGTGTCATTCCCTTCTTCCCCCCAAGTGCCACCAGTGCCCTTGAGTGCCCCTCGGCTGTTGGCCAAGCAGAGTCGCCAGCTCGTGGTGTCACCTGTGGACAGCTTCTCTGGTGACGGACCCATCACCTCCATCAAGCTCTTCTACAAGCCCAAGGATGACAATTCAGCATGGTCATCCATTGTGGGTATGTGTCTGCAGGGCTGGGGGACACAGACAGGACCTGTGTGGGAGGGTGAGGCCCGGGGTGGGCAGATGTCTCCATACCAGGCCTCCCATGGTGATGCTGAGGAGGATGCCAGTGGCAGGGCAGACTGTGGACATGTCTTCTTGGCCAACAGTTGACAACAGCGAGAACATCACCCTCATGAACCTCCGGCCAGTGACTGCCTACATCGTCAAGGTGCAGCTGAGCCGGCCAGGGGCTGGTGGGGAGGGCAGCAAGGGTCCCGAAGCCATCATGGTGACTGACTGCCTTGGTGAGCCTCCATCTCCCTGACCCTGGCTCTGACCCTGACCCTGCACAGCACAGAGCCTGCAAAGTCTCACAGCTGATGCACCGTGAGGTTTTTCTGCCTTTTTGTTTGCAGAGCCCACAGTCAAGCCTGTGATTGAAGGCTGGTCCATAGAAGAGAAAAACGTGCTTCATGTCAACTGGAAGTTGCCAGGCAACCATGAGCCAGCACATGGGTTCATTGTCCACCTCTTTGACTCTGCAAGGCGGCTGGTCTCTGAGAAAAATATCACATCCATCTCTGTGCTCTCTGCCCGCATCGGGGACTTGGAGTTTAACAAGGAGTACAGGCTGGAGGTGCTGGTGTACCACTGCACCAGCCTGGGGCCACCCTCTGACCCCTATAAGGTCATGATCAACAGCAAAGGTGGGTCCAGCAGAATGCAGGGAACTATAACAGGGAATTACGACGATAAATCAGTTATAATTGTAACAGCAACCATCCCCAAGTCTGGCTGCTCCTTATCCCATCTTTGATAGAACATGAACAGCTGTTTGGGGAAAATGGGCCCTCCTTTCCTCACTAGACCCTGCAGCCTCCAGCACCAAGGAGTTGAGAAACATCCTAAGCTGAATGTGACATTCAGGCCATCGTGAGTGATGCTCACAAACAGATCTGTTCTCTGTGCCCTTGCCCAAACTGTGATGGACCTGTCTATACTTGCAGCCTTTACAATACCCTGTAGCAACAAGTTCCTTGATATAATTATTCTCTGCATGAAAAAAATATTTCCCTTCGATTTGCTTTAACCTTGCTGCCTGGTAATTTTGCTGGATGGTCACTAGGGCCTGGAGAGCCCTGCAGTCCCACCTGTGGGCACACACACACGCAGCCCCTGAAGTAGGTGGAAGACCATGGGGCACCACCTGACCAAGCTGTCTGGCAACCAAGGGGAAAGGCGTGCGTGAAGCCTTGGGGGAGGCTTGGCACCCTATGGTACACATCGAGAGAACTGGTAGGTGTTAGGCTTGAGGAGTGAGAGGTGTCCTCTGCTGTCTGCTTGTAGGAGCTTTGTATGATTCAGGAATTTGGCGTTAGGAATGTGGGCAGGCAGGAGAGGGTTCAGAGGAGGTGGTGGGAGAACAGGCTGTGAGGGAGGCCTGAAGAAATAAAATGTCACAAGAGCTAGTCAATACACAGTCATCTAGACCTCAGATGGTCAATGTGGCTGGAACATTTGGGGGTACAGTCCTGCTTCACTGTGGTACATGGAGAGCACCTCCACCTCCTCCAAGCAGCAGCCAGGGGTCCCTGAAGATCCCTCAAAGCTGACCTGGCTCTGGTTGCCATCGCCATGCACAGGGTCCAATCCTAACAGCAGCACTGAGCCCCTGCAGCATGAGGAGCCCCGTTCTGGGACTGACACTCTCCTCTCTTGGTCCCAGGGCCCTCCTCCCCGCAGCTGCTCTCGGCTGAGCCCGTGTCCGACACCGCCGTCAGGCTCTCCTGGCAAGTGCCCGAGTACCCCAACGGGGGCATCACCAAGTACATCGTGGAGCTGCAGCAGGTGGGGGGCACCAGTGAACCCCAGTGGATTGACACCGACAGCGGCGCCGAGACCACCAAGACCATTGGGGGCCTCAACGCCAGCACCAGCTACCAGTTTCGTGTCCGTGCCAACTCCCATGTTCCAGGGGAATGGAGCCAGCCCGTGAAAGCCAAGACCCTCGGGGATGGTGAGAGTGGTGTCCCAGCAGGCAGGGGGCTCACAGCTCTACTGCAGCTTGGGCTCAGATTCTGGGTCGGCAAAGAATGATTGTGGTGCTTGGGGTAACCTCTGAGCATGGCTCTGAAGCGGCAGCCCAAGACCAAAACTCTTGATGTCTTGAGAAAACCTGTTCCTCCTAGTCCTACAGGGGCAGGGGTGGCATAATGACAGCATGGCACCTATAGAATGGCTCTGCCTTGGGCAGAGGGGGATATGAATCAAGGGACTAGGGGAGCAGAGCAGAGCCAGCATGGGAAGAGATCATGGCTTGAACCAAAGCTGGCTGGAAGTCCAGAAACCAGGGGCTCAGTGTCAGGAGCTGGGCTGTGACACTTTCACCTCTGTGCCACTGTGGCAGCAGGAGCTCAAGATGAGGTTATGGTATCTTCATTGGGGGCCTGGGTGCTGGGAGACGGCCGCTGTCATGGTGGTTGGCCACTAGTGCAGGTCAGGCAGGGCTCGAGCATGGACCACAACCCTCTGTCCCTCCTTTTGGCAGGAGTGCTGAGCGTGCCGCCCAGCCTGGGCAGCCAGAGCACTGAGCAGGCGGGAACGGACCAGCAGCTGCTCTTGGCCATTGTTGGCTCTGTGTCCGTCACTTGCTTCACCATACTCTTTGCTCTCCTCGCACTTTTCCTCATCAAGAAGAATTTTTTCCACCGGCGCCGCACGTTTACGTACCAGTCTGGCTCGGTGAGTGCCGCCTGCCCCGCCAGGACCGTGTCCCCTGCTCCCCACGTCCCAGCCCGATCCAGGTCACGTTCCATAGCCTCCAGTCCGGATGCAGCCAGACCTCACTTCCACATGGAGAGGGTGCGGAGCCCGCCCTTGCCCATGACTCCTGTCCTGCTGGGACTGCCGCATGGGCAGAGTGGTGCCCGGTGCCTCTAACCTCACCCACTTCCATCTGCCAGGGGGAAGAGACCATCCTACAGTTCAGCTCGGGGACCCTGACCCTGACACGCCGGCCCAAGCCGCAGCCTGAGCCCCTCAGCTACCCCATCCTGGAGTGGGAAGACATCAAGTTTGAGGACATGATCGGGGAGGGCAACTTCGGGCAGGTAATCAGGGCCATGATCAAAAAGGACGGCCTGAAAATGAATGCAGCCATCAAGATGCTGAAAGGTGAGTGTTGGGGAAGGCAGGCAGGGTGGGCTGAGTGCTGCAGCTGTGTCCTGGGCCGTACTTGTGCCGGGGAGCATCAGGAGTCGTTTGCAGAGAAGCAGAGGAAAGGCCTCTGTTGTAGGCCTGAGGTGTTCATCCCTGCTTTGCTTCCAGAGTTTGCTTCAGAGAATGACCATCGGGACTTTGCCGGGGAGCTGGAGGTGCTGTGCAAACTGGGCCATCACCCCAACATCATCAACTTGCTGGGTGCCTGTGAGAACAAGGGTGAGGGCTGTCCCATTCTACCCTGGCCCCACAACCTGTGCCCAGCTGTCTATTCCTTTTTGCTGGGGACAGCCTCAGTAGCCCAACCTCTTCCTGCCCCCCAGGCTACCTGTACATCGCCATTGAGTATGCTCCATACGGAAACCTCCTTGACTTCCTCCGCAAGAGCCGAGTCTTGGAGACAGACCCAGCCTTTGCCAAGGAGCACGGCACTGCCTCCACCCTCACGTCCCAGCAGCTCCTCCAGTTTGCTTCAGATGTGGCCAAGGGGATGCAGTACCTGAGTGAGAAGCAGGTACATCCCAGCAAGCCCCTCAGATCACCCTTTCCCTGAGGCCTGGGAGCTCCCCATTGGAAGGCATGAGGTCCCTGGGGCCAGCAGGAGGGAGTGTGTAGCTCCTGCTAACTGCTCTTCTCTTTCAGTTCATTCACAGGGACCTGGCAGCAAGAAACATTCTGGTGGGAGAAAACCTGGCCTCCAAAATTGCTGACTTTGGCCTCTCCAGAGGGGAGGAGGTCTACGTGAAGAAGACAATGGTGAGCCAAGAGTGGAACATCTCCATGGGGCCTGCACCAATGTGAGGGGCAGGATGGTCACCATCAGTGTGAGCAACCCACCATGGCAGGACTGGCTGGATCACAGTGGTCTTCCACCCAGGGGGCACCCCCCAGCCCTGATGGTGGCTCTCTCTTTCCCCAGGGCCGTTTGCCAGTTCGCTGGATGGCCATCGAGTCCCTCAACTACAGTGTGTACACCACCAAGAGCGATGTGTAAGTGCTGCAGGCGGGGGCACCGGGCTGGGGCATGGCTGGGGCCGCCTCCACCCCTCTCTGGTGCAGTCAGAGGGGCAATGCTATTCCTCTGGGTGCTGCAAGGACAGGATGTGATGCTGGTGTATCTCCCTGAGGAGCTGCTGGCTCAGCCCAAGCCCTGGCTGCCTGTTCCACCCTGGGCTTTGCCCTGTGCCCAACAGCTGGGCACTCTGTCACAGCCTCGGCTCCTCCCCTTTCAGGTGGTCGTTTGGTGTCCTGCTCTGGGAGATTGTCAGCCTGGGTAAGGCTCTTCTCTGTCCCCTGCCTTGACTCAGGTCCCTGTAGCCTGAGGTTATCCTGGAGCCTGGGGAGAACACCCTGGGGACTGCCACCTCCTCAGTCCCTGTGTGTCTCTGCCTGTAGGGGGGACACCGTACTGCGGGATGACATGCGCCGAGCTCTACGAGAAGCTGCCCCAGGGATACCGCATGGAGAAGCCGCGCAACTGCGACGATGAGGTGTAAGTGGACAGAGCCTCGGCTGGTGGTGGCACCCACATAACCCCACTGTCCCACAGGGCTCCCACCAGCTTTCAGTAGCTTCTACCTGATTGCCTCTGCATTGTGGCTGAGGGATGGGCTGGGGTCTCACACCCAAACACCTTTCCTGGGCTTTAGTTTCCCGCCTGCTTCCCCCATTTCCCACAAAGAGCGTTTCTGTCCCCCCTCCTCCTGTGCGCACTGAGCCGCCTCCGACTCTCCGCCTCCAGGTACGAGCTGATGCGGCAGTGCTGGCGCGACCGCCCCTACGAGCGCCCTCCCTTCGCCCAGATCTCCATGCAGCTCATCCGCATGCTGGAGGCCAGGAAGGTGAGAGGTAGCAGCTCAGTGGGAGGGATGCCCACGGGGCACGGGGCTTTTCCACATGCTGGAGCATCCCTTGGGTTTGAGGACCAGACAGCCAGCAGCAGAACCGTGTGTGGGGGTTAACCCCACCATCACTTTTTGGGTGTGGGGACACAACACAGCCCTGTACCTGCGAGCATGCTAGTGGGGACGGGAGGTAGATGTGCACATGCTCACAGCTGGCTCCTAACTGGGGTTTCCCCACAGGCCTACGTGAACATGGCCCTGTTCGAGAACTTCACCTACGCGGGGATCGATGCCACCGCCGAGGAGGCGTGAGGCTGCGCTGGCACTGCTCAGAGGGGACACTGGCCCCAGGAAGTTAGAACAGTGCTGTGGGGACAAGGGGCTGCTGATCCTGCTCCAGGGCCAAGCAGCCAAATGGCAGTGCCTCTTCCCAAGAGCATCTTCCCTGCAGCAGGACTGTGCCATCCCCTCCCTGGCGGGCTGCCGACCATTAACAGCACCACACTGCTGGGGACATGCTGGGATGGCCCCCAAGGACAAGCAGCAGCAGGGTGCTGGCAGCAGAGCGGGCAGGAGAGGGCCTCCCTCAAGAGGCAAGGTACTGCCTAAGCCCACGGACACAAATGCTCAAGCTCTGGGGCAAGAGGAGGAAGCAGCGACACAGCAGCTGCTCGCCCTGCAGCTCTCAGCGTGCTCTGGGCCTGAAGTGGTGCCAGGGGTTGTGAGCAGCGCTGCTGGCATGGGATGGGGCCACCCTGGCAGGTGCAAAGGGACATTGTTGGCTGTGCACAGCCTCCAGCTCTGCAGTGGCCCTTCAGAGGCGTCAGCTCTGCCTTACAGACAATAAAGATCATGCAACAGCCGGGTCCAGAGGAGTGTTGGTGGGGACCCAGCTCTGCCCCGCTGACAGCACTGGGGAACAGGATGTGGGGGCCCAGTGATCTGCTGCTGTGGTGGGCACTCCTCAGAATCCTGTTACCATTGAGGTCCTCTGATAGTCCCCAGGAATGTCCCAGCATTCCCAGACAAGTCCCGGGTCTCATCATGCCACGGAGATGGGTTTTCTTAGGATCCAACTGGGATCTTTTCCCACATACAAATTTAAGACTTGGTCTTGTCCCCAAAGGGATGTGGAGAACAGACTATGTCCTTCCTTTGCACAGTTGCCTCTTGTATGCTTGAAAATTGTTCCTGCAGCTTCCCCTCATCTGGCTGCTCTTTAAAGGGACGGCTCTGCTCCTCCAGCTGGGTCCTGTGGAGCTGTGCAACTCCACACCCTTCCCACCCTGGCCAGCTGGCACCTCCCAGCCCTGTGCTGAGCCAGCAGGTAACTTCCCACCTGTGGCAAAGTGACGGCTGTGTTTGAGCAGCCTGCTGGAACACGTGCTGCCAGGGTAGTCCTCACGTGCCCATCCCTCGAGGGTCGCGTGGGCTCTGCGCTGACCCTCCTGGAGGAGCTCCTGTCCCAGTCTCCAGTCCCTCAGCTGCACTGCTGCTATTTGTTACCCTGAGAGTGACTGGGCTTCACCTCTGTTTGCTCAGCCCTGGACATGCCATCCAACTGTCTCTCTATCCATCTTCTGCAGTCCTATGAGAAGCAAGAGTAGCTCCTGCAGAGCCTGGTATCCCTGCTGGAGAGAGGGGCATTTGCATTGTCCATCTGGGCAAGAGTCTTTTATCCCCACATGGTCTCTGAATCAATACCATTCTGATATTCAATTCTGGCCTTCAGTGCTCTTTGGTGTCAACTGCAGCTGTTAGTGAGCAGCCTCTCTGCCCTGAGGTCCCCCATGAATCAGTGATGGGGACGGGCCCTCACAAACAGCCTGACACGTGCCTCTGCACCCCCTCTGCTTGTCTGGGACAGTGTCACCAGTCCTGCTCACACCTAGGTCTTTCTGCTTTTTTTTGACAAAATTTGTCTATGGCAAGTTGGGGCTGGCTGTTCCTGTCTCCCCTCAGTGCCTCTGGTGCTGTCCTCAGTTGCTAGGCTTGGTGCACAGGGGACACATGTGCAAGTGGCTCCTTGTGCCCTGGCAGGGTGGGAGACCCTGCAGCCACCAGATGTAGTGGACTGGCATGAAGTTGAGCATGACTGTGGGACCTCACTGTGGTGGCCCTGCTCCTGCACCAGCACCACTAGCACCTCTGTGGGCTCTGCCCCCTGTGCCTGCAGCTCTGCTCCCAGCACAGCCACAGAGGCAGAGCTGCTGGCAGAGCAGACTTGGAGCACAGCGGTGCCAGGTGGCACAGGACACAATGGAGGCAGGTCAGCTGTGCCATATCCCATGCTCCCGTGTGGCAGCAGCCCCAACAGCCTGCCCTGCCCCACACAGGGGCCTCCCTAGTTTCTCGGGGGTTGTTTTTCTTCCTACCCCATCCTCCCAGCGTGCCAGTAGCCACAAGGGCAGGACATGCTGCCTATCTGATAGGAGCAGTCTCTCTTGGCACTGCGGCCAGCGGCAGAGGGGCTGTGGCATTGTGGTTTCAGGCACAGGGAAGTGCTGGTGATGGGGCGGGGGGAGCCCCCAGCCAGGCTTCCTGAGCAGCACAGCCACCACTTCCCAGATAAAGGTATTGCCTGGAGGAGCTGCAGCAGCTCCCAGGACACTGGGAAGGGCCGAGTGCGGCACGTGTGGCTCCGGCACACAGGTTGCAGGATGGCAGCCTGCCTGTGCCAGGGCTGGCAGCTCTCACTGCTCCCTGCCATCCTGCTCAGCCTCCGCAGCCCACCGTCAGCCCCTGAGCCAGTGACTTCCCAAGGTAGGTCCTTGGGGCTATTTTCCCTCCCCCAAAGGATGGGCCAGAGAGGAGCTAGAATGCCAGGTGTGGGGAGCGAGCACCTCACAGCAGCCAAAATCTACAGGATTGGGAAGGGGGCATTCTTGGAGGGTGTGCAGGGAGTGTTCAGGGTGAGCAATGGAGGGCCCTTCTCACCTGTGGGACACCCTGAAATGCTTGGAGTAAAGGAACATCCATGCTCTCTGCAAGCAGAGCTTGGCTGCCCATGGGTTGCCCCTGAGGATGGCAGCCTGGTGCTCTCAGTCCTGCTCAGGTAGCAGAGTGGCTCCTCACTCATCAGAAGTTCTCAGAGTTATGACACGATGAGGGTTTGAGCAAGACTCAAGTTAACATCTGATGGCACAGCTCTGCACCACAGGCAATGCAGTGGCACTTTGAGGCTAACCCCAGTGCTCCTGCATCAGCCTTGCCATGATCTTACTGTTCTGCTGGACACCCTTGTCTTAGCTAATAGCTGGCCTCAGTCTGGCTCACTGCACCTGCCAGAGCCACTCCCCAACTTCGTCTCATTTCAGGCTTCCCCATGCATTCTTTGAGCACCTCTTTAGCCCCTTTAGAACCTTCTGTAACACCATAAAAAGCATTAACTGAATAAAAACCCTGCTGATCTCTTGCTTGTCTCTCCAGCCCCGCCCCAGGTCTCTGGCCAGGACAGACTCAGGAGCGCATTTTGAGTCACCCCCATAGGGGCAGTGGGACGAGGGTCAGGGTTGGACTCATCCCCTCTCTGCCCACAGTTTCTGCAAAATCATGCCTTGAGCCCTCCACTGGCTTGGCAGCACTGCCCGAGCATTGCTGCGGGCGGCAGAGCTGGGAGCTGCCCTTCCTAAGAAATGGGCTGTGCTCAGCAATGATGCTCTGATAGCCCACAGGACCAGGGTGGCCTCCCACTGATGCCATGGGTCCTTGTGCCACTGAGCTGCTGGGACCTGGCCACTCCATCTCCTGGCGCTCGGAGCCAGGTGAGGTCATGGAGCCAGCATGAGGCCCGGGGTGGGGTAATGGGGGAAAAAAGAGAACAGGTCGGGGGGCTGGGGCAGAGATAGGACAGTGGGCATGGGGAAGAAGGCAACACAGGGCTGGGAAATGAGGAACAGAGCTGTGGGGGTCAGGGCAAGAGAAGGGATAAGGCAAGCAGAAGGACATCAAGAAGGTGGTGAAAACATTTGGGAACTGTTTCTTTGCCCAGGGTGGGCTCAATTGGCAGTGCAGTGGGTGTGTAGCAGAGAATGGATACACTCAGCAAGTGCAGCAGACGTTGGCAGCGAGCTTATGGGGTTCCAAAGCTGGGGGCAACCCCTGGGGAAGGCAGCAAATGCCAGTAGGAAAAGGAGGAGGAAGAGGGGTGGAGCAGGTCCCAGGGCAGAGGGAGTAGGGGAAAAGAGACTGCTGAAGCAATGCTGGGGGCAGCAAGACCACCCCTGTGCATCACACATCGGCATCTTGGGGCTGTATCCTCTTCCATGACAACAGGGGCAGACACCCGAATGTCAGCAGAGCTACCAGTGCTTTGGATGGAGATCCTGCAGGGTGTGATGCTCCAGTTTGTCCATGTAACGACAGGGAGCATGGCTTACTGAGGGGGACACAGAAACCCACACGCCCCCAGGGCAGTCCCTGGGCAGGGGTTTGGGCATCCCCTCCTGCTCAGGACCACAACCCCTACAGCAGCCCCCAGGCCCTTTCACTTTCCCTGGGGTGCTGCTTCTCCTTATCTCACTTCCGTGCACCTTCCGGCATGAGCAGGGCAGGGGTGCTTCCCCCTGATCGCTGGGCCCCGAGCTCCCCTCTGACCACAGCGCTATTTCGGGATGTTTGTTTGTCCTCAAGGACCTCGCCTACTGAGGAGGGGGCGTGGTGGGCTGGGGGAGCCCTGCACCAGCCAGGACCCCAGTGCAAGCCAGCAGCCAGCATGGGTGCCGTGTCCCTCCCCAGTGTGCCAAGCTGGCGGAGAGCACCTGTGCCATGGCCATGCTCAGGCTGCCCCGTGTGCCAGTGGGCATGGGGCAGGTGGAAGCAGGTGAGATGGTTTCTGCCTAGGGGCTCCTTCATGCCCACACTCCTCCCAGATGCTGCACTGCTAGCAGGCGTGTCTGAAGACATCCTCTGTTTCTCACGCTCCTTCGAGGACCTCACCTGCTTCTGGGACGAGGAGGAGACAACTGGGATGTGCCACTTCTACTACTGGTACAGCAGGTAGGAGATGGTGGGGACACAGCCCAGCCTCCTCTTGCTGTGCAGAGAGCAGCAGGGTCGGGGTGTCACAGCAATCTGGGCCATCCCAGTGGCTCCAAGCTGCGAGGAGAGAAGGAGAGCCCACAGAAGCTACACGGCAGCCACTGCACACCCTGCAGCAGGGCTGGGGCCTTGGCTGTCCCTCAGTCCCATGGGAATGGTGTCCTGCAGTGGATGGTGGCACAGGAAAGGAGCTGGTGACACTGAGGTTTCGGTGCTGTGGCCCACATTCCCTCTCCTCAAGCTTGGCCCGAGGCAGGAGGCGTGAGGTGCTGCAAGAGCCCACTCTCCATTCCTCAGGGATGTGCCCACAGCATGCACGGTCTCCACGTGGCATCATGGGGCTGGCGGGAAGCGACATGTCTGCATCTTCCCCAGCCAGGACGTGCGGCTCTTCACCCAGCTCCACCTCCGCGTCCTGGATGCCACCACAAACCACACCAAGTATTGGCGGGAGCTCAGTGTGGATGCAGTGGGTGAGTCCCTCTGACTGGGCAATACCCTGTGACAGCAGGACAGTCCCCACATCCGGGTCCCGGACCTGCCTGCCGTGGGGGCTGGCAACACCCCGAGCCCTGCATGCTGGGCACAGAGGCAGCCTTGGGGGAGACTTCCACGTGTCCCCCAGCAGGACCAGGTGTTGCCAGACCGGGGCTGCTGCAGGAGGGCAAACACCCTGGCATGTTCTCTGCAGGTCTCATTGCTCCCCCAACGAACATCACGGCCCGCTGGGCTGGGGCTGCGGGGCAGCTCTGCGTGTCGTGGCAGCCACCGCTCGCTGACTTCCTGAACTTCTTCCTCTACGAGCTGCTGTGCTGCCCTGCCAGCTCCCCAGGCATGCTCTGCAGCACCACATTGGATCCCAGTGGGCAGCACCCTGGGGACCCCTCCACCCAGTCAGCTGTCAGCACCCACACACCCAGGGCCGGGGCAGCCTCCCCAGGAGTGGGGCAGGTACATAGAAGGGTCAGGGATGGGCAGGGGGGCTTGGGGCCTGCAGTTGCTCTTCACTTTGGCCCCTCTCCTACAGAGGCTAGTGCAGGCCAACACCTGGGTGGTGCTGCGGGACCTGCAGCCAGGGGTGAGGTACCACATCCAGGTGCGCAGCAAGCCCGACGGGACCTCCATGGATGGCGTCTGGGGGCCCTGGTCGCAGGCAGTGGCTGCGGAGACCCCCCACTCCTCCGGTGAGCAGCCATCCCCTCTGCAGGGGTGCTGGCAGAAACAGCAGGGAGGCACCCAGCAGGGAGGCCTGGGGCGGCAGGGGGTGGGGGTCCTGTTGTAGGCGAGGTGCAACACCCAAGGTTTGGGGGGCCAAGGGGAAGCAGCCGCCTCCCTGCCCTGGCTCTCGCCTGCCCAGGAGACATCGGGCTGAGCTGCAGTACCCCCGACCTGCAGCACGTGTACTGCGAGTGGAGCTGGGACCCTGCAGAGCCCCACAGCTCCCACCAGCTCTTCTACCAGCCACCTCCAAGCGGGGCTGGCACAAGGTAAGGGGCATGGCAGGCAAATGGCACTCAGGCAGGCACATCCCAGGGAGCAGCGGTCCTGCTGTGTCCCAATATCCAACACTGGGCCCCTTGCCCATGTCCTGCTCTGTCCTACCACCACCAATCTCACACTTCCTCACCACCTCTCCTGGTCCCTTGCACTCCGACTACAAGCAGCAGCAGCTTTCCTGGGCAAGTGCAGGAGGAATGCTGGCTGTGGGTATGCTTTGGTGGGACTGACTGGCTCCCCACTCCTCCCACAGGGAAGATGCATGGCAACAGTGTGAGGAGGTGAGCAGGGGGGCACAGGGCACCCATGCCTGCACCTTCCAGCCCAAGGCTGACAGTGCCATCTCTGTCCTGGTGAATGTCACCCGGACCCCCATGCTGCCCACACTCAGCTACTTCAAGGAGCCCTTTTGGCTGCACCAGGCTGGTGAGTGCCAGTGCCACTACAGACCCTGCCTGGCTCACAGGGGACACAGTGTCCCATGTCCTGTTTCACAGGAGCGACACATGCCTGTCCCCAAACCCAACAGTGCTCACAGACGCCCCACAGCTTGTGCAGGCGACAGTGTCTCAGGGCCGGCTGAGCCTGCAATGGCTGCCGCCCCTGGAGCTGCTGGCAGAGCAGCTGGACTACCAGGTCCGCTATGCCGTGGAGAACAGCCATGACTGGAAGGTAAGGCCGGGCCAGGACACCCCGAGCAGCCCTGCCCACCTCCGCTGCTGACACGTGGCAGGCACGGGGTCAGGCAAACCGGGACCCGCCCCCTGGAGCCTTGGCCGCCCCACAGCGGCCATGCCTCCAGCTCGGCTGTGCCCCGCAGGTCCTGCAGGTTCCACGAGGAGCTAGGAAAGAAGTCCTGGACCTGCGGCCAGGCACCCGATACCACGCGCAGGTGCGGGCCCAGCCCAGCGGGCCGTGGTACCAGGGCAGCTGGAGCGCCTGGTCCAAACCCGTTGTGGTTGATGCCATGGCTGATGCGGGTAAGGGACAGGGCAGGGCTGGAGGCTGCGGCCAGAGGAGCCACGCGGCTGACCGCAGGAGACGGAGAGTGCTGGAAATGGGGTGGGGAGCACCTGGCAGAGGGTGACAGGGCTGCGAAGGGCTCAAGAGGTGGTGGGTCTGGGAAGGGCTACACTTCCAGCGTTCCTCCCCGATGCAGGCTGGCTCATCCCCAGTGTTACGATGGTGCCGCTGCTCTTCTCGGCGGTGCTCTTGGCGCTGCGCTGCACCTTCCCCTCCCTCTACAGGTAAAGGGCTGTGCCGGGGGCAGGCGGGTCCAGCACCGAGCCTGGGCACCTTGCACGGGGCATCAGGGCGCCCCAAGTCTGAGGGTACCTTCGATGCCCCTTCCCCCGTACCCAGCAACGTGAAGCAGAAACTCTGGCCGCCCGTTCCTGACCTGCACCGTGCTCTGGGCAGCTTCCTCCAAGAAAGCAGCAAGCACGGCCAGGTGAGGGGCTGGGGCAGGGCGGCTCAGCTCCCCCCAGGGGCAGCTCGAAGGGCAGTCCCTATCGCGTCCACTCCGTGTGCCCCCAGGCCAGCGCCTTCGACAAGCAGCCGCCGGAGGAGGCCGTCCTGCCCTGCCTGCTGGAGGTGCTGCC